>CM057845.1:43434621-43453766 GCA_030068395.1 Apalone spinifera
GCTTCAAGCAAGTAAAAATGGATGTTACAGGGGGGTTTCTGTCTGGCTACACCAACCTAACTTTCTTCTTGCCAACATTCCTGGCCTACTGGTGGTGGGAAGTTGTAGATGTGATAATTACGAAGGCTTTTACCATGGTCTCACATGACAGTCTCAGAAGCAAACCAAGGAAATGTGTGCTAGATAAAATTACTACACTGTAGATTCACAACAGATTGAAAGGCCATACACAAACAGTAGTTATCAATAGTTCATCATCAAACTGCAAAGCTACATTTAGTGGGGTCCCACAGGACTCGGTCCTAGATTTGGTAGTATTCACTATTTTCCATAATGATCTGGATAATTAGGGGCAAATCTACACAGCAGCTACGTCAATTGCGTAGCTTAAGTCGAAATATTTATTTAGGCTTTTGGTGCTGTTTATACAGCAGGAATTCTGAGTTAGAGCACTCTTCCTTTGACTTCCCTTATTCCTCATAAAATGAGGGTTACAGGAGTCGAAGTGAGAAGTCCTCTAACTCGACATTATTACAACATTGTGTCGAAATAACTGCTGTGTGTAGACGCTGACTATGTTATTTCAGAATAACTTCAGTTATTCCAAAATAATGCTGCTGTGTAGACATAGCCGAATTGAGTCATAGTTTGTTTATAACATCTGCAGATAATACCAAGCCAGGAGGTATTGCAAGCACTCTGGAGAACAGATTAGAATTCAAAATAACCTACACAAATTGGAGAATTGGTCTAAATTCAACAGATAAAATTTGATTTAGGTAAGTGTGAAGTGCAGCACTGGCCCCTGCTCTCAGGCTTGGGGCAGCTGCTGCTGGCAGAATCTCTTCTGCAGCCAGGACTCCTGCTGTACTTTTCTTCAGCATCTCCCAGGTCAATTTCTCGTTCTCTGTTACCTCTCCCCGTTTGGCTCTGGGAAGTGGCGCATCAGTGCAAAAGTGCATCCCCTAGCCAAACGGGGGGAGGATGTGGCTCTGGCTCACTCAGCTCAGTGGGGCTGTCAGTCCACTCCTGGTGCACAGGAATCTGGAAATTTACGTTGTGTTCAGGCCCATCGGGGGGTTGGTCTGCAGGCCTCTTCATTCTTTGCTTGGGGGGCTGTCCCTGGATGGCTCTCTAGCAGTCTGCTGACGGGAGTTCCTTTCTCCTGCCTGCTCCCTTTGAAATTCTTCCTCCAGCTGGAGCAGGTTCTGCAGGGGCAGAGGGGCAGTGTCCCAGCAGCCCAAGCCTGCTTTCTAATCCCTCCTGGTCCAGTGTGGGCTTCTACATCTCATCAGAGGTACCTTAAAAGGCACAGCCCCTGCAAAGCCACAGGCACCTCACCTGGTGACAAGATCCAATGGACTGGAGCTGGTGCATCACCATGGCCGTGATAGCCTCCTGTCTCGAGAATAAGGACACATCAGAAACGTGGATGCCCCCAGGAATCAGGGAAGATTAATGGCAACTGGTACCCTGGGATGGACTTGTCTTCCTCTCTAGTGACCTCCAATGCCATACCTTTCCAACACCCCATTGTAGCAGGAGCTCCTGCCTCCATTCCCTCCATCTTCCTATGACAGTTGTTCCTTAGCAACTTTTCATTGTTAGATTTCTCTGTCTGGTTTTCTCTGTCTCTGTATTCTTTCATTCCTATTGGGCTGGATCTCTGCCTTACAGAATAGCAGGACTTTGTACTGTGGGGGGAGTTCCCTACTGCATGGAGTGAAGGGTTGATCCTAAATGGAGTAGGGGAAAAAGGAGAGAGACAGACTCATCCTCTAGCTGGGGCCAATCTCAGAGGGTTTAGCAAGTTTCAGCAGAGCTCCCATTACCCAATGGGGGACGGTCTTAGATGGGAGGTGGATCATTTCTTCAGGGGCAATGTTGCCTACCTTCTGTCAGTGTCACTTTTCTATTGAGTCCTATTTCCCCGCTGGATTTCCTTACCACTGGTGTAGCAGCAGTTTGTAGATCCAATAAAATCCCTCCCCAGCCAGCCAGCTAATGTTCTTGTGTCACTGATGGACAGTTGCAGCTAAGCCACCAAGTTCCATTGTTTTGGGAACTGTACTGACTTCTAATGGAAGGAAAGGAAAGGGGGTTCCATTTGCTGTCAGCTCCAAATCTCCTATGGGCTAGGAGTCATTCTCCCCCAAGTCCCTCTGCTGGAGACACAGGCGGACAAGAGCTAGAGCTAGACCCTTGGCTCCTGCTGTCACCTAAGGAATGCTGGAGCAAAGGGATGTGGGCAGGGCCCTCCATGGGGATTTGCACCTCAAGCTGCTCCAGGTGAACAAGAAGGGCCTGAAGCCCAGACATGAACCTGGCTAGAGCAGGGGTTGGAATTAAAGTCTCAGGATCTCTACTGAACCAGGAGAAGATTAACCTGGCTCAAGTCTATCATACCCCACTCTGACTCTGCCTTCCCAAAAGGAACACTCCCGTCCCATCCTGATTATAAACAACTCATCAGGATGGAGTCAGACCTCTTGTCCCTCAGTGGCTCAAAAGCTCTTGGTCAGAGGAAGGGAGTGACTGTGAGGACAGTTTTGCCCCTCCCTCCTGTGCCAGCAGGCGAGAACAGCTGATTCTTTCTGTGCCCACTGTGACAGTGTGTCTGCCCAGCACTGGCCCTGTAGCTTGGGAAGGAGTCTAGTAAAATTTGGATGGGTAAGGCTCGCTGATCTGATCAAGGAAAGATCTAGGTTTGTCCTCTATCCCAGGTCACAGTTCAGTGGTACCACAAGGTTCCCTCTCTTGAGGGTCAGCAGGTGATGGACAACCACCACACTTTAACTGAGGGAATGAAATAGAAAACAGCTTTATTGCTAAAGGAACCACCAAAATGCTTATAACAAAAACAGCAGCAAGAACACAAATCACTTGAATTCCTTCCCAAGATGTCATTAACAAAATCAAATTTAAACATATCTAACTGTACAAAGAGTAATAATAATAATTCCTACATACACAAGGACCCCAAGGTTGGATGGAGAAGGGTGGCTTTCCTTCCCCTGGAAGACCTGGGAGCAAGTGTTAGTAGGATTTCTAAAAGCAAACTTAAGCAAAATTTAAAAAATAAAGATGTTATAAAAAGAAACAGATAGATATAAGTATTCAATTTCTCTGGCCTGACAAGATAACACTCCGGAGAGGACTGCTCTTCAGCGATGCTGGTCCAGCAGCCCCGATCTCCCAAAATCCTTAGGCCTAAATACCCCTTTTGGTACCAAGATGTACTGGATACACCACCCCTTTTCATAACTGGCCTGGCACCCTAAGATTTCTGAGGGTACCATATTTGATTGGAAGAAATCTTCAGGTGTCTTATGAATATTTATTATGAGTGACTGATGTTTTCTTGGATAATTTCCCGGAACCACAAAGAAAGCGCAGGAGGTTGCAGTCTAGGGCCACCATCTGTTGTGAGTGATTAGGAAGTTCAAAATGACTGTTACTGCTATGTTAGCAGATTTGTACATTAAATTCCAGGCAGGATTTGAAAAATAAACTCCTGCACCAACCACAAACTCTTGCTTCACCCCTTTATGGAAAATCACAAACAAGTATTTCTGGCTACATCTAGACTGCATCTCTCTGTCGACAGAGGGATGCAAATCAAGCATATTGAAATTGCTAATGAAGCAGGGATTTAAATATCCTGTGCTTCATTAGCATAAACATGGCTGCCGCTTTTTTCAACACGGAGCTTTTTCGAAAAAAAATGGCAGTCTAGATGCAGATCTGTCAAAAGAAACCCTTTTTCAACAGATCCTGTAAACTTCATTTTTTGAGGAATACAGGATCTGTTGAAAAAGTGTGTATTTTCGACAGAGCCGCATCTAGATTGCCGTTTTTTTCATAAAAGCTCCATGTCAGAAAAAAGCAACGGCCATGTTTATGCTAATGAAGCGCAGGATATTTAAATCCCTTCTTCATTAGCAATTTCGATGTGCCTAATCTATATCTCTGTCAACAGAGAGGTGTAGTCTAGACATAGCCTCCCTGATTATCTACTGCTTTAAGCCATCTCACAGAAAAAGAATTATATAGGTCCCTTGCATTACCAGGATATTTAAATCTATATAAATAAAAAACAAAAATGAAATAATAAAGCAATTAACTAACTAAAACAAAGCGAATATCATTTTAATAGGCCAAAATAAGGCAGATAACAGTTAGTAGGCTACAGCCCTTTATGGGCAAAACTCAGCCACTGAGTGAAGGCTGAGAGTGAAGCCCCAGCTGAGGCCATTATTGCTGATTATGGCCCAGCTAGGGACTATATAAAAAAGGGCTCCTGAAGCGAGAAAGAGAGAGGAGGACAATGATGATAATGAGCACTTTTCAGGAGAGCAGTAGGGAGCTGGCTGCCAGGGAAGTAGGAGGGTTCCTGGAGGTAGATAAATGCTGGGGAAGGAAGGCAGAGCTGGGGAAGCTCTGGCCAGGCAATCTCCCAGGCTGCAAGGTCTGAGGCTACTAGGGCTGCAGAGAGGCAGCCAGGGTAGGCAAAGGGAGCAGGTCCACACCCTTGCCAATGATGAGTGGCCATTACAGAGTGCAGTTTGCCCCTGAGGCAGGGGATAGATGAAGACTGGCAGTGGGTCGCTGAGACAAGGAGGCTATAGAGGAACTGGGTGCTCCCTGGAGTGCAGAGACTGATAAACAGTCTTCCCCCTCCCCATTGCCCCCCCCCCCGCCCTGGAGGAGGGGGGCTGAGAGACACTGGCGTGGGTACTGCTGGAGGGCAATGTCCTGAAGAGAACACCGTGGTCCAAGAGTGACACAGGTCCAGACTGGAGAGGGAAGTGAGGACGATGGAGACACCAGCAAGAGGGAGGCATTTGTGAGGTGATGAGCTAATTCCTAGGGCTACTGTCAGGAGGCCCGGGGTGGTGAGTCTGCTCCATGACACCCACTTGGACCTCTAGGAAGGAGTGTGTGACTTCTGTGAGCACCATCTCCTGGATCTCATGGCAGGAGTATGTGGTGGGGGATGGAGAGGAGGAGTCAGGTAGTGGGTGGGGGATGTGAGATTCGCATTCCCAAAGACAGCCAGGGTCCAGACTTGAAATTCCATCTCCTTCCCCTACTCTGAAGGATGAACGGACCTGCCTAGCACTGCCCTGACCCAGGATATCCCACTGGGAAGGAGACTAGCAGGATAGACTGGGAAATGGATTTCCAGTTTTCCCCAGCACTAAGGTAAAATTGCCCCCTGCCCTTCCCAATCATGTTCACTTCCAAGATATAGTGGAGCCTATCTACCTCTGGGGACTCTGCCAGCAAATTCTCCAACATGGCAGGCCTAAGATCAGACATGCCTTGGGCAGACCTTGCAAAGGAAGAAACAACCATGGGTCATAGTTGTTGAAATTGGGAAAACTTGTCCTCCCTATCAATAGACCGGAATTGACCAATCAGCATCAATACTCTGAGATGTAGGAAGTTGAGAGGTCTCAGCAGATGTCCCAACTCACCACCAGAAAGGATCAGTCTCAGACCAATTCCAGCCCCACCTCTTTGGAACAGCCTTCCACAAAGCCATATGGAGACCATCTCTGAGGTTACCCCTGCCTTACACCACTGCCTTTCCTGGCTGATGTCAGGATCTCTCTGTGAGGTCACCACCTCCCTGCCACCTTTCCCCAGTAGGCTGAGGTCCTGCATCAGGACTTTGTGATGTCACTGTCAGACCTACCCACTCCCCTGCAAGGCTGATGTCCTGCCCCTAGCCAGCCCCTTGGGACTCATTGATTGATCAGAATAAAGTGCTCTCAAATGAGCTATAAACCAATAATTGCACATTGTCATTATTCAGCAAGTATTTGAGAAGAACTGACACATTAGAGAGAATCAGGAACTATGCAGACACAGTAATTGCAGAGAAGCAGTGGGATCAATCAAATACATGATTGCTTGTGACTTATTTGTTTGGTGTTAAAGAGAACAAAAGGGGCTGACTCTTCTCTGTCAATAGCCACCTGCTCAGCCAATCGGCATTGAGACTCTGAGAGCTGGGAGGCAAAGGGTTCTCAGCAGAAGCCCAAAAACATGGCCTGGGGTCACCTGTGGAGGGACTCACTCTCCAAGCAGCCTGCGAGCCCCATCTCTTTGTGAGAGCCTCCAAAGTGACAGTAGCCCCCCACCCCCGACACACACATCTCTTTGGTATACTTGGTGTAGGCAGGGAGTAATGGAAAAGGAGAGAAGGGGAGAAAGAAGCAGAGAAGAAGAGGCAGGAAGGAGATGTAGTAAAGTGGGGGCTGCAAGTGTGGGTGGCACCCAAGAGCCATTGAATGTGGCATAACAGCAAAAGTGTCCATTAATTTGGGTGCTTGGTTTGAGACAGGCCAAAAGCTGAGTGGGCATCCAAAAACTGAAGCAGTCAAAATGAAGGGTCAGATTTTTCAGAAGTGCTCAGTATTGACTTAATTCTGTTCTCATGGTGGTTAACTTTGGAGCAGAGTTAGGGCAATGTTGAGCATGTCTGAATACCCAGTCCTTAAGGGTCCACTGAAAAATTGGGTACTGTATCAATGAATAGAGTGGTTAAACATTAAATAAAATATTGGCGTCAACCTTATACTCCATTAGAGGGGAAACCTCACATTGACTAAAGAAAGGACTGCAGAGTATTTTTCTATAGAGTGCCAGGTTGTGCCAAGTGCATGAAGGTAAAAGAAGATTCTCCCATACTTTTGTATCAAACACAACAGGAGATCTGAGCTGAGGAAGGAGAAGGCAGAGGGCCATGACACAAAAATTGAGCTGAGATGGCATGAAGTCAGGCATAAAGTAACAAGAGTTGCTGCTAAAGTTTGGTCTCTATGTGTGCATCTACAATACACCTAAAGCTCGAAATAAGTTGTGCAATTTGAGCTACACAAATTGTGTAGTTTATTTTGAGTCAATTTCGTAATAACTTATTTTGAAATTTGGCAGTGTCTACACCCCGCTTATTTCAAAATAAATTGCTATTCTGAAATGTCCCTTATTCCTCATGGAATGAGGTTTACAGGGATGTCGGAATAGCAAGCCCATTATATTTTGAAATAATGGGCATACTGAAAAGACATGGAATAGATATTGGTATCCCAAAATTGTGCTGCAGTGTAGCCGTACCCTATCAGAGCTCCAGGAAAAATGCTGACAGACTTAAAATCCCTCCTTGGGGTCTTCCTTCATGGGCGTGTGACAGAAAAATTGAATCTGTCCTTGACATTGTTTATTCTACTGTTGTTAAACAGCATTAAGGGAGAGCTAAAATTGTTTGGGTTCTTTTGTTAGCCTGACATAGCTTTCCAATGTGACCAATGCCAAAAACAAGATGGCAAAAAACACTTTTCTTTTCAAAGTAAACTTTGAATATTTAATGCCATTAGCCAGCCTTACTATACAGCACTCAAACTTGGAGAGTTAAGACCCTACTATCTAAGCTGCAAGTTTTCATGAACAGCTGCCTTAGACAAACCCTCAATATCAAATGGACAGAAAACAAATCACAAACAAAAACATCTGGAGAAAAATGAAAGAAAAACGGAAACAACTGGAAATTGCTGAACAACAGTAGAAATAATTAGGGCATGCATGGAAGAGACACCCGAATAATGTAAGAAGGCAGAAATTGGAGTGGATTCCCCAGGGCAAGAGGGGATGAGGTATATGGAATAATATGGAAAAGCACAACAGAAGCAAAATGAAAGGCTAACGAAATGACATGGAAAGAAGCCGCAGGAGACTGGCAAAGATTAAAGTCAGAGGAGAAGATTAAAGTCAGTGGTCCTATGTGTTACATGGAATAGAGAAGCACAAGAGAAAAGATATTTGTGTAAGTATAACAATTCTATAAGGGGAAACTCTGCTGGCTTGGCAGATCCATAAAGACTCTCTTGATTCCTCGTCAATGAGGCATGTTCCAGCCCATGGACCCCAAAGGTGAGGCTAGTGGCATGGGTTTCTTTATATATATGTTAGCCTCTAAGGTGCCAACTGGATTACTCATTTTTAAAGTTACAGACTAACACGGGGTATGTCTACACTACAGCGTTTTGTCGGAAAAACGGCCATTTTCCCAACAAAACCTGAGTTATGTCCACACTGCAATTTCATTCTTCTGAAAGTAAATCAAAAGAACAGAGGGGTTTTCCCGGTGTTGGTAAGCCTCTTTCTATGAAGAAGAAGCCTTTTTCCGAAAGAGCTCTTTGGAAAAAAGCGTGTGTGGGTGGGGTAGAGGGAGTTCTTTTGAAAGAAGAGGAAAGAGGAAAAACTACAGGTGCCCTGGTGGTGACTCTGTCCATAGTAATCACAGCTTAAATGTGAAATAGTGTCCTTTCAGTGTGGACGCTATCTTTCGAAAAAACAGATCGCTTTTTCGATGCACTTTTGTGTGTGGACACTCTTTTTCTGAAGAAATTTTTTTGGAAGATGTCTTCCAAAAAAAGGTTCTTCTGAAAGAAGCCTGCAGTCTAGACATAGCCACGGCTACCCCTATGAGATTTTTAAAAGCCTCAGTCTGCCACCCCAAAACTATTTCTTCCTCATCAGCATCTGTGTCCCACATATTTTTAGAGAATAACTTAGAATGAGCTAATGCTGGCCCAGCAGAGTTTCCACTGCAAGCCTCCAGCGGCCCTTACACTCCATTACAGTATTGTTTGGAAAATGGATAAACAGACTGAACACACAAAGACTAAATGACAGTTACAACTTAACTAGAGAATCAAGCCAGTAGGAGCAGCTGCAGAAGCAACTAAAGCAGAAACTGCTGTACTGAAGGGGGAAGGGATAAAATGGAATCCAGCTGTGGAAACCATGGCACCCATTCCAAAATATGCCAGACCCAGAACTGAGCAGGGGAGAGACTGCCTCTCTGGGAACTAAGACCCAGGTTGTATCCTTGCTCCTCCTAGCCATTCAGAACCAGAATAGACACTTCAGAGAAGGAGCCAGCCAGAGACTCAAGCTGGCAGGAACAGCTGCAGAAACCGTCAGAGCAGGGAGCCGCAGACATTGATGAAATCAGAGCATTTTCTACAGTTCTGACTGAATTTTCTCTGCACTGCTCTGATTGTTTGCTTTATCCCTCTCCTACCTCCTTCTTCTCCAGTTATCTGAAGAAGTGGGTTTTGCCCACAAAAACTCATGATACCAGCTACATGTTTGTTAGTCTTTAAGGTGCTGCTAGACTATTCATTGTTTTTTAAGTTTTTTCTCATTACAGACTAAGTCGGTTACCCCTCTGATCCTTCTTCAGAGTTTTTCACCTCATCTTCACTCCACATCTGTCCCTAACTGTTCTCGTCTCTTCTTCCCTTTTCATTCCATTTAGCTTACCCCTGCTAAGTAAACCCCACCCCCTACAATGAGAGGTTTGCCACTGACTGTTAGGGTCACATCTTCTACTTTCTTTCCCCTACAGCTTGTCTGTTTTCTTGTCCCAGCTAGGGCTGCCCTATCACACCCCCTTCTGGTCAAACATAACACTGAACACGTTCTCTGGTTTCCAAGGTGTGGCAGCTTGTACCATATGCTTAGTTTTTAAATAGGTAAATAAGGAAACTGAGAATTTAGCTGTTTCCACCTTTAAACAAACAAACAAACAAACATAAAAGGAAGCTGTTTGGTCACAACATTTTAAGCCAAAGATCTGATACAGTTCTGGGCTAGTACTAAGGGGCAGCTGTTCTGTCCCAGGCTCACCCAGAGCTACCTCTGACAGGAATCGGGAAAGCCTTCCTAAAAGCCCTGCTGGATCCCAAGTGTCAGTGTCTCTTGCTCTTTCTAGGCCGCCAGAGGATTAACTCTACTTGTTAACTCTTCTTGTTAAGCAGTAGGAGTTTTAGGAGCCAATGCCTCCAGCATTGGGCAGAGACAACATGTATGACCCTGACTCAATAGTTTGTTTAGACCGTAGTTTGGGACAGAATCTGTCTTCCAAAATTTACAGTTGGTTCTAAGGCACTACTATAATAAACATACATTACATCACAAAGAGAAATGCTTCATGCCTGATGAAGTTTCATATTGCTTGGCTGAGCCAAATGGACATGAGTTTTCTTTGAAGCTAGACCGTGCCACACAGAATAACAAATGCAGGAGAGTAAATACTCAAAAAGTGTTCCTATTTCAATGAAATTTACTATGTGAAATATAGACAATTTTAATGAGACTATTTAGATGTCACAAAAACAAATACCCATTTATATTTGAAAATGTGTATTTGTGAATTAGGGAGATGGAGGAGGCAAAGGTGCTCACTCAGTGCTTTTGGAAATACAGGTTGTGATGGCTTACATACAATGCAGACATATTGAAATCAGTGGGTCACAGCTTGAAGAATATTCACCATCTCATTGCCATGGCAATATGCTGGCTATCAAGTCTAGACATAAATTTGTAATTGTTGCTACTCACAAGAGCAGAAGTGGATTAGAGTGAGCCATAAAGGTACGTCTACACAGTAGCGCAGGGTCAACAACCTTTCCAAAGTGGCATGCCAAGATTTAACCCTCCTGCCCTGAGCTGTGCCACTCTCTCAGGAGGGGGGAAGGGGCACTTTCCACCATGCAACTTGTGGACCTCCTGGGTCAATGCAAAACTTTCCACAGATTACCAGTCACTAATGGAAACTCACAATTAATTATATAATTACTCCCAAGCCATTTTGCTAATGCTGCAGCTGGGAAAATGTTTTCATTTAAATTATTAAACAGACTAAGCATTTTAACCTTTTCATGTTAATTTATCAAACTCTATTTTAAATAAAGCAAAATATTGTGTCCAACACAAAAGTTGTCAATATTTTATTTTTGGGCTAGGGGTCACTGATCCATAGAAAAATCAGTTGGGAACAACACAAGTGAGAAGCAAAAAAACTCCTCAAACCTCCAACCCTCACTGATGTGGCCCCCAACTAAGATCCCTCACTATTCTGGCATTCCAGCCTCCACGGGGTGAGGGGAAGGAAGGACTAAGATTCAGGGCTTCCATAGGCCAGATTTACTTTTCTTGGGTCCCAGAATTAGTGGATTTTGTGGACTCTTTTAGGCTTTGGAGTGGAAACAGAAATGAGGAGTTCAATGTGCGGGACAGAGCTGTTAGCGAGGGGGATAGCGATTGGGGATGCAGGATCTGGGTGGGAGTTGGGGTACAGGCTGGGGTGAGGAGGGTAGGGTCTGGAAGAGAGTTTGGCTGCAGGAGAGCAGTGGGGTCTCTTGTTCTTATCTGTTGCTGTGGTCTAGGTGCCACTGCATGGCACAGTGAACCACGCTAGGGCTACGTCTATACTGCAAGCCTCATTTTTTTGAGGAAGAACGGCTCTTGCACAAAAGAGTTTTTTAGCACAAAAAGGAACCATCTACACTGTGCTTTTTTGCGCAAAAACCTCTTGTGCAAAAGGGAGAGGAAGAGGAAATGCAAATGAGAGCACTGCATATGCAAATGAGCTCTCCATTTGCATTTACATAAGAACATAAGAACATAAGAATGGCCGTACCGGGTCAGACCAAAGGTCCATCTAGCCCAGTATCCTGTCTGCCGACAGTGGCCAGCACCAGGTGCCCCGGAGGGGGTGGACCGAAGACAATGATCAAGAATTTGTCTCCTGCCATCCCTCTCCAGCTTCTGACAAACAGAGGCCAAGGACACCATTTCAGCCCCTGGCTAATAGCCATTTATAGACCTAACCTCCATGAAATTATCTAGCTTCACTTTAAACTCTATTATAGTCCTAGCCTTCACAGCCTCCTCTGGCAAGGAGTTCCACAGGCTGACTACACGCTGTGTGAAGAAGAACTTTCTTTTATTAGTTTTAAACCATTTGCTCTTCTGCAAGAGGCTTGCAGTGTAGACATAGCCTAGGTGTGTGGGTTACACCTGCAGGCTGTAGCTCTGAGGCTGGGGCAGGCAGAGCCCAAGGCTGCCCAGGGCTGGCTTCAACCCAACTAGGTGCAGAGGGTTGCTGGAGAAGGGGCTCCCGTCCCCGCACACAGCCTGTGGAGAGCAGCATGGCATAGTCTGGGTGCCAGCATGCTACATGTACTGGCCACCCAGCCCCAGCTTTGAGGAATAGGCCCAGCCCCAGCCCCTCCCGGAGCAGGAGGCCACTATAGGGACACACGGACACACCTCTCTCACTCCCCCTCTCCCAGCAGGAAGCCAAAGCTGTGCTCTAACCTGTAGCTGCGCGGCTGAGGCTTGAGCTGCAGCATGGGCTCACTGCTGTGTGGGTGAGTAGGAGGGAGGAGTTGAGTTCTACCCTGCATGCCAGGAAAAATCAGCTTGTGTGCTGCTTAGGTTTCCCGACTCCTGCAATAGTGTATACCTCAAAATGAGCTATGCAAATTGTGTAGCTTATTTTGAAATAGCTTATTTCAAAATTTGGGGCAGTGCTAATTTCAAAATAAATCGCTATTCTAATGTCTTCCTTAATCCTCATGCAACAAGGTTTACAGGAAGCCAGAATAAAAAGCCCGTTATTTCAAATGTATTTTGAAATATCAGGCATATTGTTAAGATGCACAGAATGCTATTTCGAAATAACTGATATTATCCTGAAATAGCACTGCAGTGTAGACATACCTCAAAAGAACACAGAGAATGGACCAATAATACTTGTTGATCCTGACCTCACACCAAAATAACTCTATTGGTGTCAATGGTGGTAACTAGTAAAAAAGCAGTGTAAGAAAAATCAGAACCAAGCTCCAAGTAACATTTGTAAAGTGCTTTATTTGTGCAAAGAACTATTAAGATATATCAATCAATGGCAGAGCCTGGAATGGTTTGTACAATGGTCTTCAAACTGACTACACTCTTGCACATTATAATTGTTGCAGATTGCATGATAAATTTCAGATGAATTAGCAAGGGGTTTGGCAGCAGAATATAATCTTTCATTTTGAATGTCCATTTATTGTTAGTTTTAGATCACAAATTATTTTTGCATTTAATATTGTCCAGAAAGCTCACTCTGTAAAAATGTCATCTTGTTACTGCAAGATGTACCTTCTGACTCATAATGTAGTGAGAAAAACAATGTTTTATTAGTCAGCTCTGTAGAACCAATATAGCTGTAGAACAGCAAGCTGTGTCCTGTCACCAACATGAATCTTTAACTAAACCATCAGATACTCTATCTACATATTACAGTGACGGCCACATGAAAAATACCAGATAGAGCTATATAGATAGATGATTTCCAAGTCATTAATGCTGGTGTCAATGTACTGTGTAAGACAGAAAGAATACACTGTGCAATGGAATAAACTGAACTCATTGGGTTGGCGAAGTGGTTAGTGAAAAAAACTTGGGTTTGGATTTGTAAATTGAGCATGTAGACTTTTTATGTGAATTTATTAAAATTCAACATTTTAAAACATAATGCATGTGCCATAGCCTCAGACTGTAATATTAGAGGGTCTTTTTTAACTCGTGCATGTTTATTAGCTTTATGTTTATTTCCTTCACAGTTTCAATCCCATTAGTCTATTTTAAGCAGCAAACCAAAAGAGTAATATAGGCAAAGTGAGTAAGTGAACTCTCCATCATTTACTTCTTTATGATATAATCAGAACTGATAAACACTTATTCAGAAAACCTGGGGTGAAGCCACTCATTAATCCTGCTGGTCAGTGTTTCCAGAATATGTTTTTTTCTTTTCTATGCAGCTTATGAAAGTTGATAAAAGCACAGAAGAAATCTTGTTGAAAGAGTAAGCAAATTTCTAATGGGAAAAATTCAGTGTTCATTAAATCTATTCTCATGTAATCTGTGGTTTGGTCACTAGCAGTATTTTTTTTTCTAATAATATATATTTTTCTTCCTTTTGGTCCTGAGTTGTTTCTTCCTTTAGGTTATCATTACACAAGACTGGTTTTGCTGCATGAAGAAAAATATCCTAAACATAAATGGCATTTTGTCAATGGATTTCAAAAATAAACATGCAGTGCCAATGAAATAAATTTGCATCCAGACAAATTTAACAAAAGCTGCTTAAAACTGCTTGACAGCTACAAATGGCTTTATTTAGTTGCCCAACAGTTTTGTTTTGTTTTTATCCTGTGGTTTTTGTTCTGTCAGCAGTGCATTTCAGCAAAGGAGAACAGTAATCTGGTTCAAGTAATGGCACTAGACACTATGTAACTGTTCAGCTCCCCTCTCTTCTCACCTGCAACTGAAACTGTATCTTTGCATTGTACTCATCAATTTCTACACCAACATTTGGAGTGCTTAGAATTCCTAACCACAGGCATTCCACTCAAATGAACAGGAAAGTGCTATAAGGCTATCAAATAGGGCCTGATTCTATATGGTTTTGTGTTTGCTTGGGCAAAATCTGTTGTTTTTTATTTTAAAACAACTTTAAATTTTACTGTGGTCCAATCATTACATTATTACTCACAATAAAGTCTTCTTAGGGTACCAAATTTTAACCAATTAAGCCCTTCTAGAATGAATTCTATAAGTGTGACTTATGTCCATGCTTCAAGATAGTTTCAGTTCAATACATACTTTAAGAAGAAAAGTCAATTTAGGGTCAAATGCTGCCATCTCTACCGAGGTTGATTAGGTAGAGCAGACCAGACCCATTGGTTACTAAAACTTAAAGATAGGGATCCCATATAGCCCATGAAATTAGCAATGGAAAAGCTGTTAGCAGGATTTTCCTTTACTGGTGCAGGAAGGAAAACATTAACAAGACCAAGGCCATGTCTGCACTAGAGAGCTTACAGGGGCACACTGTACTGATGCAACTCCACTGCTGTAAGATCTCTTGGGTAGCCACTTTA
This sequence comes from Apalone spinifera, assembly GCA_030068395.1. Taxonomy (NCBI): domain Eukaryota; kingdom Metazoa; phylum Chordata; order Testudines; family Trionychidae; genus Apalone; species Apalone spinifera. Next base: position 43,449,414 of record CM057845.1, read on the forward strand.
TGCCAATGAAGCTCTCCCTTCCCCTCAATGACTGGTAGGCATGTTGTCATGGGAGGCTCTCCCACTGATACGTTGCTGTGCACTCTACCACGTATGCTGGCAAAGCATATATTGCAAAGGGTGTGTGGTTTTTTTACACCCCTGAGTGACAGAAGATTTGCCAAGATAATCACTTCAAACACACGTGACTTATCAACACCTCAGCATGGGAATGCATGGTACTATTAACCTGCAACCCAAGGCTGTCTACACTACCACTTTCAGTGCTAAAACTTTAGTTATTCAAGGGTGTGAAAGAGTACTCCCTCCAACCGATAAAAGTTTCAGTGCTGAAAAGTGGCAGTATAGTCAGTGGTTTATCACCAGGGGACATGTTCCCAGCAATAAAGTGTGACTATCCTGTGCATGTCACAGCGCTACAGTGGTAGTATTGTTATATGGGCGTTATAAACATACCCTATTATAATATATTACAGAGTTTAGACAGACCCTAAGCTATCTAGTGTAACTACTCAAAACTGATAGAAGTCCTCTGTTGACTTAATTAGTGCACTTCTAAAGAACAACATTGACACAGAACTGTGCACACCAGCACTTAGGTTGCTGTAAATGATGTCCCTCATAGGGGGTAGCTTATTCACACTCCTGAGGGACAAAAATTACATTGATGTAGATGGTAGCGTAGATATAGCTATAAGGACTCTAAAAGTCATGACAAGTTTAATAACATATTTCTAAATGTCTTCAGACTAACCTGCATTTTCTATATCTTTTATTATTCTACATTTAATGTAAATAGTTTACAATACTAACTGCTGGATACATCTGATTTTTGTGAAATGTTGGTACATTTGGATCTAAAGCTAGTAACATCCTTGTGCTGGGGTGTAACAGCCCCACACTGGGGAAACAAGGCCTAACCAGGCCCCCCTGGTTGAGGAAGTCCTGCCCTTGCTGACCTGCTGGGCATGTTCAGACTGCAGCCCAGCTATAAAGGCCTGGAGAGAGGCTCAGTCTGGGCTGGCTGCTGAGGAGGAAGGAGGTATGGCCAGAGCTCCTGCAGGCAAACCTCCAGAGAGACCAGACCTGGAGACCAGCCAGCAAGACACTAGTGTTACTGCAGAGGATCTGTAGGAAGGACCCTGGAAGGAGTCCAGCAGAGACTGGTAGGAAATAGCCCAGGGTGGGAGATTTATCCCGAAGAGCTCAGCATGTTGCAGTAGGATTCACTGCTGAGCTAGGAGTGCACAGCACCACTTCTAATAGGGCCCTGGGCTGGGACCTGGTGGAATAGGGAGGGCCTGGGTTGCCCTTTCCCCCACCTTTAATCCCCAACCTGTGGGGTCTGCATCTGCCACTATTGACTCTGGCTATTAGGCCATACTGCCCTAGCAAGAGGGGTGTTTAGTAGTGACTCCAGCTATTAGGCTACACTGCCCCCAGGGAGAAGGGTGTTGATTAATGACTTCAGCCACTAGGCTGCACGGCCCAATCGAGGGGGATTTTTTTTTTTGTTATTGACTCCAGCTGTTAGACTGCACCACCCCAACAAGAGGGCCTGTTCACTGTTGACGCTGGCTGGGAGACTGCATAGCCCCAATGAGAGGGCCAGGTGTTTAGGACAGGGGAGGAATTGCTGAACGTGCGAGTTGGGGCATAATTTCAAGAGCCCTTGGGACTCAACTACACTCCTGGAAGGGGGGTGAGTGCACCACCTCACAACAATCCTTCGTAGTGATACTTAAGAAGTCTGCCTAGCATTCCTTGGTCAATTAATACATTGCAGTAGCATGTCTTTGCTTTGGCATTAGTGGGATACAATGCCAGACTTCCACTGTATAGGAAACCACTCTTAAAGCAATTCATTATCTCTCCATTGTGGCCATGCGCAATAAAATATGATAGGATTGATTCTATATCTATTCAGGACATAGTTTTGTGCACATTGAGAATAAAAATATATTGTTAGTCTTGCTCTTTATTAACTGCTTTTCTAGTAGTTGACTTGAGGTGCTATATTTTTCAGAAACGTTCATCTCTCTTCTATTCAGGGCCTATGTTCTTAGCCTTTTGAACATGCTAGCCCCTTATTTGAAATCAAAACATTTTGTAATCCACTTACTTTTACAGTAAATGTAAGATAATGAATCAATGATAACAAAGACTCTATATAATCTATGTATGTATAAGTGTTATGAGAGATTGGCAGAGAACACTTAAAGGGTAAGGATGTGTGGGTCAAGTGTGGGGGAGCTTGACTGGGGTCAGGACTACACTAGGAAAGTATTTTGAAATTACTAAATTTGACTTAACTCCTTATTTAACAAACTTGAACTAGTGTCCACACTACGGGGAAGCCTTGAAATTAGTCCAAGGCAGGCTCTGTTAATGTGGGTCTATTACCTCAGACTGATAGCCCCAGAAAGCACTGGGGAGTAATTAGTTTGAAATAGCTGCACCGAAGCTGCCACACTACTGTTAGTTTGAAATAACAGTTTTGGAATTAGCATTGCTCTTGATGAAAAGCAAAGTACAGAATTCTAATTCTGTGGCCCATAATTTCAAAATAATGGGCTTGATAGTATGGATGCTCTGCTTATAAATGTGGGGGTTATTTTGAAATAAAGTTCTAGTATAGACCAGGTCTGGGGGAGGATTCTTATTCAAGTATGAAAGGGTTGCAGCTACCACAACTACTACATTTGGCCTCGCAAATTCTGCGGGTTTTGGACATTCCAAATTTATTCAGGAAATGTTATTGACTTTGCATTAGAATTACAACGAGCTCTCTGATTGCTTTTTCTTGTCCACACAGGATAATGAGTTACCAGATGATACACTCCACACTAGGATAATGATACCTGTCCTCTGGTTTGGTATCTCATGACTTGATCCTGCCATTGTATCTCTCCAGTGGGGAACCTGTACTGGTGCAGAACCTCATTTGCAGTCTGTGCTTCATTTGCATCTTATCAACACTGTGGTTTAAGGGCTTATTGCAAATTGAAATTATAATGCATAGAGCACTTCTCCTTGAGAGAGTTTCCCAGTGATTATCGAGACAGCTGTTTAGTATCATGCAGCCATATGGAACAATGTTAAGGAAATGTAGAATACAGATCTAAATAGAGTGAAATAACATATCAGTGTTCCCAGGGTAAGTAAACGTGTACATTCATGAACAATGTGCTCTACTTTGTTCTCTTACAGTGATGGAATGGCTGGCCAGAAGAATGCATTTGCAGAGTGATAAGTCATGTTCCATAATGACTGGCCTCTTCTCTGGAAGTGTAATGCCAAAGTTTGCCAGAACATGGAATTGTAAGAATAGTCATACTGGGTCAGTCAGATCAATGGTCTATTTCACCAATAACCTGTTTCTGAAAGTGGCTTGTGCCAGATGTTTCAGTGGGAATGAAGGGAACAGGTTGATTATGACTAATCCAATACCTCCTGTCCAGCTTCTGGTAGTGAGAGGTTTACGGACACCAGGAGTATAGGGCTGCATCCCTGACCATATTGGCTAATAGGTCCACAAATGGCTATCTTCCATGAACATATCTAATTCTTTCTTGAACCCAGCATGTCTACACCTCAGGTCTAAAGCTGAAAAAAGCTACACAACTCGAGCTACATCAATTGCATTACTTACATTGAAATAGTTTATTTTCACTTTTGGCACTGTCTACACAACAGGAAGTCCAAGAAAGAGAACTCTTCCTCTGACTTCCCTTACTCATTATACAATGAGATTTATAGGAGTCAGAGTAAGCAGTCCTCCAGCTTGACAATATTTCAACATTACGTCAAAATAACTGCTTGTAGTGTCAATGCAGAATAATATCAGTTATTCCGAAATAATGCTACTGTGTAGACATAGCCTTATAAATGTGGCCTTTACAACCACTCCTGCAAGCAGGTTCCACAGGTTGGCTGTGTTGTGTGAAGAAGTACTTCCTATTGTTTGTGTTAAACCCGCTGAGTATTAATTAATTGAATGGTGTGGAAAAAGTAATTCATGATTTTATAGACTTTTATCATAGCTCTCCTTAGTCATCTCTTTTCTAAAGTAGACAATTCCTGTCGTTTTAATTGATCCTTAAATGCAAGCTATTCCGTACCCCTATTCATTTTCTTTGCCTTTCTGTGTATCTTTCAATTCAAACATGTATTTTCTGAGATGGGGAAACAAGAACTGCCCACAGTAATCAAGGTGTGGGCATATTATGGATTTATACTGTGATATTATGTTTAATGTTTTATTATATATCCCTTTCCTAATGGCACTAACATCACTGTTCTACAGCCAAAATGCTTCTGAAATAAATGAAGTCAAACTTTACTAATTCTGGG
>CM057845.1:43453866-43476788 GCA_030068395.1 Apalone spinifera
TGGGCTAGATGGACCTTTGGTCTGACCCGGTACGGCCATTCTTATATTCTTATAATGGCATTGTTTTGCCATCAATTTCAGTTGGTCATGCAGTCCATATGAAGGAAACCTATGACAACATGAAACAACTTTTGAGGTGCATAAACTATGACCAAATCGCCACAAAGCTGCCACTGATGTTGAAGGTTGTTGCTCTCTTGCTTGGTCTGCAGACTGGATACACAAAGTACTGCTGTTTTCTCTGCGAATGGGATAGTCGTGCAAGAGATTCCCACTACAGCAAGATAGACTGGCCACTCCGACAATCATTGGAGCCTGGGAGGAAAAGCATTCAGCATCCACCACTTGTTGAATCAAGGAAGATTTTGTTACCACTCTTACACATCAAGCTGGGTCTGATGAAGAACTTTGTCAAGGCCATGGACAAAACACAAGCAGCTTTCAAGTATCTCAGTGGAAAATTTCCAAGGTTAAGTGAAGCTAAGATAAAGGAAGGTATCTTTGTTGGTCCTCAGATTCATGAACTTCTTCGAGATGATGCATTTGACCATGCAGTGCGTGGCAAGGAAAAGATGGCATGGAAAGCCTTCCAGTTAGTGGCAATAAATTTTCTCAGAAACAGCAAGGCAGATGGAAAACCTCCTCAAGGCATACAAAAGCCTTGGTTGCAACATGTAAAAAGATACATTTTTTGCAGATTTTTTTTTTCACCGAACTGAGGAGCAGTGAGTGATGAGCACAGTGAGCGATTTCACCAGGACATTACTACAATGGAGAAACGCTATCAGGGCAAATGGAGCCCATCAATGCTTGCAGACTATTGCTGGACAGTGACAGATTCTCCATTTAATGAATACAAGAGATGAGCCAAGAAGCACCAAGTAGACACTGAATAGGACTAAAGTATGTACTTAATAGTCCTTTGCCTTTTGTTTCATAATAAATTTTATTTATATAACTCTTTTGCTGATTTTTCAAGTGTTACATAAACAGGACAGGTGAAATATCATTTAAAGCATCCATAAACACATGAAAAGACCTAGGTTTACAATTCATGATTAAAACGCTATCTACACAATATACATAGACGTAAAATGTAAAAACTTAAATATCTTGGAAACAGTAGCCAATCAGTTGTTTTAATTATCATATTTGAATTCAGCACATCAAAATACATAATAAATAGCACATTTTATCTCTGAAGCAGATGACCTCTAAAAAATTGTAGACCAGTGTGCATTCTTAGTTTTTGACTGCTGATGCACATTAAGCAGATGTTTTCAGAGAACTATCTACAATGACTCTAAGACAGTGGTCCCCCATGTGGTGCCCGCTGGGGCATTTATGTGTGCCCACTTAGTGACTTGGGCCATTCTTGCGCTGGGTGCCCGGCAGTCCCAAAAGGTTGGACCACTGCTCTGATTTCTTTCTTATGTGGTAACAGCTAATTTAGGCCCATCTTTCTGTATGTATAGCTGAGATTGTTTTCCAAAGAGCTTTACTTTGCACTGAATTTCATCTGCCATTTTGTCACCCAACCACCCAGTTTAGTGAGATCTCTTTATAACTCTTCACAGACAGTTTGGGGCTTACCTGTCTTGAGCAATTTTTGTATAATCCTTTGCAAGTTTGCCACCTCAGTGTTCACTCTTTTATGAATGCTTGAATAGCACAAGTCTCAGCACAGAATGGTTCTTGAGACCACATTATTTACCCCTCTCCACTGTGGAAACTGACCTTTTATTTCTACCATATTAGTTAGGCTTCCTGGTTTATAACAGCCAAAATTGCATCTGGGCCTTGCTTTTTTTTTTTTTTTTTTTTTTTTTTTAAAGCATTACATTAGATGAATGGAGGTTAGCTAGTACAGAAGATATACACAATAGGTTATATAGGTCAGTCAGTTCTGTATTTGAGTTCCTTCTCTTGGGTGAATACCTCTGGTTCTGATTACTTTATTCATCTTTAATTTATCAGTTTGTTCCAAAACCTCCTGTACTGACATAATCTGGGACAGTTATTCAGGTGTCACCTAAAAAAAGCCTTAGTTATGGGGTTCTCTTCCATATCCTCTTCAATGAAGACTGATGCATAGACTTCCCCACAATCGTCTTGTCTTCCTTGAATGCTCCTTTACCACTTGAATATCCATTGCCTCTACTGAACTTTTGGCAGTCTCCCTAGATCTGATGTAAATACTGTTAGTTTTTGTGTCAATTTTTTTTTCTTGGCCTGCCTTACTATATTTGACTTACCATAATTGTATATTATATTTGACTTGCCAGAATTTATGCTCCTCTTTTTTGCTTGCTAGGATTTAACTTCCTGTGCAGAAAGAATGGGTTTTTGCCCCAACTACCTTTACTCCACTGCTTAGCCATGGTGACAATATTGTGTGCCTATATATATCTATATATTTCATGAGCTTTTCATTAGTCTCTAAAGGTGCAGCTACATAGCAGTTATTTTGAAATAGCAGATGTTATTCTGAAATAACAATGCGAGCGTCTCCACAGCAATTCGTTATTTCAAAATAACAGATGGCTTATTCCAACTTCTGTAAACCTCATTCCATGAGGAATAATTCTTATTCCAAAACAGGTATTTCAGAATAGCAGTAGTGTGGACGCTCCACTGCTGCTATTTTGAAATAGATCCTCCCCAGGTCCATTTAAAGCAATTATTCCCCAGTGCCTCCTGGGGCTCTAAATCGAGGTAACATGTCCACACTAGGGAAGCCTGCCTTGGACTAATTTTGAGGCTTCCCTGTAGTGTAGACATGCTCTTAAGTGCTACAGAACTACTCATTATTCTTAGAGATAGTTTGAGTCATTTGAGATTTTTCTTTATTTGGCTATATTTTCTTTCACATACACTGACGCTCCCTGAGACCTACTCTATAGTTCCTATATATTTTGTGCCTGATAATACTGTGGTCCATTGATTATCCTCATTCTACCAAGTTTCCACAATGCCTATTATATAATTATCCTGTTACTATACTTATAATTAAATACCAGGCACACTAGTCCAGGGGGAGGGGGACTAGCCGGTATTCATGTCACGCTGCCTATCAGTACCCAACCGGAGCTAGAGTAGATCTAACTGATCTAATCTGTGGACCAATTCAGTTAGAAATCTTGGTCATGTCCAACTGAGGCACAATGTAAAGAAGACTTAATCTATTCTAGTATTTAGGATTCTAATATTTGTATATAAGTACTTCTACATTTTGTCAATATTCAGTTGCTTGTGTTCATATATTATATTTAAAGGGGACTTTTTTGCTCATGATTGTTCCTCACTCATTCCTATCTGTGCTTTACCAACTTCTTTTCTATCCTCTTTATGAGCATCTAGAGTTCCCCCATTAATTCATCCCCAAGGGATGTCTTCATCCAAACTGTGTTCCTCCATGCCTGTCATATTCTTTCAACTCTTAATTTAAAATATCCTCTACCATTAACAACGTATTATAACATCATAATTCTGCTATAGTGTGAACCTGGAAGTTATATTGACTTACACTTTGACAATATTCTAATTCAGTTTATTGTGCCTCACCTCATTATCTGTTGTCTATAACCAGTTTATGCTGGGGAATGGAATATATAGTTCTGAATAAGAGAAATAACACTTTACAGGATACCTTATGCACTAGTTCTACATTCCAGCAGAATTTCTTGATAACTGTCATGTAATGTGGCAAAATTATACACTGTAAAATATCACAACAGAGCTGGGGCTTGCAGTTATGCCTTTTGGGAATTTAAAAAGCAAATTGTACCTACCCCACTTACTCTGACTATTGGAGACATTCATTAAGTATTGCTGAAGAAAATGATTATTAGTATTCAGAGGTCATCTTTAAGCAGGTTTTGTATAAATACCACATTCTCCATTTTAAAAAAGTTCCCAAAATGTTCATGTAGGTTTAATTTTATAATGGAGCAAAATAATTAACATCAAATATAAATACAGTATGGACAGATGAAAAAGCATGAATTAACATAGAAACATAGAGGATACATATGATGGGCAATAAAATATGATTAACCCATGTGCAGAGAGGCCTTACTAGCTCAGAAGATGAGATCTCATAGTGAGTTAAAGAGGTTTACACGTGAATGAGGAAATCATGTATACTAGTTGCTCATTACATACTCTATTTATTCCTAGGCTGTATTTTGGGGGAAATCTTCCCCAGTTAGAAATGGGAACAGATTTTCAAGTGTCTGTTTCAAGTACTCAGTGTTATTTCCTGAACAGAAAGCTCTTACAGGAGAGACAGGAAATCCACATTGGTTGGGGTCATTCTCTTTAAATTTCATGAAAATAGAAATATGTAGTAGTAAATCCTGTTATACACTAAGACAGTATGTAGTGAAGTTGGCTATGATTAATGTTTGTCATTCCTACTGAGTTATTTTAGATTTACAGTGGTGTAACAGATCATTCTGGCCCATTGTGTGTGTTTAGGGTTTATTTGGGATTTTGTTGAATAGTAGCTTACCCTGCTTTAAATTCAGGGACACCTTTTTTTTTCCTGCAGTCCCTCTTTCTGCATCTGTCTTAAAAATAACAGCCATAAAGATGAGCATTGCCAGTAGCACTCATTAGGCCTTCCCTACAGTAAATCATACAGTAGGTTTCATTTCTGGATATTGAGAAGTAATCTAAAATTCTGACTAACATTCACAATAGCATTGTTATTCATGTCTGAAATGCCCCTAAACCAGAGAAAGTGAAGAGTCAAGTAATGTGATTAAGCAGCTGACACTTCTGTGGATGGGAAGACTCTAGGCGAGCCATTGTGGTCAGTAAAATAGACTGTGCAGCTACCTGTGTTAGGGAATCTGACTGGCTTTCTGTATTACCCATTTGTCAGGAATGAAAAGCACTATGCAAAACAAGCGATGAAGAAATTAATTTGAGTAAAACAGTACAGGCCTAATGTCTCTAAATACCACACTGAATCAATTATTTTAAATAGAGACATTTTCTGAATTACAGGGTGCATGATAGGGAAATGTAACTTTTTTTTTTTAACCCCATTGTCAGTAGTGCACCAACCAGTTTAAGGAAGAATCTGGCTAACAATACTTGAAATGGCTGGCACATTACACATTCTGGAAATTCTAATTTTATGTAAATTTGGAAAAATGTATGCATGTGCCAGAATTGCTCTTTGTTCATGCACTGTTTTAGCATGTCTGAGTAGGGGAGGCTGCCACACAACATGGTTTTCAAAACAGCAGCTGGGGGTGATTTGGTCCCCAAGGTACACTCATTTCCTATGAAAAGTATTCTTTTGTTACTTTATCACTATGGGGAATGTCAAAAACATTGCTTAATATATATAGAAACAGTTTATCAGCTTTATATAGTGAAACATTGTGAAATTATACTATTTTTTCATATTTAGCTCTACATTTAAGGGTGATTATGGGTAACACAACTTTAAAGTCAGAGGTTGAATGGTATATCCCTGAAATACTCATTTTATGCAGATTTAGAAAATAAATACATTTATAATGGTTTCCTCTTTGTTCAGCCACTGTTCTGGCATGTCAGCTTAGTGGTGGATGCCACACAGCAGGGACTGGATAATACTGACTGAAAAAGCAGATGAGGTTTAGCATCATTTTAGTCCCTGTCAAGACCAAAGTTCCCATGCAAAGGGACACAGATTTAATACATTTGTAATCAGGACACTTTCAATATTTAAAAAGTTTGTGTTTGTGTTGTCAGATTATTTGCTAAGGTTACATAACTAAGCAAGCAAGGGTGGGTGGGTGGGAGGGGGGATAGAAAGGAACAGGGACATCTATTTAACGTGGGTTTTCTTTTTACATTGCTTCAGCATTGAAACATGACACAACTTTGATGTGGGATGTTGAAATTATGTTCTTGGAATCCTCATTTTGTTTATCTTTGTTCAAGACTGCAGTTGCAAAGACGGCGCAAAGACTTATTGCCAGTGTGATGTATTTAATATTTGATTCTATGCTAAATGGAGTGAATGGCAAAGCCCACTTTGATTTATATGGTTCAGGATCAGGGCCATTGAGCCATAACTGTGTTTTGGGAAAGTTTGATTAGATTCTGGTTCCTACAATCTGACTTTTATAGAGGCTTTCAGTACAACGCATTTGCCAATAATGTTTCATACTACTGAAAACGACCATTTTGTTTGGTTTTTTATCTGTAATCCCTGATGGACTGTAGTCACAGAACTCCCCTTAAGATTGTTCCCCAGTGCACTGTCATGCTACTGACCCCCACCTTCTTGCCACTGACACCTACCTTCACCCTGTCCTGCTAGGACAGATCTTCTGGTCTCCCCAAGACAAGGCACAGAGTTGGGATTACCACCTCTCTCGAGCAATGCACACACTGAACCACTTCAGCTCTGGGAGAATGCAATCCTAGGACACAGCACCCAGGAAACCAACCTGCAAAAGAGATCAGAACCCCAGTCAATCTGTCTCTCTCTGTAAGTTTTACGCAAGGAAAGCTCACGAGGCTGTTTCTCCCCTTTTCAAAAGAAAGAAATGCACCCTGGTTGTTTCTCTGAAGAAACAATTATTTATATTGGGCCTTATAGTAATAAAAATATTTTTGTTTAAGTAAAACAGTAAGATATCAATGGTTGCAAGTGACATCAGACATATCAAGGTAAGTTACTATGTTAAAATGAAAATAAGGCATAGCTAGTACTAACTCACTAAAAAACATACGGCAATCAGAGTCTTTCCCTAATGAGTTATTCTTTTCTAGGCGTAATCTTCAGGTCTGACGTTTTTACCCTGGCCTGAGTCCCAGGCCTTTATATCCTTCCAGGTTTTCCAGCCCAGCCAATGACAAAGGGGTGCAGTCTCCCATTGCTCCCAGCCTGGGAGACTTTTGTTCTACATCCCATGTTCTACACCCATGAAAAAATATCAGTCAAAATGGAATCCCAGTAGTAGGTGGTATGGTTACATATCTTACTTATCCAAACACCTTGGGATCTACCGGACAAATAAGGTTGTTTACAGGTCATTAAGTTGAACACTAAATCATTAAGGAGTGGGGGGCACCAGTAATGGTTCTCACTAACACATTTTAAAAAAATAAACACTTATCCTTCATATTTCTAACCAGAGATAAAAGAATGCTACATGCATTAAACTAGGCTATAAAGATCCAGTAGATTGTAACATTAAAATTGATAGGTTATATGAGATTTTATCCAAAACATTTTCAAGTTATGCATATTTATATTCATAAGTCAATTTTCATAAAGCATAGAGGAAACTGTAACAATCACATAATTAGATAACTGCATAGCTGTACTAAAAACAAATTTGTACACTATAAACGTTGTACTTATACCTGTGGCACATCACAAAATTTCTCATGCTGATGAACCTTCAGTGGATAACTGTTCTTTATAGCCTCTTCAGACACTCCTTGCTGGACATTCTCCACTCTGTTGTGTTTATAGCTGTTCACCTTTAAATGAACTTAACTGAGGAGTGATGTTTAGGGTCTCATTACTCCACTATAATACAAATAAACAGTAATAATATTGCTAATAGTTATTGTGAATAAAGGTGGCTGAATTGGATCATTTAATTGTATTGAAGCTCTATACATAAAATGTTTTATAAGCTCCTATTTCACATTTATTAAGAACATAAGAATGGCCATATTGGGTCAGACCAATGGTCCATCCAGCCCAATATCCTGTCTGCCACCAGTGGCCAATACCAGATACCCCAGAGGGAGGGAACACCTCAGGTAATCCTCACATAATCCCTCCTCTGTCACCCACCTCCAGAGAAACAGAATCTAGGGACACCATTTCCACCCATCCTGGCTAATACCCATTGATGGACCTAACCTCCATGAATTTATCTAGCTCTTTTTTGAGCCCTGTTAAAGTCCTAGTCTTCACCACATCCTCTGGCAAGGAGTTCTAGAGGTTGGTTGCGCTGACTGAAGAAAAAACTTCCTTTTGTTCATTTTAAACCTGCTGCTTATTAATTTCATTTGGTGACCCCTCATTCTTAGTGTGGGAATAAGTAAATAATTTTTCCTTATTCACCTTTTTCCACACCAGTCATGATTATATAGACCTTTATCATATGCCCCTTTAGTCTCTTCTTTTCAATGCTCAGTGGTTTGAGAATTGGCCGGTGAAACCCAGGGTTGTGAGTTCACTCCTTGAGGGGGCCATTTAGGGATCTGGGGCAAATCTGTCAGGGATGGCATTTGGTCCTGCTGTGAGGGCAGGGGACTGGACTCCATGACCTCTCAAGGTCCCTTCCAGTTCTACAGGATGGTATATCTCTCTTGATATGGGACCAGTTCCAAACTCCTAATCATTTTTGTTGCCCTTTTCTGAACTTTTTCAAATGCCAATATATCTCTTTTGAGATGAGGCAACCACATCTGTATACGGTATTCAAGATGTTGGTGTACCATGGTTTTATAGAGAGGCATTAGGATATTTTCTGTCTTCTTCTCTATCCCTTTTTTTAGTGATTCCTAACATTCTATTTACTTTTGTGATTGCTGCTGCACACTGAGTGGATGTTTTCAGAGAACTATCCACAATGACTCCAAGATCCCTCTTGAGTAGTTGTAGCTACATTAGTCCCCATCATATTGTACGTATAGTTGAGATTATTTTCTCCAATGTGCATTACTTTACATTTGCCAACATTAAATTTCATTTGCCATTGTGTTGCCCAATCGCTTAGTTTGGTAAGATCTTTTTGAAGCTCTTCATAGTCTGCTGTGGTCTTAACTATCTTGAACAGTTTAGTATCATCTGCAAATTTTGCCACCTCACTGTTTACTCCTTTCTCTAGATCACTTATAAATAAGTTGAATAGAATTGGTCCCAGGACAGACCCTTGGGGGACTCCACTAGTTACCTCTCTCCATTTGGAAAACTTACCATTTATTTCTACCCTTTATTTCCTGTCTTTTAACCAGTTATTAATCCATGAAAGAACCTTCCCTCTTATCCCATGACAACTTACTTAAGAGCCTTTGGTGAGGGTCCTTGTCAAAGGCTTTCTGGAAATCTAAGTATACTATATCCACTGGATCCCCCCTTGTCCATGTGTTTGTTTGATCCCCCTCAAAGAACTCTAGCAGATTTTTTTAAAAGGCATGATTTCCCTTTACAGAAACCATGTTGACTTTCCCCAACAAATTATGTTCATCTATGTGTCTGACAATTTTATTCTTTACTATAGTTTCAACTAATTTGCCTGGTACTAAGGTTAGACTTACCGGTTTGTAATTGCCAGGATCACCTCTAGAGCCCTTTTTGAATATTGGCTTCACTTTAGACATTTTCCAGTCATTAGGTATGGAAGCTGATTTAAAGGATAGATTACAAACCACAGTTAATAGTTCCGCAATTTCCCATTTGAGTTTTTTCAGAATTTTTTCATTATTAGTTCAGAATTATTAAATGAATTCATTTAAAAATTGCTATTGTATTTTATTTTGGGACTTTGGTCCCCAGCCTTAGACTCAGATCTATAAGCATATGATTAGTTTTACTCATATGACTAGTTATGTTGAAGTTAGTGGGGTAGTCAAATGGGTAAAATTAAGTATAGATATGTTTTCTGCCCAGAGTCTTTAAATGTCACATTTTGAGGAAACATATGTTTTTAATAAATATAAATTATTTACTTTATCCATATTAAAATGTATACAGTTCAACAGGCCCACATCCTGCACTATTGACAACCTTATAACAGTTCATATCAATAATAGTGATGATACTAAGACAAACTTCTCTAGCTCCACATACAATCTTAAACCCAGGATGGACTAAATGGCAAATAGAATTCCAAAGTAACATACAAGTTCCCTTATATTCCCTGGCAACATTCTCCTCGGTATCTGGGAAAAAAAGATGGGTCCTGCAATATCTGCAGAAAATTAGTAAATATATTATTTAATTTGCTTTTAAAAGTTATTAACACATTTTCCTTCACTTTCTGCCTTTTCTTGGGGAAGCAATATGGCACACATCTGGGATTCTTCTCTTTAAGAGATGAAGCATCATGTGCTTTATGAATCTCTGACCCACTATTTTCCCATTGTGACTGGTCATATATAGGCCCTCCCCTCTTTGATGTGAACTGAAGCTGGTGGGGATCTTCCTCTCCATGTTTTCTCATCTCTAGACCAGATTTGGATATCATTTCATCCTTGCTGGGGAAGTGCATAATGAGTGTGAAATCTGAGGTCTGCTGTTGTTGGCATTTGAGCCTAATGTCAAACTGCTTTTGCTGCTTTACTTTTGAAGTAGACAAACTATATTAAATGCCCTTGACATACTACTTTTGGCAGGCTGTGACTTTTTTTTCCTTGGATGTGCCAAGCAATGTGGCTTCAGGCACACAGCTAAATCAAATGTCATTAACATTCACCATCCCACATTCTGACCCATAATGTGTGGAATGCAAATGTTGGCTGCTACATTAAAAAGAAAGCACCAACATTGATTATCATTTTAAAGTCAGGGCCTAATTTATGCTTGAAGTAAGGAGAGAGAGAAAATCTGCACTGCACCAGATTGAACTCCTCAGCTATTATGCCTTGGAGGTGCACAGTACTTTCCAGCTGTCCTGAGGGTGAAAAGGGCACATCAGATGCACTACCCTTTTTGAGGTACAGCATAATCCTCTTGTTAGGCTAGCCAAAGCTATTGACTGGTGTGAGGAGAAGAGGAACTATGACTCCCCTTATTTTTTTCCCATGTACCTTTGCCAAATTGCCAGGGAAACCGACAGCCATGTTGGGTTCCTAGGCAAAATGTGGGGTTGCTCAGCACTCTTGAAAGGGTCAGGGCTTCAGGAAGGAGAGGCGGGGCTAGGGCAGTCAGCCCTCAGCATCGCCCAGAGTGCACCATGCTGGCCCTTAATACTGCCTTAATACTGCATGGCACTCTGGCAGTGATTTGGAACCCCTGGGCCTCAAAATTGCCAGCCCAGGGCCCATTAATGAGCCTGACAATTGCTCCTAAGGGGAAGCATCTAGGGTGCATAATTCTGGGGCTGTAAATGAGTAGGGCCCTGCCTTGGGCTGCACAAGCAAATGGGATCCTTACTTCCTTCTGTGTCTTGCTTAAAATACCCACTATATTGTATTTGAATTGCCTTTAAATAAACACGATCCAGTCTTAGATCCTAATCTTGCAAACACGCTTGCGAATATCCTCATACAAATGAAAAGTTCCATGCATTCAGTAGAACCACTACTCTGCATAAAGTTACCCATGTGCATAAATGCTTCCAGACAGAGCCTTAAATAATTGTAGTGCACTGGATGAAATAATACTTAACTGTATGGCATATGCAAACCACATACTAAAATGAAAGATGCCAGGAAATAATGTACATACAAAACTAAGGAGTGAGAATAGCTGAAACAAGTGCATAGAGATAGTTCTCTATTAATAAGCATCTTCATATTTTAATCTCAGAGGGATAGTCAGAGCTGTAGAATTGAACAGGGGTTTCAATAAGGTCCACCTCGCTATCAACCTCATCCTGGACCACTCCACATAAGAGATCCACTTCCTTGACATTATAGTGCAAATAAATGATGGTCACACAAACACCACCTTATACCAGAAACCTACTGACCACTATTTTTACTTACATGCCTCTAGCTTCCATCCAGGACACATCACACGATTAATTGTCTACAGCCAGGTCCTGACAGACAACCAGATCTGCTCCAAACCCCCATAGACAAAAACCTACAAGATCTTTATCAAGCATTCTTAAAACTTAAATACCTACCTTGGGAAGTGAGGAAATAGATTGACAAAGCCAGACAAGTACATAGAAGTCACCTACTTAAAGACAGGCCCAACAAGGAAAATATAGAACACCACTAGTCATCACCTACAGCCCCCCCAGCTTAAACCTCTACAGCACATCACTGATAATCTACAACCTATCTGGAAAATGATCTCTCACTCACAGACCTTGGGAGACAGGTCAATCCTCACTTACAGCCAACCCCCCAACCTGAAACAAATATTTACTAGCAGCCACACGCCACACCTCAGATATACTCACCCAGGAGCCTTCCCCTACAACAAAAACCATTGCCAACTCTGTCCGCACATCTATACAAGCAACACCACCAGAGGACCTAATTACATAAGCCACAATATCAGGGGTTTATACAGCTGCATAACTTCTAATGTGATATTTGCCATCTAGTGCCAGCCCCTATTCCATGTATATTGGCCAAATTGGACAGTCTCTACAACAAAGGATAAATGGAAACAAATCAGACATCAGAAATAGTAACACACACAAACCTGTAGGGAAACATTTTAACCTGACTGGTCACTCAGTCATGGATTTAAGAGTAACCATTCTTCTACAAAGGAATTTCACTAACCAGTTACATAGAGAGTCTTCAGAACTGAAATTAATGTACAGATTTGATGCTGTTACCCTGAGCTTGAACAAAGACATTAACTGTCTGGCATATTACAAAGCCAATTTCTCTTGCCTTTAACACCAGCATTTCCACATCAAAAACTATGTATGGGACACATCCAACCCACTTAATTAGCCTAATTAATGCGGGTCCCACAATTGACAGGTACTGCTTTGGCTGTTATATATATATCTCAGTAATTGTTATTTCCATTCTAATTCATCGGATGAAATGAGGTTTTCCCAAGAAAGCTCATGATTCTATATATTTTGGTTAGTCTCTCAGGTGCCACAGCACTACTCATTGTTTTCATATTTTAATGACAGTGTTTATTTACAACTAAATTAATTAAATTCTTCTGTATTGAGTAATATAATTACAAGGACATGTTGCCAGCAGTAGTTATTTACACACCTGTATGATTGATACTATAGTGCTTTGTTTTCTTCGGGCTATTTTTTTGTTTGTTTAAGATGTTAAAATATATTCTTGACATTTGCCAGTTTGCATTTCATCCTACAGCCAACCTAATTTCATAATCCAGGGAGATCTCAGACTCAACATGATGCTTCAGTTGAAGTCTGAAGATAACAAATGTAGCAGAATCAGTATATATATAAAATGACAGTGTAAATCCAACCTTACCTTTTCTATTATTTAGGTTTAAAATCTTATTATTTCTTAAGGGTCAAACTCAAACTTTGGGCTGTGTGTTTGCACATGTCTGAAAGCTAGAGGGCATGGGGTGATGGATTGTAGGACACAGCCTTTACACATTCTTTCTGAACCTATTAAATCTGGGCTCTGCATATCCTCTGTGATCAAAGCTATAAAGAGGGCGCTCTGGGGCTGGGCCTCTAGGGTCAGAGGCCCTGAGCTGTGTATTTTGGCTTATTCCCCTTTAATGTATTTTAGCAATCCCCTCCCCTGCTGGACTAATTCATATTACTGGCATGAATAATCTCCTTGTGCAGTTACGGGCTCACCCTTTGATCAACCTGAATATGGACCCACATTCAAGGAGAAATGTTGAGACATGCCTGCTTTGCTTCTTCTTCTCAATTGAAGATCTGGCCATGGTAACACACTCCTTTGCCACCAGCAGATGGGAATACTGTAATTCATTGTGTTGCGTGGGGGCACTTGGAAGCAAATACAGGATGCAGTCATCCAGCTCCTCGGGAGCTTGAGTACAATACCCCAGCCCTCTCACCCTGCACTGGGCCCTGGTGGACTCTATAGAAAACCCTTACAAAACAGTATCAGTGGACACCTATTGACATACACAAATGTCACTGAGGGCCAAAGTTGTTTTTGCCTGTGATAGAATGACAAAGGTATGGGAAGGTTTTGTTATTTTATTTCAGAAATGAGGAATACACCTCCTCTGCTCTCTGAACACTTCACCCCACCTCTCGCATGAGGAACAAATCTCCTCTCCCTGCTGGAATGATGAGAAGGGGCACGTCTAGACTACACATGGCTTCTGAAAGAAGATATGCAAATTCAGCTTGAATTTGCATCTCTTCTTCTGGTTTTTTTTCCCCTCGAAGAGGCTTTTTGGATATTTGGCCCATCTACCGGGCACCAAATATTGGGAAAAAACCCTTTGGAAAACTCCTTTATTCCTCCTAAAAGGAGGTTTATAGGGGGCTTTCAAAAGAGGTTTTTCTGGTATTTGGCCCCGTGTAGATGGGCCAAGTATCCGAAAAGCCTCTTCTGGGAAAAAAAATGGAAGAAGATATGCAAATTTGAGCCAAATTTGCATATCTTCTTTCGGAAGCCACATATAGTCTGGACATGCCCCAAGAGATTGACAGTTGCCTATTCAAGGGCCACAGTGTGTGATTCACCACTCTTGTTTTTATGCTGATATAGCTCTGGATTTCAGTGGAATTAAACACCACAATAGTAAATCAGACACCTAGGTTTTTATTCTGGACTATAAGGTGGAGACAATTTTTTTGAGGGAGGGGAGAAGAGTTGCTAACTTGATGATGAAAATACAGAACATTTCTTTGTTGCAATTTTACCAAGGTGTGGTTTTTTTGTTTGGTTGGTTTTTTTTAAGATTTCCATAATCCATATTTTCCCACTGACAATGTTACCCTCTGGTCTTGCAAAAAGAGGCATACCTTATGGCAGGCCTGGGCAAAACACAGTCTATAGGCTGGATCCAGCCTGCCAAGCCACTGGATCTGACCCACGGAGGCAGTGGGGAACCCCAGGCAGGCTCTCCTGCTTGCCCCGCGACCCTGCATGCCACTCAGAAATGCGGCTGCAGGGCACTTTCTCTTTGAGTCCGGAGGGAAGGGGGGAAGATTCAGACGCTGCTCCCACCCCTAGCACAATCCGATTGGCTGGTTTCTGGACAGACACTGGCCAATGGGAACTGCCTGTTTGAATAACAGGCAACCAGAAAGCACAACCCTCCTGCTTACTCACTCAAGCACATGGCCGAGCAGGCAGAAACATTTTAAGCTTTGCAATCCTTTAGTACTGCAGGGAGGCAGGCTGGCTGGTAAGTCTCCTGGCGAGAACCTGCCTCTAGCACCTCAGCTCTTCCCTTCCCCAACCCTCTGCCCCTCACTCTTGCCCTGCTACTCCACATACACCCATGCCCCCTCCTAGATCTGGCACCCCAATCTCCTGCCCAAGATCACAATCCCCTTCTACCCTAGGTCACATCCCAAAACCCTGCACCCCAGTTCCCTGCCCTAGGTCACAACTGCCTCCTTTGCACACACTCCCTCCCAGACTCCATTCTCCCTCTTGCACCTCAATCCCTTACCCCAAGCTCCCTTCTGCATCTAACCTCCATCCCAGACTCCGCACCTTCCTCATTAATACCATGTTATGGTTAACATTATTTGCAAATTGTTTTCATAGTCTTTCACTATGGCACTGGAGACATGAGAAGACTGAAGGATTCAAGCCCCATACCTAGCAAAGATTAATTCACTGACCAGTTAGCTCTCTAAGCTGGAGACCAAACTTTTGACATATTTCCATGTCATCTCTAGGAACCTACCAAATTCATGGCTGTGAAAAATGTGTCATGGACCATGGAATCTAGTCTCCCTACATTAAAATCTGTCTTTTGAGTGCTTTTAGACAGATTTCATAGGAGGGCCTGACAAAAAAAGGAGTTGTAGGGGGATCACAAGGTTATTTTAGGGAGATTGTGATATTGCTATTCTTACTTCAGTGCTAACTTCAGAGCTAGGCGGTCAAAGAATAGCAGCTGTTGATCAAATGTCTAATCTTAAAGCAGCACCCCAGCAGAAGCAACACAGGAATAGGTGTAGTAATATCATATCGTGCTTTCATTACTTTTGTGCTGCTGCTGGTGGTGGCTTTGCCTTCAGGGCTGGGCTTTTTGCCAGCAGCTGCTACCCTCCAGCTGCTCAGCTCTGAAGGAAGAGCCACTGCCAGCAGCAGCACAGAAGTAAGGGTTGCAATAATGTTGCAACCCTTCCTCAACTCATTTTTGGGTCATGATTTCTACAGTTATAACACCATGATATTTAAATAGCTCAAATAATGAAATTTACAATTTTTAAAATCCTATGACTATGAAATTGACCAAAGTGGACTGTGTTGTTGTTGTTTTTTTAAAGGGCCCTAATCATTTCCTATAAAATTTCACAATGCGTCAACCATCTGATAGCCCTGACATGGTCAAGACCTAGTTAGGTACAAAATAATGATCAAAATTACGTATATGTTGGCAATGGTGTGTTTTGCATATAATTTTCAGTTACCATGAACAATTCTTAATAAATGCATTTTATGCAGTTATCACCTCCATTTGTTAATTGTCATTCTGTTTTATCTTTCCCAGCAGCTGTTTGCTTTTACTTCTAGAGGATAATCTGGTATCCTCAACGTGTTATTGAATATTTGTTTTTCTTGGAATCTCAGGACTGAATGTTTTGGATGTGAGAATTTTTCACCAGGGAGATCATTGTTGTAGTTTATAGACCAAATTAATCACACTCTAAAGATACATATGAGTAGGATTTCATTATTGTAGCTCTTCTTCCATTTAAGATTATTGTTTCAGATGCAGAGAACACAGAACACCAGTCATCATTTGAAGGTATAAATACACTTCAAGTCTGAGCTACAATCAACCAGGTGGCACACATCTTGGTACTTACAGGTTCCCATCATCATAGGTTACCTATTCTTTTTATGTTATTTTTTTGTTACAACAAATTATATAATGCTACAATTTAAAATGAACACAAGGGGAGAAAATTCTATGCATAGGTAGAATGGCTCAGTCTAGGATTATGAGGGACAATCAGAACTGTTGGAATTTCCTCACTGTTAAAGGTCGATGTTTCATGCTACTTTATTTTTTTCTCTACCTGCTTTCTTAAAGCATTTCATTTCCCTAATTTTTCTAAATGAAAAATTTAGAATCAAATCTAATGAAAACAAAACAACAATGTAAAGAAAATGTAGGTTGTAGGTGTGGGGAGAGAATTCAACTCAGTGCCTGCTGACTAATGTGTTCCTCCATGGAAAATGGAGGGGAGTGAAAGCTCCACGAACCAACTCACTTTCTCTATAAAGCAATTTACATGAAGTAAGGACAGATTTGTTAAGAAAGGCCAAATTAAAAATGAGGACTAGGATTGACAAATGGAACAAAATAGTGTTACATGCACAACTCATGTTGACTTTCTTTGGTTTAGCCTTTCTTAATAAATCTAATCTTTGATAAAGACATTTTTATTTACACCATCTTCACCGAAGGAACTTCAACTAGAACTAACTGCTTGACCGAACTTACAAACTCTGCCAGTTTATCTACTAGACTTTATCTGTCACTGTCCATGTTGTCCTTAACTTCAATTATGACTTATGTTAAGGATACCTTAAACTAGAAAGATAATTGTTCTATATAAAAGGCTAATCATAAATCATTCTGTAACACTTTGCCCATTCTCAAACTCTTTTGCTTTTAGGGAGATCGTACCCTGAAAAATAAGCACATTTTCAACCACCTAGAAGGATTACATAGTGCCATCACAAGCCTAAAGTGCTATTTTTAATTAATTGTATTTGGTCTGGGTGTGTTTAGGGCTGAAAAACTTTTTCCATTCTTTTAGCTAGGATGTCTGCTAAACATATTCATTCAGAACTAACACCTGAAATTGACTCAAGTTCTTTTTAATGTAGTTGAGAAATTAGAAGCCATCCAAAGCTTGAGACTCCTGGTAAAACAATCTGGGGCAGGATGGACAGGGGAAGATATTGAACACAAAATATTGCCAATTAATTTTCAATGGATAATTTTGTTACCTTTGCTACTACTTCGTGAAATAAAACAATTGGGGAGTGTTTCTCTGTTTAACTGTCATTTTTGCTTTTAAAAAGACCTGCCTCCCTAATAAGCAATTAGCTGTAAGAAAGCCAGAGGACTGAGTCGCTTTGTCTTCATTTTTATTAGTGTAATAAAACTGAGCCTTAGATTATCACTCTTCTGCGGGAGAAGGAAAGACAGCATAGGAGGGAGTCATCCACTAAAGGACACAATCCATTTGGCCACCAACATTTTTGTTATTATGATACATGTTTACAATGAAAATTTCATAGAGAGACGTAACAGGCAGCGTCCAAGATTAGGTGGGTTGCTAACAGCAATAGAGATGACAATGTCCAGCACTCCTTGCTGAAGCCCGAGTTAAAGGAGGAGGAATGTGGATTCTTATATCTCACGTGAAAGGGCAGTTTTCCAAAGCAAAGCAGACAACATCAAAAGGAAGCAAAGTATCACATTACTGTCACCTTGTCACATTTCCATTTAGGTGAGAGTCCATGGTATGAATATTACTATCTAGTGAGCAGTTATATAGGGACACAGCACAGAAATCACTGAAGATGCTATTTTTCTCAAGGAGACTAAAGTAAAAGTTACTGTTTACTAGCACAGAGTGAATGCATTCTGTATTCTGCCTCCATTGTATCTTCTCTCGTATATAGTATTACCCCAAACAAAATTACATTGATATTTGTTATTCTGAGGACCTTATTGTTTGGTATAATAGCAGGGTATAGCCCAGTATGCAAGTGGATATTGTAGGTCCCCAATAAAATACATTTAAAAACATTTGTGAGCTTTAGTAAATAAAATCAAATTCACCATGTAAACAATTTGAAAGCAGTCTTTGCAAGTTAATAATCCAAACCCCATAGTAATAACTTTTTCCATCAATTAAACTGCATAATGTTGGATTATATGAATTCTCAGCGTGTTTTCCTCAATATTGAATAGAGGCAACATTGGCCATGCTACTGCTCTGGTTTTCCTCCAATATCACATTTTTAAAAGGCAGAAGGATTATTAATAGCAAGATTGTTGAGATATGATTTCGTTTCCAGCACTGAAATTCATGTTGACTTAAGCTACCCCCTAGCACATAAATAAATCATGTATCTGAAGTGGCTTCTTGTACATTGCGTGTGTGTGTGTGTGTGTGTGTGAGAGAGAGAGAGAGAGAGAGTATATAAACAAAGCACACAGGTGAAATGAGACTCTCAAAAGAATAAAGGGTTTTATTCAGTTTGGATAAGCATATACTTATCTAAATAATCTCTCAACTATTCAAACCTCTTTGTTATGCAAAATTAGGCTGGAAAGTATAAAAGTATGGTCTTCCATGGGATAATTTCCATCATCACCTTTTGTCAATAGAGAAATTCTGTGATCCACAAGAGTTTAAAAAGTTAACAGAATTTTCTGCACCTTGACAAGGACTTTAAGATATACAGAAATACATATTCAGTGCATTCACACAAAACATAAATAATAGATATTTCAAAATGTAGAGTATTTTCATACACAGATGCATTGGGTTTTGTAATGATTTGAGACTCAAATATTCCAGCTTACATATATTTGTTTTTAGGGAAGGCTACTGTATATAAAACATAGTTGGAAACGCAAGCTAAATAAAACTGCAGTTAAATTAAATCTTTTCTGACTCATACTGAATCATCTGATTAAGGTCCTGCAGGGTGCAGTATTACCTTGCCTGGTGAGCTGAATAATTATTTATAGACTAAGTGAACATTAAGATCAACCCTTATCTAACTTTACACAGGCTGTCGGGTTAGCAGCTTTTGTAGAGATTATTCTGCTGGGTAATGTGGTCCCACATTGCAGGTCAGGGTCCAGCTGCTGTTTTTTCATTCTGGAAGGATGGTTTGAAAATGCCAGAACAATTGGTTTACACCACATTGATTTTATAATCCATAATCTACTGTGTCTACAGGGGACTATAATTCTATGTAACAGGCATAAAACAAAGAGATAAATGTTAAAGTTCTCAATGAAAATTAAGTCATCAAGGACGCATCGAGAAGTCCTATCTTTTTCAGAATAGTGATTCTTGACAGATAGATTATAATGAAATGAGTATGTTTCTCTGAAATGCATGATACAAACAACATTTATAGCATGGTACCAAGCTACTAAATTGAACCCACATTGATTCCACATTAAACAGATAGTATAAATTAGTGATACTGTATTTCATATCTTTCTGAAGGAGTATTTTATACCCAAACTGTACTGTGGGGCATAAGACTTCCACTTAGCTTCCAACACTCACATTGAAATACAAAAGTCTGGAGTTTCTTATTGCTACTTTGAATCTGAAACTAACAGTGAAAAAGAAAATTATCTCAAGTATGACATATCTGATGAGCAATAAAACATCCATTTCATGATACCAGAATAGTGGATGTCTCTCTAATGTTAGACTCATGCACAGGACACTGGTCTTGGACTCTGGAGACCTTTGTTCTGTTCTCTGCTCTGCTGGTTGAATGTAAGCAAGTTGCTTCAACTCTGTGCCTCTGTTTTTCCATTGGTTAGAAAATGGGGGTACTCCTACTTACCTCCTTCATCATGGCTGTGTCTAGACTGGCATGATTTTCTGCAAATGTTTTTAACGGAAAAGTTTTTCCGTCAGTGCTCTTGCGCAAATTCAAGCGGCCAGTGTAGACAGCTGGCAAGTTTTTGCGCAAAAGCGGCTGATTTTGCAGAAAAACTTGCCAGTCTAGATGCAGCAAATGTGCTTGAGATGCACAGATTAAATTTGCTATGCATGAATAGGTGTTGTAGGATATTTAAAGTTTGGTCCTCATGCAGGCTGTTTGGCTAGACATTTGTTTAGATGTTTTAGGGGTACTATTGTCTATGAAGTAGGTGAGGACCAAGCTGCTACTCATTACTACATTATATCATTAAACCCTGTTTAACATGCAGATACTGATAGGGAGGGTACCAAAGGGGGCAGTTGCCCCGGGAACTGATTTTATAAATCCTATTCTTCTATGTCTAGTGCACTAGTTTCACAGGAACCATAGTTCAAGCCTAATTCAGATTATTCAGTAGAATAGGGCATGATTCCAGCACTAGAGAGACATCCACTATTCTGAGTATTTGATGGTCATCGGTTATGTCATACCTGAGATAATTTTCTTATTCTTTTATAGTTAAACATTCAAGGAGGCAATAAAAAACTCCAGGTTTGAAGCTAAGTAGCATAAATGAAGCTTCATGCCTTACAGCACTGGTTGGGCAGCAATGGGAGCCCTGGCCCTTTAACTTACTGCTGGAGCCCAGGCCTCAGTGCAGGCAGCATGAGGGCTGGGAGAGGCTAATCCCTAGCCCCACCCCTTCTGCCTGAGGCCCAATCCTTTGCAGGGGTCCCGGAGCCAAGCCTCTCCCTGACCTTGCCCAGGGCCCAGTGAGTCTGTCATCAGCCCCGCATGCAAAACTCTGTTTCCCAGCTTCAATCAAAGTCATGAACTCTGCCTGTTTTTAAAACCCACTCACTGGTATTAAATAATACCTTAAATAATAAATATCCTTAAATAATAAATCAAATAGCCATATATTTGTAAAATATAAATCTGTCTCTTTACATAGATTCTGTGACTTGGTCTCAGGTTGTTGTGCATGACACACACCTCCACCATTCTGAAAATAGCAAACAAGCAAGAAAAATCAAATACTTCCCTGAAATAATGAGCTCTGGGGGCATCCAAATACTGAAAGAAAAAAAAATCAACTGCAATATATCTTACTAGCTAGAGCTCTGATCTTACCTGCTTTGGAGTCAATGGGAGTTTTGTCATTCAATGCGAGTTAAAGAAGATAATTTTGCAATTTAAAAGTGACAAGAAATATTGAACCTCTTTCCTATGATGTCACTCTGGGAACTCACGTTCAGACGGTTGTTCGCCATGCCCTCCTTATCTTTTCCAGAGTCACTTCTTCCAAGGATAGAGTCTCTCCTATTTTGTACATATTGCTTATATGTCACATTCCTAGATGTGTGACTTTGCATTTGACCATAATGAATCATATATGTTGCTTAACCCAGTTTACCACATGATACAGAGCGCTCTGTATGTATCAAACACCTGTTCCCTTGATTATTATCATGCTTTATCCCTGTGTTTGTGTCATCTACTAACTTTATCAATGATGATTTCATGTTTTTTTCTGACTCATTGATAAAAATGTTAAATAACATAGTGTAAAGAACAGATCCTGCAGGGCCTCGCAACATAGACATTGATGTGATGGAGGATCAAGTCTACACAGGGATATAAACATACTACACCAAGTCTCAAAGAATGAGTCAGCTGCCTCAGGCTTATGAGGCTTATACTGTGGGGCTAAAACTTGCAGAGTAGAAGTTTGTACTCAGGCTGAGCTCCTGGCAGTGGGGAAGGATCTTAGAGTCTGGACTCCAGACTGAGCGCAAATGTCTACACTGCAATTTTTAGACTGCAGATGGAGCCCTGCAAGCTTTGGCTGACCCAGGCCTACCACTTTATATCATAGTGTAGATATACTATTAGTCATTGGTTCACAATCTTGCTGGAAAGGCATAACAAGTGGGGTTCCTCAGGGGTCTGTTTTGGAACCGGCTCTCTTCAATATCTTCATCAATGATTTAGATATTGGTATAGAAAGTAGGCTTATTAAGTTTGCAGATGATACCAAGCTGGGAGAGGTTGCGACTAATCTAGAGGATAGGGTCATAATTCAAAATGACCTGGACAAATTGGAGAAATGGTCTGAGGTAAATAGGATGAAGTTTAATAAAGACAAATGCAAAGTGCTCCACTTAGGAAGGAACAATCAGTTTCATACATACAGAATGGGAAGCGACGGTCTAGGAAGGAGTACGGCAGAAAGGGATCTAGGGGTTATAGTGGACCACAAGCTGAATATGAGTCAGCAGTGTGATGCTGTTGCAAAGAAGGCAAACATGATTCTGGGATGCATTAACAGGTGTGCTGTGAGCAAGACATGAGAAGTCATTCTTCCACTCTACTCTGTGCTGGTTAGTCCTCAATTGGAGTATTGTGTTCAGTTTTGGGCACCACATTTCAAGAAAGATGTG
>CM057845.1:43496777-43508652 GCA_030068395.1 Apalone spinifera
GGACTGCCTGTACTGGGCCATTAAGTTCCTTGAGTACTACTAATGTCCTTCATTAGTATATCTAAATATGTAAACAGGTTTATACTTCGTATTTCTAACTTCAGATACAAGAACGGTACATGCACACAAATAGAATATACACATTCAGCAGATTACAAGCTTTTCAATAAGTACATATCACACTTTACATAAAGCATATTTGTGTTGGGCATATTTATATTCAAAAGCATATTTCCATTAAAAATATGGGAATGCAATGTCACGGGGACTTTGAATGATTTATAATTTTAAAATAATCACTGACAAACTTTCAGCATTGGTGACTGACTTACGATTTTTTAGATTAGTGTCACAACACAAAGGGCTGCAAGTTGCCTTTTTTTTCTAAAATGAAGATGATTCGTCTTGATACATCTAGTGTCCACAAATCAGGGAGCTGCTGTGCTGGACTTCATAAGTCCAAAAGATTAGCACTTTGAAACCATAAATACCCCCTCATGGACACTAGTCAGTCTGTTTAACTAAACTATGCTAGCACCTTTAACAGCTGCTCTGAGGTATTCTAACATAACATGTAGTACACAGCAATACTGTGAGATTTGCAATTGGGGATGTTGTTGCCAGAAATAAATGACAAACAAATCCAACGTTATGACCTTTGCACTCAATAAATCTGCATTCAATGTCAGATTACTTTTTCTCCAGTATAATGCCACTACCATTAATGGAGTTATTCTCCATCAGTTTTCACTGGTGTAACTTCAAAATGAGACCTATAGGCTTCACCCCCCAAACTGCCCATAAAGCAGGGGTGCTAGATCCAGCCCATCAAGCCATGCTGGACAGCTACCGATCTGTCTGGAACCAGTTTGGTGTGGGGAAGTCAAACATCAGGACCCTCATCATGCAGGTATCGTGGTCTCAGGCTAAAGTCCCAGGAAGGGGGGTGAACTGCTGGAATGCGGAACCCTAGGGAGGGGGGTTGAGAGTGGAGGTGGTGTTGGAGGAAGCCTCCTTCCCTGGGCATTTTTCAGGCATGTCCTCACACAGCTCAGCAGGCGGATGGGCTACATAGGGGGTTGCTCCTGGTGTGTGTATGGGGGGGAAGGCAGGTGGTCTCGGAGACCACCTGAAAGTTCTGGCAACCCTGTGATTCTCTGTTTGTCTCCTTATACAGGTGGTGCAGGCCATCAACACCATCCTGCTGTGCAGGGTCATCGACCTCAGCAATGTGGACTCCATCGTCACCAGCATTACCAACATGGGCTTCCCCAAGTGCGGGAAGGGGGCTATCGACAGCACCCACATCCTCATCTGAGCCCCTGATCACCGGGCATCTGTTTATATCAACCACAAGGGTGCATCTCGATGGTCGTACAGGCCCTCATTGATCACTGCAGGCAGTTCACCGACATCTTTGTCGGCTGGTTGGGGAAGGTATATGATGCCCGTGTGTTTCGAAACTCCAGTGAAGCTGGAAGCCACCACTTTTTTCCCTGACCGCACCATCAGGGTCTGGGACGTGGACACGCCACTCTGTATTGTGGGGGATGCGGCCTACCCTCTCTTGCCCTGCTTCATGAAGCCCTACACTGGCCACCTTGACCTCTCAAAGGAACGCTTCAATGCCAGACTTGGCAGGGCCTGCACGGAGGTAAAAGGCACCTTCGATCATCTCAAGGCGAGGTTCAGATGCCTCCTCACCCAATTGGACATTGGGGAGTGGAACATCTCCCAAGTGGTGGCGGCGTGTTGTGTGCTCCACAATATTTCTGAGTGGAAGGGGGAGAGATTCCTCCCTGGGTGAGGGGCAGAGGCTGTCAAGTCAGCAGGGCCTTTGAGCAGCTGCACACAGCTGCCATCCGGCAGGCCCATCAAGGGTCTGTGCTCATCCAGGAGGTTCTGAGGGAGAGATTCCCACAAGGATCCCAGTGACACTCTCCCCTGCGCCTCCCCACTAGGGGCCTGTGCATCACCCCTCTCTGCCTTTCCTTCTTCACCCTATCCTTCCTCCCTCCCCTGCAGAGACAATAAAACAGACTTTTTTTTTAAACAACAAATTATGTGTGGTTTTTATTTGGGGTCAAAGTAACTGGGGAGGGACTGGGGAAAGAACCTGGAAGAAGAGAGTGGGGGGGGGGAAGGGAGAGTGGGGGATGAGAACCTTTGAGGAGGGGAGGAGAGGGGAGTAGAGGCTCTGGGTTGGGAGTGGGATTGGTGCCTGGCTCGGTTGGTTCAACCGCCTTGTGTGTGGGGACTTTGGCAACAACAGGGTAGGAAGGCTAGGGGAAGAAGCAGGAATGGAGCTGGAGCTGGAACAGGGTCAGGCATAGGAGCTGGGGCAGAGACTGGCATAGGAGGTGGGACAGGACCAGGAGCTGGAGCTGCGGCAGGAACAGAAACAGGAGTAGGAGCAGGAGCTAGCTCTGTGCTGGTGAGGAGAGACTGGATGGCTGTGTACATGGTGCGGCCCTGCTGCAACTGCCTCCAAGTCTCTCTCCATAATTGCATGTTCTCCCAGAGCCTCTGGTCCAGCATCTCATACAGGGCCCAGAGTATGGAGATGTGCCTCCACTGCAGTTCCTCCTGTATTCTCCGGTGCCTGCGGGTCATCCCGGTCTCGGGCGGCTGCCGCAGCTGGTGTCAAATGTGTTAAGGATCTGAACCAGATTATTTTTTGCCCTGGCACAGCTGACCTACTGCTATAATATCTTAAGCTCATGAAAACAAGCCGAAATAGGAATAAGGTTGCCAAATACAAGGTGCCATCTAGTGGTTAACAAAGAAAAAAACAGTTATGCAGAGTAACTTAAAACAGCCTGTACAAATGTTTTGTCAAGTACATTGCATTTTTCCTTCGATGTTATACCACCTCAGTTCCTTTCCAATATCAGCAACCTTCAGTTTCCACAAAAATTCCTATTGCTGTAACAAAACTTCTCCCAACTTCATTGCACTTTTTGTGGCATCTTGAAAGGTCTTTACTTGTCATCATCATGACAGATGTAGGCAAAAGCTTTTTGCCATGGGATGTTTTTAGCATATACAGGATTATCTACTCAGTAAGTACAGGACAGTAGCAGTATTCGAGTTTGGAACCTTAACAAACAGAATCAAATGACACAAGTTTTCTGTTAGTATTTAAGGTTGTTTGTGAATAATAGTCTGTCTGATGTATTATTTTTCATGGGAAGTCGAGACATTAGACTGGCCTTGTGAGGTTCTTTCTTATTAAAAATATAAGATGTGAATTGACTAGTTTCTCTCCTTTAAGAAGTAAAAACTGTGCCAAAGTTTTAAAACTGGCAGGCAAATGTTGTTTACAACCATCTTTACACAGCTCTAAAAACTCACCCAAATCCTTCTTGATACCACCCCTCCCCTTGAAGTCTGGAGTTTGAGACCTTAACTCTGAAATGCTTACTTTGGGGGATTAAATTAGATTTGAACTGTTGGCTATGGGAAATATTCTGCAAACTTTTGCTCAAATAAGTCTCTGGCCTGCTAAATGTATTTTGTTGGTCCACACTTTTACTGTTAAAGCAGAAACAGTATATTAGCATTTTATTGTTAAAGAGCTCACTGAAAACTAACCATGCACTTAGCAAGAGCAAATTGTCCTTTAGGGGAAAAATGTCAAGTGTACATATATATTTGGTGCATGCTGGGAATGACCTTAAAAGTAAAAACACATTCCTCCAAGCTTGTTAGTTAAAATCGCACACAGTGAATCTGGGGTCGTGGCTATGAAAGGGAGTACTGTCTCTGTTCTGGCACATATCCACTTTAGCAGCCAACGTCTCTATAACTATATAAGAGTCCAGCATGGTTATTAATACTCTGTTGTGTTGGGTGACACAGATTTAATACTTTAATACTAGAATAGGTCAATCTAGTCTAATAGGACCCCTTTTTTTAGGAGTAAAGTCTATGCTATTGTAATGCACATACCATGGCTACATCTATACTGTCAGGTTTTTGCGGAAGAGGAAATGCAAATGAAGTGCTCATTAGCATTTCTCATGCTCTCATTTGCATATTCTCTTCCAATCCTTTTTGCAGAAGAGATTTTTTGCATTTTTTTCTGCAAAAATCTCTTCTGCAAAAAAGATCAGAAGAGAATATGCAAATAAGAGCACGAGAAAGGCTAATGAGGCAGCTGGCTTTATAGCTCAAGCTGTAGAGGCTCCTACACTAAGCTCCTGAGATCCTAAATTCAAGATTGCCCAGTGGTGGTTACACTATAACAATGAGGAGTCCAGCAGATACAAACACAGTTACCCTCTAAGACTTGTCTATGCCACATATAAGGGGACTATTGGCCTCTTATTAAAACTCAGTTGAGGTTTTTGGCCAGCTAGCCCCAGTACCAAAAGAAAGGGGAGAGGTCAATGAGAAATCAGGATCCTGTGATTGACAGTCCCCCAGGAACAATGGGAAGAGGCTAAGGTACCAGGTCAGCCTGATTGACAAGTCAGACAGGCCAATGAAGGAATGAGGAGGCTGGGAAGAGTCCTGTCTTCCACTTCAGCTGGATTTGCCTGGGTCAGACTGAGAGGGGCTGAGCTAAGGAGGGAGCAGGGGCCTGAGCTGAATTGGGGAGGAGAGCCAGGGCATCAGAGAGAACCAGAGACATAGCATAGAAGCAGATCCATGCTGGGAGGAGAGCTGCAGCCAGACATCTTAATACACAGCACAGAGAGCAGATTCCGAGACACAGCTCGGAAGCAGATCCATGCTGGGAGATGTATGGGAGCCAAAGGGGCCAGAGAAGCAACCCAGGAACTGGAGGCTGAGCAGCAGAGAGTGGAGCTGGAGCATGCTGAAACTGGTTGCCGTAAGCAGCAGGGGGAACCAGAGAGGTCCTGCGCAAGCGGACTCCACCAGCCAAGAGGCCTTGGAGGCCAGACTGGGGGCTGGCTCATCCTGGAGAGAGGGCTCCTGCCACCCAGAGCAAGTACCTGACCTGCAGCCTCTCTGCAGTGTAGCCAGGACCTGAGATGGATGCCTGGAACCAACAAGGAACAGACTGAACTGTCCTTACATTCCAGAGACACTGTGTGTGAGGTCTCCATGCCACAAAGCAGGGTTATGTGTTTGCTATTAACTTTTTCCATTTCCCCTCCTATTTTTTAGTTGATTGTTGTTTAATAAATTGCATTTGCTTTGAACTGTATGTCGTCATCAGTGTGTCAGTGAAGCATTCAATGTGAAGAGAGCACCCCAGAGTAGGGACACCCTAACCCTTTCACTAGGTGACCACAACAAAGTTAGGGGTCGAGTCCCCAGGAAACTTGTTCCCTGCATTGTTGGGGTTATGAGGACTCTGCCACATGAGAGAGTGGCAGGGGAGTCCTCGACGTCAGGGAGCCCTTGAGTAAAGGAGGAGTGAATGGAGGTTCAGATCTCTTTGCTAGCCCATTTTACCTATGTAGTGTAGAAGCCAGGAAGGTTCTCCTCAATAGCAGAATCATTCCCCACTTGCATATACTTCCTGAGATGCAGCCAGAAATTTCATCCTAGAAGTATGAAGGGCAAAAGTGGCTTCATTCACAGGGTCCATATTCTGGGATGCTGCAAAGGTCAAAAAGCCTCCTGTTGTAGAGGAGTCCTTCCCCTCCTTAATCCAGGGCTCGCAAGTGATGAAAGTGCAGCACTTGTGCTGGGAAAAGTTTTTCCTAGTCTGTTGCAATCCCTTTATACCCTGGCTCTCTGGTCAACTGTGTACACGTTTACACTTTCACATCCCTACTGGATGATTTGACAGTGTGCCCTTGTTGCCAGGGAGGTTAATGGGATATTGGGGTGCATTAGTAGGAGCATTTCCAGTAGAGTGAGGGAAGTGATTATTCTGCCCTCTACGGCACTGGTGAGGCCACATCTGGAGTTCTACATCCAGTTTTGGGCTCTTCACTTCAGAAAAGATGTGGACAAATTGGAGAACAGTCCAATAGAGGGCAACAAAGATCATTAGGGAGTTGGAGCCTATGACTTATGAGGAAAAGCTGAGGGAACTAGACTTAATGTGCAGAAGAGAAGAGTGAGAGGTAATTTGGTGGCAGCCTTCAACTATCTGATAGGGGGTTCCAAACAGGATGGAACTAGGTCATTCTCAGCAGTGGCAGATGACAGAAAGAGGAGCAATGGTCTCAACTGACAGTGGGGAAGAATCTAGGTTAAATATTAGGAAAAACTATTTCACTAGGAGAGTGGTGAAGCACTGGAATGGGTAACCTAAGAGGCGATGGAATCTCCATCTCTAGAGGTTTTAAAGCCTGGCTTAAAAATCCCTGCCTAAAATTATTTACTTGGGGTTGGTCCCGCTTTGAGGAGGGGGTTGGAGTAAATTACCCCCTGAGGTCTTGTCCAACCCTAATATTCTATGACCCTATGATTCTCTGTAAGAGAGGCTTTCTAGACCCCAGATCATTCTTATAGCTCTTATCTTCACTTGTTCCAATATTTCAACATCCCCTTTTAAGTGTTTATTCAAAAATTGAACACAATATTCTAGTAATCCGATATTCAGAGGTAATATTTCTTCACTTTTCCTGTTAGATATTTTCCTGATCATATATCAGTGAACTCTGTTTACACTGGGAACTCACGTTCAGTTGGTTAGCCACCCAATCTTTTCCTGTGACACTGTATTCCAAGATACATTCTTCTATCTTGGAATTATGATCTGTATTCTTTGCTCCTGGCAAGACCTGGCAAGACTATTTTAAAATATATGTTCTTCAGATGAGCCCGCCTTACCAAATGAACCATGTTGACTTGTATAATTAACCTTTTATTATTGTTATTTACCACGCTCCCAATGCTTGCCTTTTCTTATTTTTTTTACATCATTTATAACAATATTAAGTGGCATTAGGCTAAAAACTGATTCCTGAAGTAACACATTAAAACCCTCACCATCAGGTGACAATGTCCCATTTACAAATGACTTTTGAAATCCATCAGTTAAAAAGTTGTAATCTGTTTGATAAGAACTGAATTGGTTTTGTGTTCTGCCAATATTTTTTAAAATCAGAATGTCATGTGGATTAAGTCAAATGCCTTGTGGAAATCTAAGTAGATTATATAACACTTGACTTTAGCAACCAAATATGTGATCTCATGAAAATGAATTTTTCTGGCAAGATTTATTTTCCATAAAAATGTATTGACTTGTTTTAAATATGTTACCAAAGTTATCATCCTTTAATTCTCCACTGACTGCATTAAGTACCAGCCTTTCCATGATTTTGACTTGTATTACAGGCTAACTGATCTATAGTTACCTGGGTCATCTCATTGTCCTTTTCAAATACTGGCAGAACATTAACTTTTTCCAGTGCTCTAGAACTTCCCCAGTGTTCCATGATTTGCTAAAGATCACCAATGGTGTACTTACAGACACTCTTCAGCCAATTCTTTTAATACTCTTGGGTGCAAGTTATCCAGGTCTGCAGATTTTAAAATGTTTACTTTAATAATTGTTCACTAGTTATTAATTGAGTAGGAAATATTTCATTTTTATTTTAAAATAGGAATACATTACTCAACTTCTTTAAAATACTGACTAGAAGTATGTATTGATTACTTCTCCCTCTTCTGCATCATGATTGACAATATATCTTCTTTAGCTAGTATTGGACATATACTATTTGTTCCAAATATATTTGAAGTAATCCTTCTCATTGTCCTTAACTCAACTGGCTAAAGGTTTTCATATCCTTAGATTCCTTTTATCAATCACGTACATTTCCTAACTGCTTATTTATATTGTTGCAATTGGCTACCTCATTTTCCCATTCATTATATATTGTTTTATTCTTTGGATTGGAATTTTCATGGTACATTTTTCTGCTTCTGTATGAGCAGTACCCTGCGGTATTTTGGCATTTCATCTTCCCCTCCTGCCAATGGGAACCAAGAAGTGCAAAGTCTCATGACAACAAATGTGAAAAAATTAACCAAACTCTTTTGAACCTCAGAAATAAAAGGTTGGAATTTTGGACAAAAGTTTAGTATGAGGCATCTCTTTGATGTTTGATCTTATTTGATGTAAGTAACTTAAAGAACAAATGCCTCATTAAAGCAGAAAAATATGGGCAGTTTATGGGAGAGTTGCTTGATTTCCCTTTTGATATTTAATTATTTTATTAGTTTTATAAGCTGCATTTACATACAGAGCAGATATTACCCAACTGTGGACCAAAGAGCAATGGGGAGCTGTGTAGTACATGCTGGTCTTTCCCAGACAGCTCACTGATCAGATGATATTCACTCTCTTACTCACACTAACGTCACACTAGAGACAGCTGTAGATACATTAAATACTTTCCCAATATTACTTTTCCATGTGAGCCATTACTGCTGTTGCTACAATGATGTTATGTGATCACTACATGAAAAGGAACATGTATACAAAATGTCAAATGGGAGGAAAAAACAGCCTGCAAAGCAAACTTTCTGTTAATTTGTGGTGTCTACTTTGAAAGACTTTGAGAACTGCTCGCCTAGAGAGTCTGATAAGTGCCATCATTCATAGAGAAAGAAATAAGTAGTCAGTAAGCAGAAAACTGACCATAAACAGTAAAGCAACAAAGAAAAACAGGCTGGATTTTTTAAAAAAATCAGCTTGATTGATAGCACTGCAAACACTTGCATACCGAAGCAACTTTATTCCATGAATTCCTATTGACTTCAGTGGATCTACTTACAGGAGCGTGACTTTCCCTCCTCCCCCCGGCCCTTATTCCTGTCCTTCCTTCCAGTGAAGAGTTTTCCTATGTCCCTCCTGGCCGCACCTACTGGCACACAGCCTCTAGGCTCCTGGGACCCTAGTCCATTTTTTTTTTATTAAAAGTGTGGCAGATTCCATGATCAGATTTAGGTTTCACCAGAAATTTCACTTACAGAATGTTTGATCTGTTGTGTTCATGTGACAGGAAATGGGATATCTCCTGTTCTCTGAAGATTAGCTATTGTTTCTCTATCTTAATTCCCAATTTCTACTCTAAAAATGAAACATTTCTATTGTCCCTTTCATCTTGCCTTAACTAGAAACAGCCAAAAAGGTCAATACTATTGGATTCTGGTTTGCATGCTTTAACTTTTACACCCTAGAGACTCCTCTGGAAGACCCTCTCTGTTCTTTCATTTTACTTGCGCAGAAACGCGCTTGAGGTGTGGACGCTCTGCAAGTGTTTGCGCAAAAATAGCCTAGCCTGAGAGACAGCAAAGCTTTAGTAGTGCATGCTCTGGTTGCCCAGCTTTTGGATGCCACAGCATTCTTAGTGACATGGAGCCAGAGCAGCTGTTTTCAGGAGTTTTGGAGATCATGCAAGGATGCCCATGAACACCTGCTCACAATTTCCCACCTCCAGCCCTCTCATCCATTGCTAATGATTCAAGTGTTCATCTATTCTTTCCCTATTTTGTACTTAAATCTGTAATCTCTCTCACCCCAGTCTGGAATCCCATTAATTTACCTACATCACCTTTAATTTTTAGAGGTAAGCAGGAGTCAGAATTTCTGTTCTGTGGAAAATGTTGCAGTTTTTTCTTTTAAGAATTGGAATGAAAACTCAAATTAACAACATTTAAAAAAATCTATTTGGGGAAACATTGAGTGTTTTAAAATACTTTTTCTGGAGCTGGGCAACAAGAAGCTGAGAATCTGGACACCTGGAGATTTGAGAAGCTCAGTGCATGGACGGCTGGATTGCTTGAGAGCCCTGCAACTGAGAAGCCTGTCAGGTTACAGGAAAGCAGCCTAGAAACAACAAGCCAGGCAAGCAGGCAGCCGGGCAGCCCACCAGGCAGGTAACAGCAGAGATGACAGGGAAGCCAAGCAGGGAGACAGCCAGAGAGCCAGTTGGCAGAAAAACAGACTGGCCTAGTTCCATCAGTTGACAGACTAGACACGTTCCTGCAGAACATTTTGATTCCACCAAATCAGCATTTTCTAACTTAAAACTGTTCAGTTCTGTCAAAAACTCTTTGACCAGTCATATTCATTTTATCGTAATGATGCATGTTTCAGTATACATACAGCCTGGGACCATTATTACTTGATAGCACCCTTTTTAGTTAATTTTGATTCTGATAACTGGGCAAAAGAGAATGCTACACATATTATCAATTGTTTGGGACATACATCAACTATCTTCAGTCTTCACTGTAAAAACTAAAGTAAAAGATGCCAATTTTTCATTAAAATTATAGCCAGTGAAATGAATTGCACTACAAATATTAGCTTTTATTTCTAATATTTAATCACAAATACAATGCAAATAGCTTTGGAATTACAGGATCATTCTACTCAAAATGTACTGTGCTGAGGAAGCGTCTGGCAATTGAATTTTTAAATATTTGCAGCACCCGTCTTCTTTCTCATCTTGCAATACAATGTTGCAGTTTCTAATTAATACTGTGTTTATTATTTGGTTATAATCTTTTGAGACAATGAGCCATTAAATATTATAAAAATTATTGATGTGCCTCAACCATTTATGGGTTAGCAACTAAATGGCATTATATAATTTTCAGTCAATTTCTCCCAAAGACTTGTGGAGTGAACTCATCTGAATTACTCATTGTTAAATAAGTGCCTCAGGGTTTAGTACTTTGACTTTATTAGTTTTTTCTTTAGCTATTCAAAACCTTTGTTTGTGGGAAATGTTAATTACCCATTCTATGCTGATATCCTACTGCTGTTTTATAAGCAGAGCTTTGCCTGTACAACTTCAAAAGAAATGTTCAAACTCAATATTACCAAGTTTGAATATTATCTAATTAACCTCCCAGACTGTCATGCCTTGTTGGTTATCATGAAATAATCACTGCCCCTCAGGTGTTGAAGCACTAGATGCAGCTAAGTGCCTCTAATTCCCTAAGGGGGTGATTAGTGCATGATAACAATGCTCCCTTGAGGTGTTTTATTGCTTTTATAAAAAGTCTTTATTGTGGGGAAAATGTTTATTTTTATGCAGGAGGAAGATGGGGATGACAGTTTAGACTGATGAGTGCTATAGCACATACTTCTGAGCTATAGTTCAAACCCTGATAAATTTGCTCGTTTATAATGCTCCCAAGCCAATCTAAATATTTCATCCATTGCTATAATTTGATAATTAAGTGCACATTATATTCAGTGTAAGGAAAGAGAAGTTAGTGCTTCTGGCTTTGCCAATGGTAAGCAGTTAAAGAAAAACTTTTGTTAAAGGATCAAAGCATAAGAGCTTTTTAGTAGTTAAAAGTTTTGGAATTGACTGGACCCATTCCTCTGCATATATCCACAGACATGAACTTTGTTAAAGAGGAGTTAGGCTTGAAAGTACAAGTCACCAATTTGAGGGTAAAAATCCTTAGAGGAAAATTGGAGTTGGTAAAATACCTCAATCATTAAAAAGGCAGGATGATTCAAATCTAATATGCAAAATTGTGGGTATTGACAGTTAAGTTATCCAGAGTTTCTTAATTTTGCCTTCCTTCTCTGTATAAAAAATGTGTACTGAAGAACATTGCTTTTATAATTGCCTTCATGTACACAACATTGCTAGTAAATGCAATGGCTCCAGATTCCATTAACAGTTGCTCATTTCACTTAAGTGAAATCTGGATATCTGAAAGAGTTTGTCTGTCTGGCTGTTTGTTTATTCAAGAACTCCTAAACGGTAAGAGCTAATATAACACTGATAGGCGGAACCAAACCTGGGATCTATGGAGCATAGTACATGGCCCATCCAGCTTGAGCTAAAAGCTAGCTGACTACCAGCTAAGGTTGTAGAGCAAGTGTGGCCAATAAAAAAATGGCAACCCGCAGGGTTAGTCCCAAGCAGGCTGATGTCGCTATGTTTACCTGCACCATTGCAGGTATCGG
>CM057845.1:43510442-43527520 GCA_030068395.1 Apalone spinifera
GGCAAAAGGCAGTGGTGTCCAAAAGGCAGAGGGCAACCACCAAAACTGCTATGGTTGTCAGTCCCTACAAGAGGCCCTAAAGCACGGAGCAGGAGAGTAAGGGCTGTCCAGGGAGATCCCTTTAAGCACATGTGAAAAAGGAGCTCCAGCCCCCGCCCCCAGAAACGGCTGGTGCCCTTTTGCCCTCTGCAAAATGGTTCTGGGATTCTGCTTTTGTGCAAAAGCGCGCCGCCAATGTAGACGCGCTTTTGCACAAAAGCGCATTGTTATAATGATAACTCCATGCCAGTCTAGATGCGCTTTTGCGCAAATACTTTTAACAGAAAAACTTTTCCGTTAAAAGCTTTTGCGGAAAATCATGCCAGTTTAGACGTAGCCGAAATGTTTTGTCAAAAAAGTCCTGACCAGCACTAGTCCCTTAAAATGCTAGTTCTTCAACTGCCTATTTTCTTTGATTTTGGTTTCTCTTTCATGGCTATACAACTTTTGTAACTCAATTTTTTTAACTGCCTCCAGGCTGGCAGGTGTTTTAGAAAATACCTTTCTGAAGTTTAATGTTTAAGATACATATTGTTGCCTCTGTAATCTTGCCCAATTTATTTCATTCCTGTCATGTCTTGGGAGGAGACATATTTGTATTTGGAGACATTGTATTAACAGGCTTGCATGCAAAGGTATTTAAGAGATCAACTTAACTAGAAAAAGGAAAACAACTTTATGACAAGCTGGAAGAAATTAGTGTTATTAAAGCATGATGTTAAGTTTAAGATGATTAAATGCTGACGTGTTATAAGATCCTCCCCCACAAAAAACCCCTAAGTTCTTTGATCTTTTCTTAATTAGCTTCTCATCAAATGGCTAAAAATGTGAACCAATATCTAAACTGTTATTTTAAAACATTAGTATGAAAATTATAATTAGTAGATACCTAAATTTGCCGCCCACATGCTGAATGGTATCTTACTCTACAAAAAAAGCCACTGAAATCAGTATGATTAACTGTGCAGTAAAGAACTAATCAGTGTGAATAATAGCACAAGAATTGGGCCCTTGGTAAATAAGAATTAATCATACTGGATCTTCAAAACTGATTTTTTTCATTATACAGCTGAGCTGACAGAACAGATGAAGGCAAAAGAGACAATACTCAGGAGCATAGTTACTGATAAATAATTACAAAAAGGACATTATAATTATTTAATTAAAATTTGTGCATGGGGAGAGATTATGAGTCTTTCAGCTTGCCACCTCATTTAGAAGATACTAGTCATTAACCAATTTTGCTGTAGTCAGCTATTAAATGTCCACACAGCCTGCCTTATTTTTTAAACCTCTTCAATCAGCAAAACTGGATAATGCATGCACTGGATAATGACACTGGAGAACAAAGTGCTACACTTAGTAATATAATTACAAGACAGTCTGAGTTTTTAAAAGAAATTTGTCCTTTAATTAATGAAGACTATCAGATAAATAGGAACAGTGGACTGATATATTGGTGCTTCTAAAATTAAAGAAATCACAGAGCAATCATGGATGAGTTCGCAATAGCCCTCCCTTTTTTTACTTAAGTTACTTGATTCCACCCTTAACATAATTTTTATATTGTTTGTGTCAGGGAATATAAATATCAAGGACATATGTTTTAACCGAACAGTGATTTACACATCACAGAAGCAGATGCTTTCTCCGTTCTATCTTCAGGCATGTCTATACTGCAGGGCAAAAATCAAATTAAGCTACGCAACTTCAGCTACGTCAATTGCATAGCTGAAGTTGAAATAGCTTAATTTGGCTTTTGGTCTACACAGCAGGAAGTTGAAGGATCTTAGTTATTTCAGAGTAAGGCCAGTTAGTCTGAAATAGCGCTGCTGTGTAGACATAGCCTTCCTGAGTAACTGTTTTCCATCTGGTAAATATTCTAATTCCTTGAATGTTCATTCCTAGATTTCAGTTTCCTATTACTGAACAGATGGCATATACTCATAGTCATATGTACATAGTGATCCTCAATTTGAATTTTCTCTTACATCAAGATTAGGAGTAACACCACTGAAGTGAACAGAGTTACAGTTATCTAAAACAAGCTTATAGTGAGAGAAGAATCAGATGTGTGAGTGCATGTATAAAAGACCTATAGGATTTAATGTAAGGTTGAAACCAGCAGGATTCCAATAACATAGGCTACAAATAAAAGGCACATTAATCAGTTCAGAATAAAAGTTTCTTATCTTTTCTGTTTATCTTCTTTCTAGGAGAAAAACTCAGAGCATTGCCACTTCCTTCCCCACTTCCCCTAGCAATTGTTTTTCTTTAACATTAGGCTGTTGAAAGAAAGGGAGTTTGCCCTCTTAAATGCCATGCAAATCATGCCCCTACACATTTTAAGTTTTAATATAAGGAAATATTGAAGTTTAGCTGTTTCTCATTTTCTGAAATCAACAGCAGTGTCCAAATAATAATTTCAGTTTAGAACCATTAAGCAATCCAAAAAATAGAATTTATCCCATTTTTCTTGAAATAGAATTTTTATTAATTACTATTAGCAATTTTCCTCTTTTCATTCTACTAGTTTGACAACCATACCACCTGTTGCCTAGAATAGAGTGATCAAACAATAACTTGATCCATAAGTAATAGCATGTCCTTTCTGAGGATCAGTCAAGGGAGGAAACAAT
Source organism: Apalone spinifera (assembly GCA_030068395.1). Taxonomy (NCBI): domain Eukaryota; kingdom Metazoa; phylum Chordata; order Testudines; family Trionychidae; genus Apalone; species Apalone spinifera. Next base: position 43,513,121 of record CM057845.1, read on the forward strand.
ATGGTTTAGAAAGCTGGTACAGTTAAACTCACAATCTTCATATGATGATTTAACTAAATTTCCTGGGCTCCTTTATAAGTACTAAAGGACTTGTACCAATGTATTACATAATGTTTTTTCCCCCTGAAAAATTACCCTTCACACTGTGTAAAAAGCTTCACAGGTTAGTGGTCATTTGAAGGTGCATCCCTTTATGAAAACTTTGTCTCTGTCATTAATCGTGTCTGTAGTGTCTGATTCTTTTTTTCAGGTGGACTTTGACATTTTGTGTTAAACTGAAGACACTGACAGCTATTTATAAAGATGGATTATATACACTTTTTCTGCACTTCTTTCATATCTGGAACAAACTGCACTCTTTTTCAATGGTAAAATGACAACATAGCTCAAACCTTTCCAACAGAAACTCTTAAAGCACATAGAACTGTTATGACAGTTGAATGCATTGACATAAATTTGCATGTTATATTTTCAAGAAAACAATATTCAGATACCATGCTTCTTGGCACGTTATCTTTTTACAATCTGCAACCATTTAGAAATGTAATGCAAAGAGATACATTGTGAAAGCATTAAAATGCTTTGTTTTTGAGTGCAGGGGAATCAACATAGTATCACTGGGCAAGTGATTAGGTGGACTGGAAAGGAAACCACTAAAAGATTTTCCAAGAGAATCTTCTGCCTTGTATGAGCAACTCAGGCAGCTGCAGAAATAGGCAGCAGGCCCTACTCAGCAGATTAGTTGGCAAAGAACTAAGAGCTTGTTTTAAGGCTCCCAAATATCACAGTTAATTCTGGCTCAAAAGCCAGGAGCTAGTTCCTTTTATTAATAGGCCATCAATACTAATGATGTTATAAATCATTTCTTAGGTGATATTGCTGCACAGCTGTCCTGAACCTTACAATCTAACATGCCCAAACCTCGTGTCCATTTTGGCTTAGTGGTGTCACTGATGTGGGATCCTGTTTCTTCATGTTAAAATGTGCACTTAATTCTCATGGTTTAAACTTTCCATCTTAAGCAGATAATATGCCACTTTTATGTTTCATTCCAGTTTTCTCTTAAGGCCTTCAGCTCTATGTTTCTTGTGATTTGGATGAAGTGTTAAGCTGTATGACTGAGAATTGTATTAAACACAGATACTCCTTGTGGGTGTTTTTTTGTTTTTTTGTTTTTTTACTCTGAGGTGAATTTTTATCATATTACTCCTACTTCTACAATAAGAAATCTAGACATTTACTTCAACTCTCATTTACTATTTTCCCCTCTCTGCTAGTATCCTGTTTGCAAAAAAACAGGGTTTGTTTTATTGTATTGCTGATATTGCGTTATCTTATTTGAATAGGTACAAATGCTTAGTGAGTCTGATACTTTTGGGGCATCCGTCCAAGGTACTGTCAAGTATCCTATTGGCTTATCTGGGAATTTATAACCCTTAGTGGGAGTCACGCTTCCAGCCTGAGAGGGTTGGAATAAAGAGGTTAAACATAGCAAATTAAGGGAAGCGAAAGAAAGTGTAGCTAAGAGTGAAAAGTAAATACAGAGGAAAAAAGATCATCCATGTGAAATGCCGGTTTGGAAGCATAAAGCTATAATAAAAGAACAAGAGTTTGTGACTGATCTTGGTGTACTTGAAGGATCTTGGTGTACTTGTACTCATAGATTTGTCTTGACACCAGGCTACATCACTGTAAAATGATGGAAAGAAAAATGAGGGAGCTATCTTGGAAGTCTGATCACAGTGAAGTTTTGCACGCTACAATTCCAGTGCCTTGAGATCTCAGTGATAGAACCAGTAGAAAATAAAAAAAGGTGCCAGTACTCCTTTCTTGAGGAAAATAAATTTGAAAAATGCCTCTCCCACCCTTCTTCCTATATCATGTCAACATACGCATGTGCTTAAGCGAAAAGCAAATTATTCATCTTGCTGTTCCCGCAGAAGGAGTCAGTCAGGTTGGGGGCTGTGCCGGGGGAAAGCAGCACGACACGAGTACTCCCAGGACCGGCAGGGGGCTGTGTTGGGGGAAAGCAGCGCGGCGCAAGTGCTTCCAGATCCAGCAGGGGGCTGTGTCGGGGGAAAGTGGTGCAGCATGAGTGCTCCCAAAAAAAGGTGCCCGTACACCATACCGGTGCATACCATCACAAGAAAAGCACTGGAAAGAACCCTACTGCTAAAATATGCTGGGAATCAGCAATATTTTATTCTATTGCCATATGGACTAAATATGATAATCAGGACTTATTGAACATTCTGGAATGTAAAAATAGTTTGTGACTGGTTCAATCAGCGTATGTTTTTCTTACCACCATGTGGAAGCGAGGAATATATAGACCTGTGGACACTGGGGAATATTTCCAACTGGCAGATCAGAATAAGACTATTATCTGCATGAAAACCTGATTGACAAAGTCAGATTCCAAAGCTAGAAGAGGTCACTGTAATCATCTCATCTGTTCTTTTATACATGACAGGCCATAAAATTTTCCCAAAATTCCTAGAGCAGATCTTTTAAAGAATCATCCAACCCTGATCTAAAAATTGCCCCAATGGAGACTCCACCATCATAGCCCTTAGTAAAGTGTTTCAACAGTTAATTACCCACATAGTTGAAAAGTTATGCCTCATTTAAGTTATGCCTCATTTCCAGTCTGGGTTTCTCTAGTTCAGCCTCCAGCCATTGAATCATGTTATAAGCTCTTCTGCTAGAGTGAAGAGCTCATTACTAAATAACTAGATGACTTACCCAGTGTTGCCCAGATCCAGCTGGGGGTGGAGGTGGGGTGGCCCAGCCCAAAGGTGAGGGTAGGGATGGTGGGATGGCCATGCAGGCCTCCCGCCGGCACTCCCTGGATCCAACCTCGGGACAAGGGACAGGTGCATAGGCTAGCCATAGCTGTGCTGGGTGGCCCAGCAGTGCTGGGAGGGGGTGCTGTAGCTCCTGTGGTGGGGGGCTAGAGGTGCGTTACCTGGCTTACTATATTGCTAGTCATATACTTCTCTTTGTTAAACTAAACAGATTGAGCTCCTTAAATTGATCAATATAGACATGTTCCTAATCTTTTAATCATTCTCTTGGCTCTTCTCTGAACCCTCTTTAGTTTATCAAAATACTTCTTAAATTGTGGGCATCAGACATTCCAGTCTCCACATTGCCAAATACAGAGGTAAAATAACTTCTCTATTACTACTAAGTAAACTTGTTTATGCATCTAAATATCACATTAGACCCTTTGGCCACAGCATCACACGAGGAGCTCATGTTCAACTGATTATCCACCAGATCTTTTTCAGAGTCACTGCTTCTTGGAACAGAGTCCTGTAAGTTTGGTAGATATTCTTTGTTCTTTGTTTGCACTAAATTTACCAAGTAATTCAAATAGTTCAGTATTAGTGATCTGTCCTCTTCATTCTTTTCCCTCAATTTTTGTGTCATCTGCAAACTTTAGCAGTAATTTTATGTTTTCTTCCATAGAGCTAAGAATAGATCCTTGTGGGACCCAACTAACAGTACATTTGTTCAGTCATGATTCCTGTTTACAATTATATACTGGGATCCCTCAGTTTTTAATCCATTTTGTGTTAATTTTCTAACTGTTCTAGTTTTTCAATCAAAATGCCATGTGGTATCACGTCCAAATGGTGTCAAGAACTGAATTGGTCTTTTGCAAGACATGGGAATAAATTTGTTGTTGAGAAGTGCCCAGATATCATGGTGATTATGCTACGATAAATTTAGATTGTCGGTTACTGAAAAATGTATGTGATCCAATTCCCCAAAGAGAGCTGAACTTAATCATAAGCTGTCCCTGGCAATGTTTACACTTCCTGGAAGATGAGAAGTCCTGAGGGCAATAAGAGTTTTCTCTGCCTGTAGGAAAAACAGATTGGACTTGCTTCATAAATCATAATTCCTCTCTCTGCAACAAAGATGCATCTATCAACTAGCATTATCTATCTTCTCTATTTTGTACTTGGAACCAGAAGTCTGTTTCACGAGTTCACTTCTATTACTCCTGTCTTCAGATCTGTTCACTTTTTCTCATTGTAGCTCTGAACTGATTCATAAACTCATATTATTCATCTACACTGGAGCCATTTCCTGCCTCATTAACAAGATAAACAATAGGATTCCATATACACTATAATTAGTAGGATCCTCCATTCCATGTTCCTTAGGGTATTTTCCACCATTTCTGTGATATTATTTATAGCCCACAGGAGAAACATACTATTCTGATTTCTTTATGTAGGCCACAGATTTCTCAGCCCAGAATTTTCTCTTTGGAGCCACCAAGCATGATCCTTTCCTGTTCTTTCATTGCAGCTGTTCCATTTCAGTCCTTCCTTCTTTAGGTACTGAATAGCTTTCTGTCTATTTGGGGGGCTCTTTTTAATTGTCGCCTTTTCAATCTGTTGTCAGTGACTAGAACAAAAGGCCACTGACGTGTTTGCCCTATTTGTTACATTTTTACTTTCTTGATCATCTATAACTACAATAGCCTATCTCTCTGTATCATCTTGCAGTATCTAGATTGCCTTGAACAGTGGGTACAACTGGATTTTTCCCAGGGATGTAAATTACTTCCCTGTATCTTTTCTTTAAAAAATGAGGCCAACTTCCACTAGATAAAAATGTTTTTCCAGAAAATCTTCATCTGAGACAAACATCTTCCACACTGCATTACCTTGGTTCCTTCAGTATCTGTTCTATGCCCCTACTGGGCTATTTCTTCAAGGAAGATGTTACTAATGGGAAGTTCCAGAAATTCCCAAAGGGGCAAAAAGGCCAGCCTTGAGTTGTGCTGTGACCTAAGTTCCCTGTAAGCTGTGTGGCTGCATGACTGTGCAACAATTTATTGAACTCTCCTCAGAGGCTCTGAGGTCCCATGCAGACAGGAAGCTCAGCTGACCTGCCGGAGGAGAGGCCATCTGAGCAGCTTCAAATGGGGCTGCCTGCTTTAAATGGAGGCACTCAGAGAGCAGGCAGGGAGGGGAGATAAGGAGGAGGGAAGGAGGGAATAAGTGGCTGAGGGGAGATTTGTAGAGTAGGGGCATTTGGGGAGAGGAAGGGGAGAAAGTAATTGGCTGGGAGAAGTCAGAGGGGAGGGGGGTTTGGAGAGTTCCGTCTCCACCAGGAGATGAGGTAGAGTCAGAAACCCAGAACTCTCCTCAAGTCTCCTGGGCTGGGAAGTGGGGTAGAAGTGAAGCTGACTGCATGGAGTATGTGGGGGAAAGAGGGAGTGGGTGGGTGTTGGCATTGGGATGAGGTTGAGGCAGGGGGGAGTTTGTTTGTGCTGTCTGTCCTGTCCTAAGTTCCAGTTAGGCTGCTGGTGCCTGCAAGTCTGAGAAGCAGGATTTTGTCCCAGCCCCCAGCTAGGCTGGGGGGAGCAGATTGCATAGGCGTAGGTAGGGTGGTGGGTGCTGGCTTCTGTTCAGTGAGGTGGAGGCAGGGGGCAGTTTGTTTGGGAGGCCTGACTCATTCACTGCAGTCCTCTCTGTTTGACTGGATTGGGGTGGGGAGCAGCTGCATGAGTCTGTGTGTATGTGCCAGGACATTTGCATGATTACACTTAAAACAAAGTTTACATAGGGGTTAATGGCTTAAGGTAAGAAAGAAAAAGATTCTTTTAACAGAATTTTTTTGGAGTGTTGCAGATAACTTGAGCTTTGATTTTAATTATTTTTTAAATCCTATGTTACTAATTAATACATGGTAAATTGTATTGCATTAAGGCCAGCTCTTTGCTATGTGGTAGATTTCTGACTCTTATGAGTCAGAAGTGGCAAGTACTAGATGTGACACTAATTGTTTCATAGGATGAAACCTTATTTGCAAGCTCCTTGAAACATGCATCTGTCTGCAAACGCTGAAGCCATGTGTTAATTTGTTCTGGAATTCCTACCCTTTGAGTTGGTGACACATACAAGGTGAAAGTTTCAGACCAGGAGACCTTTTATATGTTTTTAAAGGTCTCTGTTTCACTTGTTCTTCTATATCATGGAACTTACACATTCCCCAGATAAACTGTATAAGCCTGAGTGAATGCCTTTTATTCTCCTTTCCAGTGCCAGTAAAAATTGTATTAGTATTTGAAAGAGAGCTTAACTATTTCTAGTTGACTCATACATTTGTTTAGCACCCTAAAGCTGAGCTATATATGGATAATATGCATTTTGGTATGTTTACTAGCTTGAGTAGTGTTAATTTTCTTTTAACTTCATATTAAATGTCATTAGCTTGTTAACTATCCTTTGTTTTAATAATTTTCTTCCATACCTATGGACTGTTTAAATATATGTATAGTGTAGTGTCCTGAGTGAAGAGCCCAGATCAGCCCTATGAGATAGGAGCCACAGCAGCTGAGTGCATGCTGGACAGGTTCACATTCCACCCTTCTATGTGGCCCTGGGTATATCATATCAGTCTCCAAACATTTCAGCTACTTCCTTGCAGAATATTTGTAATGTCTCCTTTGTTTGATAGTAGAATGATTGCTGAGTCACAAGCTTTTATGCTTGCTCCATTTATACCTCAGTTTCTCACCTATCCCCTGCAAAAAGCTTACAAACCAAGAATCTTAGCATGGAACTCTAGAAGCACTTCTTACAGTCAATTACCAGAATAAAACCAGGTTGTTATACCTGTAAGTCTTTCCATATCAAACCAAGTGGTATTTTGTTTGTTCTCACATTTCCTCCTGGCCTTCTTTTGTTGCCAGCCATTGTACATCTTGCCTTAGACAGAAACTTAATTATAAAGTGGGGAAGAGCTAAGCTCAGGAAAAGTCCATTTGTTTGAGAGGAAACACAGTACTTGTTCTCTCCATTCTGAGGCAGAATGAGATTGAATAACAGGAAGCCTAAGACTCTGACTCAGAAAATGTCTATAATCCCAGTGGTTGGTTATGTCTGTTTATAAGCATGAAGGTATCTAGTATATCTGTTTTACACATGTGTAATTGCATTTGTAGGTCTGTTATCCTCAAGTTTTGTCAGAACCTCATTATGTAAAAAAGTAAGGACTATGGTTAATAACTGCCAAATATGAGTCAAATCTTTTAAATTGTTAAAAAAGTAGGGATGCAGGGGGGAGACTGTAGAATATCAAAATGCAATGAGTCCCACTCCCTGCTATGATGTTTGATATGGAGCAGAGCTAGGGCTTTCTCTAGAAAACATCGGTATTAAGGGGGAGATAGCCTTGACTCATATTTGGCAGTTATTAAATTTGGGAGTCTTGATTATGTGCACCCCAGAAAATCATTAAGTGATCCCAGAAAGTCTGAGTGGGAGCTTCAGCCAGTGGGATTTATTAGTTTTCAGAAGGACCATTAACTCTTTGAAACTGGCTTTTCTTGATGTTGGTAGTATCTGACTAAAGGACTACACAAAGGTTAAAAGAATAAGGGCTCCACAAAAATCTTGTGTTAATGTTGAGGATAAGCAACAAAGTGAAAATAAATTAATCTCTACCTTGCATACTCAGCAGGGGGAAGTGTGAGAGAGGGGAAGCAAGTGCTCTTGGAGAGACAAAAGCATAAACCTGCCTCATCCCGAACATTTGGCATTAATTGCTCAAAAACATAGTCCTCATTATATTCATAGACTTGCAATGCAATCATTTTTAGCTTCTTTATTCAAGTTTGCTTCATAGTTAGTTATTGTATTACACATTGTACATTGGATCCTGCATTTACTGTCTTTGAGCAAGAACAGATGCTTATTAAAATTATTTTTTCCCTAAGGACTTACTCATTCTGCTTTTCCACACACACTCTGCACAAGAAAAATGGCTCTTTAAAACTCATGCTTTTTGTCATAATAATTGCTTTACACCACTTGGCAACTTTTCACTCCCTGCGCAAAGAACTGGTTCATTAAGACTCATTAAGAGACAATATTATTCTTAATATAGAAATCACAAAAACATTTGCATATTGTTTTAATGTTAATTATGTCATTCCATTTACAGAAAACGGTATGCAATTGTGACTGATGATAAGGCATAAAAAAACACTTAAATAACATGGTTGGAAGAAGGGAAAGAGGATTTTAAAGACAACATTATTACTAGGAAAGCTTCTTGGGAAATTGGGACAGAATGTCCTGATATGATGGACTAAAGAAAACCCATATACTGTGTTTTAGCATATATAACCCGCAGGTTATGCAAAGTTTTACAACCGTCTTCCCCCCTCTCGTTCCCCCCCCCCTCGGCGGGCTATACTCGTCCACGTGTAATACAGGTGTTTTTTTACTGAAAGTACAGGAAGACAAGACTGACTCTTACTTGATAAAAGCAGCATATTTTAATTAAATAATTGAGGCAGTTATGTTAAAATAAATTAAAACACATTCTTTTACTGTGCAACTAGTAAAAGAATAAATATATGGTAAAACTATTTTAAAAAGCTATCTTCGCATTGTCATAAAATACATAAGTTCATTCACTCTGATCTCTAGAATCAGCGCCAGCATCCTCCTCCTCAGCATCTGAATTTTCAAAACTATCAAAACTTTTGTCGTAGTCACTGTCACAAAAAACATCCATAAAGTCCATAGCCAAGGCTAGGTGAGCTTCGATGACAGTTGAGGTCTGTGGTGCTGAATCAGAATCGCTGTCGTAGTCAGATTCAGAGCTAGAAGAGTCAACAACGCCGGGAAGAATGTCACATTTACGGAACCCACTGCAAATAGTAACCAGTTTTATTCTGTCCCAAGCAGCCAAAACCCATCTGCAAATTTCCACTTAAGTTGCACGGCGCTGTCAACCTGTCGGAGTGAATGTGTGTTTCCCATTTTTCATCCAATTGTCCCATTCCTCTCAGATGAAGCACTTGAATGGGTGGTTGACAGTCACATCAAGTGGCTGCAACTTGCTGGTCAGCCCACCTGGAATTATGGCGATATGTGCACCCACGGAGTTTATATGTTTCTGAACTGAAGTTTCTCTGTGGGCGGCCAAGGAATCTAAAACCAGCAGAGATTTAGGATTAAAAAAACCACCTTTTCATGAATGAAAGCAGCTGTCTGTCCATGTCTTCATAACATCTGTGTTCATCCAGCCCTTTTTGTTACAAGTCACACAAACGCCAGCCAGCAGTTTCTCTCTAGGCATCGTTACCCTCTTAAAAATCACCATAGGTTTTAATTTATCACCATTTGCTGTGCATGCCAACACTACAGTAAAACAGGTGCGTTCATAACCGATGGTTGCTACACAGACTCTTTTCGTTCCAGTTTCTGCAAAAGGCCGAGTAGCGGGTATATCAAATGACATGGGCACCTCATCCATGTTAATAACGTTGCTTGGTTTCAAGCCCAGCTGGTGAATTCCTTTATGTACAAAAGTTTTAAAATCATCCATTTTCTTTTCCCATTCATTGGGAAGCCGTTGGCCAGCAGATGTCCGTGTGCAAACTGACAGATTGTTTCTCCACATAAATTTGTACACCCAATTTCCCGAGCCTCACTTAAAATCATAGATTTTCTGTTCCATAGCCATAAGTTGAGCCTTGAGTTGTATGGCTACCATTGACATCACCTGTTTGCTCTCTCCCTCTGTATACAAACCCACTTCAACAAGTTTTCTTCCAGATTTGGCCACTTAGCTTTCTTTCCGCATTGAGCTCTTTTCCTAAGGTGTAATTTTTCAAGCTCTGCTTCTTCCTTTCTCCACTTCCAAACAGACTTTTCATTCACAGAGTATTTTCTCCCTGCAGCTCTGTTTCCATTTTCCTTTGCATATGTCACAACGCAAAATTTAAAATCGGTTGTGTAGGATTTGCGCTTAAGCATGTTTAAAAAGTTTTAAAAGTTTAAAATACCTTTTTAAAATTCAGTACAAGTTAAAACTACTAAAGGAATAAATGAATGGTAAAACGGTGTGGTTCAAAGGGGTTATATACCAGTGATAAGGGTTGTAGCATACTTACTGTTCAGCATCATCAGCTGCGGCTCATTAACACTTCATTACAGGCGCTGTTCAGTAACGGTACCCGTGGTTCATCTCCCGCGGGCTATACACATGCGCGGGGTATGTAAGGCTATTTTTACTCAATCAGGAAAAACTGCGGGTTATACACGGTGCGGGTAATACTCATGTGCGGGTTATATATGCTAATTTACAGTAGTTACTTCACTGGTGAACTAAAATACAATTGGGAAATGCTTTTCATATGTCTTATGTATGTATGAGGAAAGGAAGGATAAGAAGCATTTAAACTACAAAGTGTAAGCCTGTTCCTTTACTTAGAAGGAGATATTTGCAGAAAGCTTCAAAGTAACTGAGGCCTAGATTCTCAATGATATTTAGGCACCAAACTACCATTGAAATACTTTTGTGAATCTGGGCTTAAGACTCAACTGTATCTTTCACAGAAAGAATACAAATTTCTCGCTGAGTAATTTCTATTCTTTGAGCAAGGAAATTAGTACTGAGTACAGGTCTCATTTGCTGACTGGAGGGAGACATATTGAATTTTGCATCTGGGCAAACCTGTCTACCATCTTACCTCCAGAATGTCTTCTTCCACAGCTACTATGGAAACTTATTATAAGGTGAGAAAATCTCAAGAATATTTCAGCTGATCATTACTACATCATGTTCCTCAGGGGAATGAGAGTGCTGTACACAAGTGCTGTCTACATATGTAGAGAGATAATTAAAGAATAATGTGCCAGTAGATGGCACTCAAAACCATGCAGTATTGTTCATATTTTTTTCTAGGACTAGTAAAAGCTGTGCACTATAGTTGGCTTCTAGTGTGCTGTTCTTTACATGCTGCTCTGATCACTAAGGGCTGTTACCTAGGAAATAGATACTGCATATTACCCAGAGTTACCCAGAGTATTATCTTGGTTATAGTACTCCAACATAACTTAACTATATAACCTTGTCTGTGAAATTTTCTGAGCCAGGTAATAAAACAAGTTATGGAAACATGCAGTGTTGAGTCTTGATAGACAAATTCATTAACTCTGAAACCAATTGTACGGACCTTGTGGCCTCTTGGAAACTGATGTTAAGGGTTCCTGAGCACCCAGCTAAGGAATGCAAGCTCTTAAATAGATGAGACCATATGCAGCCAAAGCAGGGGAATACGAATTACTCAACAGCTGCTCTCCATTTATGTTCACTATTCCATGAACTTATTCCAGTAAACTGAGTAGGTGCTAACTGTGGATTATCACTGAGGCTATGTTTACACAACACTGTTTTTCCAGAAAAAGCTACGCACATTGCGAACTGCAATGTGCGTAGCTTTTTCTGCTTCTTTTTTTCGGAAGAGACTTTTTGCCCATCTACACTAGGCCAAATGTCGGAAAAAAACCCCTTTTTTGGAACATCCCTTCTTCCTCGTAAAAACAAGGTTTACAGGGCTGCAGAAAAAGTGCGTCTGCTCTTCCGAAAAAAAAATTCAGAAGAGCAGATGCATTCCCTGGACACGGCAGAGTTTTTCTGAGATGCCTCCGGTATCCCGGAAAAACTCTGTAGTGTAGACATAGCCAGAGAGGTGAGAAAGGTGTTACATATCTCAATGGAATAACATGCTAGTTGTAAAAAGTAAATAAATTTAGAGTTAAGTTGAAACATCCTCATAAGGATGCCGTAGTCAAATTGGAAATATTGATTGTCTTAATCATCCTTGACAGAGTGTCAAAATCTTGGTTATCAGGGTGTCAGGTTTATATAATTTTTGGTGGCGCCCAGAATGGGTCAAAAACTCCCCTTTCCCCTGCCCTGGAAGCCAATATATATATATATATATTTTAAATAATGTAAAAATGGTCTGAAAACATTATTGCTATGTCTACACTGCCCCATTTTGCGCAAAAAATATGCAAATGAGGAGAAGCACGGAATATCGCTGTGCCTCATTTGCATAATTAATGAGGCTCCGTTTTTGCGCAAAAGGCTTTTGCGCAAAAAGGAGCCATCTATATGGCTCCTTTTTGTGTAAAACCCCCCTCTCACGCAAGAGCTGTTCTTCCTGAAAAAAATGTGGAAGAATGACTCTTGCACAAGAAAGGTTTTTTGGGCAAAAAGGAGCCTTGTAGACGGCTCCTCTTTGCACAAAAGTCTCTTGTGCAAAAATGGAGTCTCATTAATTATGCAAATGAGGCACAGCAATATTCCATGCTTCACCTCATTTGCATAATTTTTTCGCAAAACGAGGGCAGTGTAGACATAGCCTATGTGTGTAGCAGTTTTCCTCTCTTGGACAATATCAGTATAAGAAGAAATAATTATTCAGCTAAGACTATCAACTTTATTAATACTCTTTTGAATACAGAAACAATCAAGTACTCTTGGCTCAATAACCCTCAAAAGCAAATACTTTTTAAAGTTAAAGCAAAATGTAGTCCCTTCTTTTGTAATATTGTTTAGCAAACATTTTTGTCATTGTTCAGTTTACCAGACACATTTCTGGTTCCATCGTAACATGGCTCCTGGCAATCAGAAAAGAGCCTTTCACACCTGAGAAGTGTATTGTCCACAATTTTGAAAACAGAAGCAGCATCTATTGCATTAGTTTGGTAAAACTCAATAAGCTCATAAAACTCCCAGTCTTCTCAATAAAAAAGAACCTTAAAGAAAAACTTGTTCTTTTCTTAACAAATTGATAGTCTCATCCACTATAATGGCATAAAATTTAAAAGGCTGTATCCTTTGCACAATTTGTCTTAACACCATCATTGGCACCATAGTGATTATTTTGTTAATAGCCTAATGTGATGGACACCTGTATTTTGGGTGACTAAGCCACTGTCTCAGCTCCTCTGAATCTGTACTGAGTAGGAACAAAAGCTAAATCAAATTTAAATCACTCTCATTATGTTCATGTAATTCAATTCTTGGTTGAACTAAGTAATGAACACTGGTTAACATTTTGTACAGTGCTTTCCTAGCTGATTGTGATTCTTTTCTGTATCTGGCCAACATTAGTGCAGGAATATTTGCCTATGATTGCCTCTATCTGGGGGTGTGGTCTCTGATGTCTGGGGCCAGGGATGAGGAATTTGTAGACTCCCCTCAGTCCTCTCCCTGCCAGTAGCAGTGAGCTCTGTGGAAGGGACCACTTCTCCTCTCCCTCCCCACTCACACTCACCTTGCACCACTGTCATTGGACATGCTTCTAGGGCCCCACTCATATCCAGGAAGACCCCTTGCCTTCCCTGTGGTAGGTGCTGGGGAAGGAGGAGACTGCCATTCCATGTGCACTTTCTCCCTTGCTGTTGTCCCTCACTGTAGCCTCTCTGAAGGTGGGGGAATGGAGCTGCCCCTTGCTAAACATTGGACAGGAGTAGTGACTGCAAGGCGAGGCAGGGAATCACAAGTCCAACGCTCGGTGAAGACAAATAGCTCTTAACTCTACCTTAGTTGTGTCAACTCTGGTCATACGCAGCTGTCATGTTATCGGATTTTACTATGAGCAGGCAGGTCACTGTTGCACCCACTAATGGATGTTTGGTCCAAATTCTGTACAAAGTGGGCCATGTGAGGTGTCGAATGAAAGTTGATGCTCTGTTGATTCTATGTACGCTACACATGTACTTGAATGCTTTTTGCATGTGAAGTTATGAATATGGGCTCTGTACTTCTATTTTAAATGTTCTCTGTCAGGGAGGGAGCAATGGGCCTGGACTGCCTACTGTGAGGAAGGATTCTGAGGAATGAATGGCTGTGCTAACTAGCACTGCTCCATGGACAATGGCTCTCAGAGTGGCCAATACACACCTGAGGAATGCATCTGGAAGCCTGCAAACCAGCCAGTGCCTCATGGCTACTTGCATGTGAAACACAGCTCCAGTTCGGGAGGCACCAGGAATATAAAAGTGCCATGAGGATGACTCCATCTCCATCTTTTTCTTCAATCCTGCTTCTGATTCTAGATGCATCCTTGCTAGGGACAGAGAGCGGGGAAGATTTTTCAGACCTGTCCTGATTCAGGATGTACACCAGAGACTTTTAAGTGGGCAGTTTGTAGCATCTCTGCTAAGAACCTGCATCAAGCACTTGGTGATTGATGTATGTAATGTATCCTTTTTAACAATCTCACTCTCAACCTTTTCTTTCTATTCGTAAACCTTTAGATTTTAGATTCTAAAGTAGTGTTTCTTAAACTTTTTGAGATCACAGAACACCAAACAATATTTTTTTATGTGGAACACTTATGAAAATTTTCTTCCAAAAAAAAAATGTGTCAGAGAAAAAAAGACAAAAATAAAGAAGAGGTCGCGGCACACCTGTGAGTTGTTCATGGAACACTAGTGTTCCGCGGAACATAGTTTAAGAAACACTGTTCTAAAGGATTGGCCCAGCATGCTCTTGTGAGTAAGATCTAAAGCAGTGGTCTCCAACCTTTTTACACCCAAGATCACTTTTTAAGTCTCA
>CM057845.1:43537411-43550757 GCA_030068395.1 Apalone spinifera
ACAGACACCTGTCAGGGATGATCTAGACAGTGCTTGGTCCTGCCATGAGGACAGGGGACTGGACTCGATGACCTCTCTACATCCCTCCCAATTCTAGTGTTCTGTGATTCTATGATCAATCATTTATCAGATGGAAGTGCTGTGTTACCATCGAATTCTTCCTGTCACTGCCTGAAGAAAACTGGTTAAGTTACCACTGCTTTAGGTTCTGAAAACCTTGGGTAACAATATGGGAAATTAAATTACTATACATTTATGCTACTTTTCCATTAAGGTGCATGATACATATTGTGTAGTGTCAATTTGTGCCAGTTCTACTTACAGTTCATAAGATTTACTATTTTACATAGTTCTTTCCTTTCTGAGAAGATTTGGTTGAGCTCCCCTCTCTGTAACAATGAGTCTCATAATAATATAACAGTAGTAGCAGTAGTAATACCATAGCTGATAAATTCAATTGAAAATAAATTCTATTAACCATTACAAGCTCAATATTTATCCAAAACTAACAGAGCAGTGTTTGAAATGCCACAGTTTCTTTACACATGTTATACATAGAATTTGGCATTAATCATATTTTCTATTTTAATGGCAATCACAATATAAAGATATAATTATCTAATGCACCTAAAATATATTTAATGGTCAGGATATGCATCCAAACATTCATGTCCAAAAGGCAGAAGTAAACTGTACAAGCCATGGAGAAAGTTTTTCAAAAATGAAATGCACCTATAATTGTGTAGAAAATATGACATTATCTTGGAAATAAGGTACCAGTACACTACACTGTGTATTTGTGTGAAATGTTAAAAAAAAAGCTTTATCTATCTTTGTTTTTCCCTAGTGCTGAACATTTATATATTTCACCACCACTTGAATGACATTAGCCAATAATTTACTGTTCACTGCAAGATGCAACATTTTTTTCATGATTTATGTCTGTAAATAAAAAATGCTGTTAGCTCATAAGTTTTTAAACTATAAAAATTATAAAATCTAGAAAATTTAAATATAATATATTATATATTATAATATATAGATAAAATAGATAATCTTATAAATATTTCCAAAAGTTTGTTTGTTTGTTTGTTTGTTTGTTTGTTTGTTCCAAAAGATCTCTGAAACGGTAAAAGCTAGAAACACCAAAATTTTGCACAGATACTACTGATTTCCTAACTTAAATAACTGGATTGGTCATATCTCGAAATCAGTTCCCCTGGTTCTGCCAGAGCCTCAATTGGGCCCACTGATAATTCCAAAAAATCTCCAAAATGGAAGATCTCCGAAACGGTAAGAGCTAGAAACACTAAAAGTTGCACGGACACTACTGATTTCCTAACTTAAATAACTGGATTGGTTATAACTTGAAAAGGGTTCCCCTGGTTCCCCCAGAGCCCCAGTTGGGCCCACTGATAATTCTGAAAGATCTCTGAAATGGTAAGAGCTAGAAACATCAAATTTTGCACGGGTACTACTGATTTCCTAACTTAAATAACTGGATTGGTCATATCTCAAAATCGGTTTCCTGGTTCCACCAGAGCCCCAATTGGGCCCACTGATAATTAGCTTTTAGTAGCTCCTGATCATAGAAACACAACATTGTGCACGGATACTACTGATTTCCTAACTTAAATCACGAGATTGATTATATCTCAAAATCGGTTCCCCCAGAGCCCCAGTTGGGCCCCCAGACCCCCAACTGGGCCACTAATTAGCTTTTAGTAGCGCCTGATCATAGGCATTTGCTGGACTCTTCTGTTAAGCGTGTTACATAAACTGCAACTACGAGAACCTTTCCCTATGAGAACCGAAAAAGTACTAGCTATGTTAATTTCTTAAAGTAACATATAAGAGAAAAGTATTTCCAATAAAATATTCTATGTTAATTTCATTGACGTAGTTCATTCATCACACCTTTTACTATATTTTCCCCAGGTGATGCCGGGTATTTCTGCTAGTATATAATATAATATAAAATCTAGATAATTTAAAAATCATAATTTAACAAGCAAAAATACATATTTATCTATCCAGGACATTTATACTGATGCTCATTACTTACCTCACTAAATTTCACCTAGAAATGGATAACTACAGCACAAAGGTTATTTGCATAGCTATAGCAGCCTTTTCTGTTAAAATGTGGAGAGTTGTATTCTATAGTAATCAGGGGTTATGAGTGGTCTTTAAAGTTCATCCTGAGAAGAGCCCACCGCAACTGTTCATCTTGGAAGCAAGTGTGGTCATTGGTGAGGTCCACCTTAGAAAGGAAGACTTTTAATATGGGCTTCATCCAAAGAGCAAAAGAACATTTCTGGCTACAACTGCAGTATGGGAATTCAGGAACAATAATGGCTCTATCAGGAACCCAAGATTACAAATAACTTGGGAAAAAGTATGGAAGGAAGAAGTTATCATAATTACATCAGGCCCTTAAAATCCTTTCATACCAATTCATTTCTGCCTTGATCGGAGCCAGCTAAAGTCAGTTAGTTTTCATTCAGTGGGAAATCAAGGAGACAACAGAACCAGAATTCAGTGAAAAGGAGATGTATATCTCAGTACTGTCAGCCAGTCCATGATGTTTCCGTATCTTTCCTAGAGTCCTAAAATATATGTTGAGTGGCCAAGGGTAAAAAAATGAAACTGCAAAGAACCACATATGAGAATCCTTGAACAATCAATTGCTCTTCCTTCCACCATCTTCTGTGTCCTCCCTGAAAGGAATGGACTAAGCCATTGTAAAGTAATCCCAACCACCTCTGCCAGGTCCTGAAGATGAATTAGCTACAGATCAGGATCACTGCCAAAAGGCCTAATGAAATCAGCATGAACACCTGACCATGGTCTACTGCCAGAAGGAGAACATCATTTAAAGAAATACATTCAGGCTCCACATACAAGTAGATTCTAAGTTTCTAAATTATTCTAAGAAGTACTGCAGACCAGGAATAAGATTATTACAAAATTGGTTGCCTTGAGTCTAGCTATCTCTAAGATGACTTATAATAGAGATGTAGCAGTGTTAGTCTGGTCTTGCTGAAACAAAAGACAGGACTATGCAGCACTTTAAAGACTAACAAGATGGTTTATTAGGTGATGAGCTTTCATGGGCCAGAAGTGGGGCTCATCACCTAATAAACCATCTTGTTAGTCTTTAAAGTGCTGCATAGTCCTGTCTTTTGTTTCTAAGAGGACGTGCGACCATTACTTTCTTCAGGGAAAAAGTAGCTGGATATTCAGGGTGGAGAACTGTTAGCTTTGAAATTGGTTCTCTCCTGCAGCACTCAGGTTTGGCAATTTACAGGAAATAACACAAGCCACACTTACTGACTTCAGCTTTCTCTTAGTTTGCGATTATACCTGGAAGAGGTGCATCTAATCAGAAAACAAGGGATGACGGGGCATGTGGCTTGATCTGTGCCAGTTTTTGGCAATGATCTAATTTCTTGATTTCTGTAATATAATTAATTACAGTGGGGAGCAAAATAATACAATTTTTTTTTTAAAAATCACTGCAAGACAATAAGAACTATAGATCACCCCAATGGCAACAAATGGTGTATGACTGCAGCAGTTGCATGGAGGCACTTTGTTGCAAATCTCTTTTTCATGTGGAGATAATGTCAGACTGGAAGTCCTGAGTAAGTGTTATGGTCCCTGTGGAACCTGATCATAGGCCTCTTGGCTTGGATGGCTGCCCAGCTATCAGTAATTCCACAGTAGCCTGGAAGCAGAAATGAAAGATAGGAGTGACTATATTTAGTCTGATCCAAATTTAAATCTGAGCTGCTTGAACAACAAAGGAAGCCCTGCAGGGATGTTTTTAGAGATCTCCAAATGAATCGTGGGTTTTAGACTCACTCAGAAATTCTACCTTTCAGGTTCACGTACCTGGCAGACTGTAATGATCCTGACAATTGGGCCTAAGTGACTGCTTCTGCTCTTGCTCATAACATGGACAAAGGATGCTCCAAACAAGCTCACCACCAACACGAAGTAGAGATACAAATTCTGGTTAGTCCAGGATGGCTGCAGTGCCTCCAGGGGAAGTAGTTGTTACTGAGAAAGCTGGATCTGATCTATAACAAAGGAACCACAAAAGAAAAAAAGCAAAGATGATTTTATTTCAGGCCAATTTCAGTGAGATATTGGAGCTCTGAGGAAACAATTTGGTATTTCATTTTCACTCATAAAAATGGTTGTTTTGATTTTTTTTTTAAATCATAGAAGCCTGGATGTGTTTGTGTAATCTGTCATGTGTTGCCTGCAGTCTGCTTGACCAGCATTTTAACATTGAAATGAGGAACAAATTTGTTCAGCAATAAAATCTGTTCACTGCAGGTTTGCAGGCAGATGGGGTGGGTGAAAGACTGGAACATGGGAAAAAGAAACCTGTTCGTATTAAACACAATTTTATATCCTTGCATGTTCAAATAGGGAAGTAATAAGAAACAAATTTACATAAAGTAAACTTCTTGAATGCCTTATTCCTTGTGCCAGAATTTTTAGCTGATCGTTCTTCTAATGATCTGGTGTAGTTCCATTGAAATCAATGATACTTCTCTAATTTAAACCAGATGAAGATTTTACCCCTTATTTTAAAAATATAAACTGCCCAATTCTCTTATAATGAATATAGACTCATAGACTCATAGACTTTAAGGTCAGAAGGGACCATTATGATCATCTAGTCTGACCCCCTGAACAATGCAGGCCACAGAATCTCACCCACCCACTCCTAGAATAATCGCTTATATGAATATTATGTACATTTTCAGTTAGGATCAAGTGTGCCACTGCCTTTCTCTTGGCACATAAAGAATACGAGTGACTCAGAGACAATGGCCAACTGTCAAAAGTCAAGGTGAAACAGAATCTACAGGAGATGATAAAAGAAACCATTTCCTGAATAAGAAATGAGTTATCTTTTCCTCTCCAATGGAGATATCTGACATGGCAAGGAGAAACAAAAACCAGAATTAAGAGCAATGTGGTTGGCAGCACAAATAGCTCCAATTGTGTAACTGCAGAAGGCAGCAATATTAATTTTAGGGGTGGAACAACTCATTTTGCCAAATGTAGAGACTAGTTCTGCATTCATTAAAGTAACCCTAGAGCTGGATTATGGTAATGACATCTGCAAATTTTGGACTCTACATTTAGAACCCAGCATCATACTTCCAGAGCTGAAGTTCTGATTTTCCCCTATCAATAATGTAAATTCTGTCTTCTGGATTTATGTAAATTTGGGTGACAGCCCTAGAAGCAAGGTAAACATTTCAGGTATACAAACCATCATGTTTGCATAGCACAGACTTCCATTTATTTAGAATAAATATATTTAAAATCACATTTTTGCTCCTTAAAAAGAACAGAAAATGTTTTGGAAAAGCAGACTTTTGTATAACCCCAATCTTATGTTCTGGAACTAAAAGCATCCCAAAAGATTTCTCAAAACAAAAGTAGGTTCTATCATATCTCCAGAGTTATAGAAACTGGGACAAATCCTGTTCACACTGACACTAATGGGAGTCTTGCCACTGAAATGAGTAGGTCTTGGTCACTATTGTCCCTTTTTCTTAAATGCAAATATGTAAGGTGTCTACCAGGGAAAGAAAATAAAATGCAAATACATGTAACAAAGTCAATTATATTTACAAATAATTTACAATTAAATAAATATATGCAGTTTCTTGCTTCCTTTCCTTCATTTCTCTCTCCCTTGTATTTTATTGTCTTTACACCATTTTCTCTTTTCTTATTCCCGTAGAATAGTCACTGTCCTCCTCGTTTATTTCTCGTTTCCCCTTGCTCTTCTGGCTTTCAGTACTGCTGCTCATCCCTTGTTCTCTCCTAACCTAGGGCCAGATTGTGATTTTAGGCATGATTTTGACTGCAGCAGTTCCCAACCTTTTTTACACTATGAACTGGCAAACCCATTCACAAACTTTTGGTTGATCGGTAACAATTTATTTGCAGATTTGCATATTCATTATGCAAATTTATTTGTATGTTTGCATAAAGTCAAAGCCTTGGTCCCCAGAATTGCTGCAAACAGCCAGCTGCCAGCTTCAGCTGCAACAGCTGCCTGCTACATGGCAGCTGCTGGAACTGAAGCTGCCTGCTGTGCAGCGGCTCAGGGGACCAGCACGTACCCCACACTCAGCCCCCACAGCCAGCACGAACAGCTGGCTTCTGATGATGTCAAGGGCATTAATCTGGATTTACACCACTGTCAGGGAGGGGAGAAAGCTCATTCATTTTCTTTTTGATAAAATAGTATTAGGTTCCAAATTTGCCTTCACTAAGGTTGGTGTAAATCCTTACTAACTTGTTGAGCAAAATAGTTGCTCTGGATTTCATTCAAAGCAGTTTAAAGCAGTATCTGGCTCATAAAAATAAACGGAACACTGTGTAACTGCTACTAAACAACCCTGTGTGTGAGGAGAAAGCAGTGCTGAGTGAAAGGCCAGGGACCAATAGACCGTGGGGATAGTGTGTCTTGCTTTATGGATGGAGCGTGGCAATTCTATCCCCAGTGGCTCCTATTGAAAACCCATTCTGCATTTTTTTAGTTTGTTTTTAAGATGAGAACTTGCTGATAACTGAATAGTCTTTGTACAATAGTAAGAGTAATTCTAATTACAGTGAGATCATCCTGAAGCCCCTCTTCAGACATAGCAGGATTGTGTCCTAAATCAGAGATGTGCATTAGGAAGCTGTGGTAGGAATTTACCCCACCCCCAGAGTTGCCTCAAACAGCTGGGTTCAGCTCCAGCAGCTGCCGGCCATGCACCCAGGGTATATCCTAGCCCCAGTCCCGGAGCAGCCAGCATGGACATGGCCTGGCAGTGTGCCACAGCCCAAAAGCCAGCAGTTCATGGACCAGTGGTTGGGAACCACTGACTCTGAGAACAGGACAGTGGTTAAGCTGTACTACTTAAGTGGTTAAGCTGTACTACACCTGTAGTTGTCCCAGGAAACATTGCACCTCAGAAATACCCTCTTCAATATTGTTCCTTTCTTGCTACTCCTAGTTCTGAGGATAGTATATGCAGCTGGTTTAAATCTGCAGTAACTTATTATGTTACCCCATTCTGGCCTTGATATTAGTGTGTTAGGGACATGGAGCCGAAGCTCTGCATGTCCTCTACCTATCCACTCCACATACTCATACATGCCTGTACAGATATCTTACACAGAGTGTTTTTGTGTGCATGGACAGGGATGCAGGATCCACCTCACAATCTTGCTCTTTGTTTCTCTCCCTACTCCACCCTCCTAATTCACTTCTTTTCAGTTCTCATACCATGCCCATGACTGTGGTATTTGATTTCTTGCCTTCTGTTTCCCCTTTATTTACTCTTGCCCCATCAGAGACTTCTTTCTGCAAGTTCTGCTTTTGTCTTCCTCTGGCCTCCCCTCCTTGAGGTCTCTACATTGTATCAGAAGACTCTGCATTGGAAGTCCAGCTTTGTGGCACCTTAGCTTGTGGACTTAGTGTTTTGAAGCCCATTTTTAAGGATTCAGACTGCATTAAAAACCTGGGTTTACGGTTGCTCGATCCAGATCTCACACCAGTGCTTATGAATCCACAAGGCACTATGCCGACCTTCTGACTCAGGTGTGCTGTATGACCTGAGTTCACATTGCAAAATGACCTGTCTTAGACCTGAATCTCAGCAAGACTCCCTCTTAAAGTGGGTCTTAGATGTGGGTCATTGGCTGTATTTTATTACATGCACACAAAAACACTGCCCACTTCAGATGTCATTTGGAGGAGCACTGAATACCAGCAGGTAACATCACAAGGCACACATACAAAATTTAAATCTCATCATTTCTACATCTCTTTTTTGGAAGTGTGGGAGGAGGGGAGGGAAGGTTGCTTGCAGGGTGAGACTTAAGTGGTCTAGTTAAAAGCTTTGGTTGTTCAGTCTGTCAGGCTGGACAAGTTCTGGGGATTGTTGATATTCTGGAGGTAGCTGAGTGGAAGCATGAACTTCTATTCCAGGCTAGTTCAGCAGCTATTTTGGTGTCTAGCAATCAAACAGCATGAGATACTGGAGGAGGCCCTGATATCTCAACTGAACACTGATAAATGCATAGCTAGAAATCAGTCTGGCTCACCTGTGTGTTTGTATTACATTAGAGATGTAAAAATATGTTTAGATTAAATATTTGCTCTGTAGCTGTAAAAGTGTTTGTTCTAAAAGTGGAAATATTAGTTTGCCACAGTAAGTGTCATCTCCTGCCCATAAATAGAAGGCCCATAGGCACCAGACAAGCCATTGTGGAACATCAATGGATAAAAGAGTTAGTTAATTATTCCCCTCACACTTATGAAGAAACAACATGAAGGTGGACTTGTCCCATCAGCTTGAACTGTGCAGGGAGGGAATACAAATCCCTGAGAAGAAGAAACTGTATAATGAGGGGGGAGGGAGAGGAATGGGGATGGTACAGGAATGCTGTGGTTCCACTCTGAAGCACACACAAACCGTGAGTAATATTAAAACTTAATGGGCTCATAAGTGGGAAATCCCTTCCCATCTATAGATTAATAACAATAAACACGGCAGGAACTTACAAGGCTCTGACTCTGGTGTTTGTTCTGATGCCAATTCTGTAGTGGGCTGCTCCCAGGGCCATCCCCAAATAAGTCCTTTGAATACAGACCCAGGATGTGCTGTAGCTACTGCAATGCATAGACTCTTTGGTTACCAGCCTCAGCTCCAGGGTCATGTCTTGCCCTTCATTCAGTGGCTCCTGTCCTCAAGTGGTGCCTGCTCTGGGAAGAGGTGTTTATAAGGTTGCCATCCTCAATCAACAGAGTATCATGAAATTCCCATTACTCAATCAAATTCCTCCTAAAAGAAGCAGGAAGACAGGAAGTTCCCTGAGGTGTCATTAGCATCCTAGAGTTTGTGATTCAGCCACTTGATCCACTCTCTGCATTTGTTCTGCTGTGTGGTTGATTGCCAACAATTATAGTACAATTTTGTGGACATGATGATCTCCTGTGCTCTTGCTAAAATCCAAGGTCTTGCTGAGCTCACAAAAGATGTTAATTAGAATACAGCTGCATTCCTCTGGCCAACTAGCATTGTACATATTAAAACCACCAGGACTGTTTAGTTTAGAAAGGAGATGACAGAGGCTATGTCTACACAGCTTCCCTCTTCCTCAACAGCCTATGCAAATGAAGTGTGAATTAGCATATTGTCACCCTTTACTTGCATAATTAATTAGGAGCCGTTTTTGCACAAGAGGTTTTTGCACAAGAGCTGTTCTTCCTGAAAAAATGAGGAAGAACAGCTCTTGCACAAGAGGGTGATTTTGTGCAAAAGGGCCATGTGTAGATGACGCCTTTTTGTGCAAAACCGGCTCCTAATTAATTATGCAAATGAAGCGCAACAATATGCTAATCTGTGCTTCATTTGCATAGGCTTTTGCGGAAGAGGAAAGCTGCATAGATGTAGCCAAAGTGGGGGATATGATAGAAATCTGTAAAACCAAGAATGCTGTGGGATAAATACATGTTATTTACTCCTCCCCATAACACAAGAACCAGGCAACACCCAGGAAATCAATATGCACCAAGCTTTAAACAAATAAAATAAAGTAGTTCTCCACACAACACACAGTCAACCTGTGAAATCATTGCCAGAAGATGTTGTGCAGGCCACAGGCATAACTGTTTCTCATGGAAGATAGGTTCCATCAGTGGCTATTAGCAAAGACGGTCAGGGATGCAACCCCCATCCTTTGAGTTTCCCTAACCCTCAGGCAGCCAGAAGCTGGGACTAGATGACCAGAGATGTATGCCTCGATATTTGCCCCATAGTCTTCATTCCTTCTGAAGTGGACTAGCACTAGCAGCTGTTAGAAGACAAATTACAGGACTAGGAGGACCATTGATCTGATCCGCCATGGCCAATCTTATATGCTTGTGTTCACAGAGTAAGTTATTGTTCGGGGGAATAAAATTGACAGAATTTGGAATTTTTTTATCATCCCCTTTTGTTCAAGCCATCTCCTTGGGAATGGTCTACATGAATACGACAACATAGCTACACTTTTCAGCACTGTTAAAAAAACAATCCCCTTCCTGCATGTGTCTTAGCTCCCAATACTGACATCATCTCCTGTGTGGACACAGCTAGGTCAATAGAAGAATGTTTCTGCCAATATAGCTGTCACTTCTCAGGGAGACAAGGTTCTTACACGAATGAAAAAGGCACTTCTCCCTGTGTCTACACTATGGGTTTATTGCCATAGTATGGTAATGTAGCTATGCCAAGATTGTCTCCATAGTGTAAACATATACTTATTCTGTTAGTGTCACTATTATATTATATCTCTGGAGGTTAAATAAATGAATTGCAGGAAGCATACTGAAAATAATGCTTGTGCTGTTGCCATATTCCCTTACATATTCAACCACAGATCTCAATATTCACTGTAGTAGACAACATTAATTAATATAACCTCATACTACTGAGTTTGAATGTATTTAGTGCAATAAGCATAATAATTACATTGCTATACTAATCACTGTATCAGGTCCAGTGTAAAATTGGGTCTCTATCCCCTAATAACAGCTGGTGTGGCAAATTTCAGGTTCCTAGGTATTCCCAGGTCAGGGGGTGTTGCTGCTGCAGCTGCCTTTGGCCATGGCATCACCCTTGCATCTATATTTTTGTTCATTTAGTTTTAACATGTTAGCCAGAGTGTATTCCTCCAATCAACTATAAAAGGATTGCTACTCACAACAGAGGTGTGAGAACTTCTCAAATAAAAGCTTGCAAGAATCTCTTTTAATTGAAAGGTAACCTAAATACTTCCTTCTATTATAGACTTCATCTTGACCTAGAAGGAGATACCCAGATAATTCTTTACATTTGCACACCATCAATAGTCATAGGACATACCTGGCATTATCATTCTGATATTTTTATCCTATAACAAGGCTAGTAATCAGAACAGAAATGTCACAAAATGAATCTATTCTTCTGACAAGCATTCTATCAGGACTGGAAAATATCACAGAATTAAACTATTCTAATGACGTTGTGGAAGTTGTGTTTTATGAGCTTCTTTGACCCCGTGAGTCGATTTAAAAGACAGTTGTGGTATGACAGTGCCAGCAGGAGACAGAATTGTGAATCACAGAGTTGCCAGTGAGTATATGTACACTTCTGTGATTATATATTAGTGCATTCCAGCTTGTAAAGGTACTCTGATTTACTTCACACGTAGCATTCACAAGGAGAGGTGTCCATGGAGTAAAATATATTTTATTGGCTTTTGAAAACATAGACTCATCAGGCAAAATTCTTGTCCTAAAACAAAGAATAAAATACTGCAATCTGGCCATTCTGACAAACACAAGAAATATTTAATACCACCTTGGGATTAGAGAGCAGTATGAAATCAAATACATAACTAGATTAATTTAGGGTACAGTAATGAAAAGATAAAGTGCACGAATACTAGGTTATAAAATTATTGGTGTTAATTTATTAAGCATACTTCACTACTCTGAGTGGAATAAAAACTAATTTGCAACTGGCTGTAATGGGCTGAACATCAGCATCAGTATTAGAACAAAGTTCAAATACAGTAGGAAGGGAATGCAAAACAATAAGGCTTTGACTATGGGGGCTGATTAAGATAATGAAATGCATTTCAATGAACTCTGGTGGGCAAAGTATTGTTTTATTACAGTGAGGCTTATAAACAAGAGAAGACTAAGTGAAATATACAACAAAAGAACAGTATCGTCAAAGTGACTTTTCTTACTGTAGAAAAAATTCCTGTGTGACTAAAGTACCATAGTTAGTGTTCTAACAACAAACGTAAAGGGGCTGTCTACATATTTTATTCAGATTTTTATTTATCAGCACATCTAGGTGTGAAATCTTTGACTGTTCATTGAGAGACCCAAATAGAACCTGCTAATGTTCCATTCATGTTTTCAGTATTGTGTCTCTTCTGAATGCTGAGACTACAGAATTGATACATTCTGTGGATTTATTAATCTGAAATCTAGAGAGGCTTTGGAATTTTGCTTTTTGCCTGCTCTGTGGGGGCCTCCTGTGGTCTGAATTAGATGGTTTCATCTCCTGATACTGGAAGGAAAACAAAACAAAACAAAAACTCTTGGCTTTTACCTTGTGAAATTGTCACCACTAACCTACCATCTTAAAAATATCATCAGTCATTTGCAGGTGACATTTTACTCTGTTTCATGATATTTGCCACCTCTATGTGATGAATAAAGCCAATTTTCATTTAATGTAAATGTGTTGGTTTCTCACGAGGTGAAATAGTTTTCTCCATTCTACAAAAAACAAATTATTTTTGTTCCTTAAAACAAAACTCACTGTTATAATGCATGCACAACCTTTTCAAAGCTTTACTCTCCCCGTTCTGCTCAATAAAAACAAGTTAGGAACTGAACAGTGTACAGTAGTGATCTCAACATTTCTGTGCCTCTGTACATAATGTAACACCATCCTTTTTCTTCTAAAGGCTTATGTTCAGAATGAACAACCATGAATATTTTCAACTTTCAGAAGCTCACTTAGGGCACGTCTACACAGCAGAGCAAAAGCGACGCAACTTCAGCTATGTCAATTGCATAGCTGGAGTTGAAATAACTAAATTCGGCTTTTGACGCTGTCTACACAGCAGGAAGTTGAAAGAAGAAGGACTCCTCATGAAATGAGGGTTACAGGAATTGGAGTAGGAAGTTCTCCAGCTCACAATTATTTTGAAATAATGGCTTGCTGTGTAGACGCACACTATGTTATTTCGAAATAATGGCAGTTATTCTGAAAAAATGCTGCGGTGTAGACATAGCCTTAGGAATTGCTATGAAAGGAATTCAGGGGAGTTAAATAATGAAAAGAGGATGAGATACAGGAGCTTACTATATTTAGCATCCTTCAAAAATCATTAAAAACCTGGTCCTACAGGATGAGCAGCACCAGGCATTGATGGCTTGCATTTTATACAGTCAGCCTGTAGGGATAACATATTAAAGTATTAAAAATGATTCTCCAAGTGGAAGTGACTCCTCATAATTTGTTCCCTACAACTTAAGTTTCTGTTTAGATTTAGTTATCAAGCTTGATAAGTGTTTAGATTTATTATTATTATTATTATTTGTTAAGATTGTTAAATGTTTAGATTTATAATTATTGCCCCTTTAGAATATAATTTGTTAGGAATGTAATATTAGGTCATGTAACTTAGAACTATAATATATGTAGCCAGACTATAATACTATGTAGCCAGAAACAGCTCCCCTCTCTGTGTCCCAGGGAGCCAAG
>CM057845.1:43561754-43574367 GCA_030068395.1 Apalone spinifera
ACCTCCAGAGGTCTCTTCCAGCCCTAGGATTCTATGATTCTATGCTGTCCCCAACCTGGGCTAGGCTTTGGAGCCTGCCAAACTTGTGGTCATGGACCACAATGAGTCATATTTTGAAAAACAAACTTCAAGTTTGTCACAAGATAAACTTACAAAACAACAAATAGTCTGGTAGCACTTTAAAGACAAACAAAACATTTAGATGGTATCATGAGCTTTCATGGGCACAGCCCACTTCTTCAGATGACTGGTAGTTTGTCACAGTAATTTTAAAACTTGCTAAGTTATTTATTATTAGTAGCTGTCAAGGGCAGGCTTTTGGGGTCCAAGAAACAAGCAGTGGTGGCTGTTTTACTATTTTGGGTAAAAGCCAGCTGTTCAATGCCAATGCTCCGCAAGGCAAAAAACCAAAGGAAGCTAAGAACACAGAACTTGCAATACACATATCTCACGAGCTATTGGGAGCTAGTTAAACTGGAACTACAAAACTTCACAGGCAATCATTGACCCTGCAGTGCTCCTTAGCTCCATGATGTGGGAAGAACCTTAGGAAATAGGATTTTTTTACTGAATTTCTAAGCTTTCATACCCCCTCACAGGAGTGTCATAAATCAATCTCTAATTATTAATATAATCCTTCTGCCAGGTGGAGTCTGAAGCAGCCAGGGCTGGGGTTTGATATCTCGGGATCAGGGCAGATCCAGAGTTCAGAAGTTCATCTGCAGAGCTCACCTCCCATGCTGGGTGGGGGGAGGTAAAGAGGCATCTTACTCGGCTAGTTACTCGCCATCCATCTGCTCACTACTCTCCACCACCACCCTGTTGGCTGCTCATCGCATCACTCCACTAGCAATTTGTTGCACTGCTACCACCCTGCTGGCCTTTCATCGCATATCTCCACTGCCACCCTGCTGACTGTCAGTCACCATCTGCTGCCATCGACCTCTTTCCTGTGCCTTCTACCTATTTGTATCAAATGATTTCTGCTCCCAGTCATTTCAACTCTTAGAAAGCAGGATAGAGGAAACATAACTCCAGCACAATTAACATAAGAAAAGAGGCTCTTAATTATGCCTTTTTAGCTCTGTTCTTCAAACAGTCTACATGGGGATCAGGCCAAACCAGTTCAGGCAAGGGAGGATATTCAATCTCCTGACCAGAATAACTTTCCCTCACCCCCTCTCTCATAGAACTCTGAAAGTCAAGTCCCTGCTTAGCAAGTTTCTTTTATGAGTCCTTCCCTTCGGAACAAAAGTCCTACTTTTCTGTATTCCCACAAAATTACAAGCATTGGTAGCGATGTTTTATCTATCCCAGCATTTCATACAAAAATTGCTGGTGTTGGGTCACAAATTAAGTTGATTGCAATGAGCAAAATACCATACCATCTGCTGAATATCTAACAAATCTAGGAAAAGCAGGAGCAAACTGTATTTACATAGACACATCCATGGTCTTTCTCCCCTTCCAGCTAGCTAAGGGATGCATTCCTTCAGATCTTGCTTGCATTAAGGTTAGGATGAGGGCTGAACTATGGGTTCAATTATCCTATCTCTACTTATCTTTGATTCTTGCACTTTTCTTTAGAATGCCTCTTGTTGGGTACAGAAACAGGATACTGGACTAGAAGAACCAATAGTCTGGTCATGTATGGCAATTCCGGTGTTCTGACTACAACTGGTTGTTAGGATGCAATTACAAATACCAATCAAACCCCTTGTGCCAAACTTCATAATAAAGACTGTTTATAAAAGCTGCTTTTCTGAACCAGTTTTTAAAGCCTTTCAGGACCACACTGTGAGCAAATCTCTAGCTGGAATCATTCATCTCACTAATTTATAAAAGCTCCTTCAACATTGCTGACTGCCGGAACTTGTGTATTCTGCAGCTCCTAGAGGTCCAGCTCAACTGGTTTTGAAGTCAGTTTGAATTTTTGGGAGTAGTTCCCAGAAGTAGACAAGGCCATCAAGCGTTAAAATGGCTTTTCTCTGCTGATGCTCCCTGGGAGGCAGAGGGCACTTGAAGGAATTTTCTAACTCAATATGACAAGCTGACAATTTATTTGCTAAGATGACATTTGTGAGGGAGGGATTAGAAAATGACAGCAAAACATATTTGCCAATAAGTACAGCCAGAAAAATACCTTCTAAAATTAGATGGATTTAAAATAAACAACAAAATCTCCTGCAAATGTTGCCCAGTTTTCTTACCTAATAAAGAAATAATAATTGACAAGTGTTTACAACAACAACAATTAATAGGAAATCAGACCTTATAAAGTGCTCCTAGATACCTTAAAAACTGGTCTCAGATATGGAAGCTGCAGTCAGCTGTAACTAAACCTAAGCTAAGTTCTGGTGGGTTTTCAATGTCACTACTTACTCCTAAATGTCATTGAGGAGTTTCCAACAAGTGTGAAAAGGCACCAGCTGCTCAGCTTGCTTTAAGAAGGAGCAAAAGAAGAGTACAGTGCAAATTGCACAAGGAAGCATGGGGCTTATAAATGAAGAAAGAAATGTTATAATAGCACTACACAACATGCATTTCATCAGGTTAAAAGGGAACCCTCATCTTTCTGTGGTTTTCTATTGTAGTGTGATTGCATTCTAAACACCAAATTATGATGTAGTTTACACTGAAATGAGTCAGGATTAATTCATTTGGCTGACATGGAACTTCTCCAAATTGAAGCCAGTGTAAGGGAGAGCAGAATGTGGCCCATAATTCACTAATTCTCTCATCAAAGTGACAACATGCACCTCACCCTTTGGACAATCGAGGTTCATGTTCCTGTTTGATAACACTCTTGTTTCAAAGACTTCCTTACACTTATAAAATATAGTACAGTATGTTTACTAGCATACTGCCATGTATTGTCCAAAACAACAAACTATGCTGTACTTGTCGTAAATTAGCAAAGTATGATTTGCAAAGCAGTGTCCTTGGTTTCTTTTATTCCTCACTTTGGTTCTCTTTCTTGCTAATTCCATAACTCATTTCTGGTGCCAGTTAGTAAATAGGCTTAAAAGAATGAATTAGATTAGAAGACAAATATATACTAGAGAGAGATAATCAGTAAGGGTGCATCTACCCTACACCTTAGCTCAAAATAAGCTATGCAATTTGAGCTATGCCAATTGCGTAGCTTATTTCAAAATAGCTTATTTCATTATTTGGTGCTGTGTACATAACCCCAAATTTTGAAATAAGCCACTATTCCGAAAAGTCCCTTAATCTTCATAGAACGAGGTTTACTGGGACATCAGAATAGAGAGCCTGTTAAGTTTCGAAATAATGGGCTTGCGTTAAAGACATGGAATAGCTATTTTAGGATACCAGAAGTATCCTGAAATACCACCACAGTGTAGACATACTCTTAGAGGGATATTTTCTGTTGTATGTCTGACATTTGCTCAAAATGAAATTAAGATTTTTATTTTATAGCTGAAATACTTGAACCCTTTCTCTCTTCTTGTCTGAGTATTAGAAGCATAGCAAATGTTTGCAGGATGGGAGCTGTGCTGCTTTGGGTCACCATCTGACTCAGAACATCCACTAAGGACACTTTTAAGCAGATAGTATGGAGTTAAGTGGTTTATATCATGACATCACTATTGAAATCTCCTCTGGAGGAAACAAGCATGGTGCCCTAGAAAATTATCTTTAGGCTTCAAAAGAGACAGCATTAAGTGCATCAAAGGGATTTAGCCATGAGCAGACTTCTAAAATCTATGCTGAGATGTGTATTAAAATGAATCATTTTATGAAAATCCCATTGCAGCAAAATTAACGTTCTGTCCCAGTTTTGGTTTCTTGAAACACCAACCATTGAATGGCAATTTCTGTATTACTGTTGGGAAATTCTGCCCTCTTAAAACAGTGTATCAAGTTTGGACTTTCTACACAGGGACAAGGCTACAGTCTCACCCTCACCAGTAGAAGCCCCTCAGTTGAAATGCAAGGAAAAGATGCTAATAAGTCATTGGTTTCATCAACCAAAATATCACATTTGTATTGTTGAAGGATGCTAGTACTTAATATTTAACAGCTAATACATGGTTTCAGAGGGTCAGATGACAGGAAATTCTAAATACCTTTTGCATTTAGACATGTCATTGACCTCATTAGAAACTGAAGTGTACCTACCACACTCCTATAGGATTCCCAAATTGGTCTTTACTTAAAAAAAAAAAGACAAAGACAAATAGTATTTCCCTCTGTGCCCAAAAGATACTTTGACAAGTATCGTTCTTCCTATTCATAAAATATATACATAATATTATGGAACATAAAAAGAATGACAGAAGCATAGAAAATAGAGGTGGAAAATAGTTTGCAGACCATCTAGTCCATACCTCTGCTAGCACAGGGTAGTTTCCTATGTCCTCCTCCATTTCCAATGCTATTAGACTGCAGAGATTTCACTGTCTGATCTTCTCCTATCAGTCCCATTGATAAATAGGGGTAAAACAAGTCTAGTTCCAAGTAGGGGTGGCCCGTGTGTATAGGCTGACTTGGCCGTCACCTAGGGCACTGTGTTAAATGGGGTGCCCAATGATGCCGTCACACCATTGAGGGTTGTGGAGGTGGGGGCGCCGATTGCGCATTCCGCCTGGGGCGCCAGCTGCCGGCAGCCCACCTTGGGCCACTCCTGGTTCCAAGTGGGGGAGGGGGGGCAAAAGGGTTAATTGAATGGCATCTTATGGCTCTTCTGCGCTTGATTTTTACTGGTGACATTAATTTCATAGTAAGCCAAAGGCAGTTTTTTGTTGCAAAGTATGTAATAAGGTGCACTGTATCTTATAAGACAAAGTATTTTGAAGGATAACATTCAGGAAGGTCATATTTGCATTTAGGATGCCAATGGTCATATGCTTATAATCCAGATTTACGTCACTCTGTAGTATACACTGCTTTAGGTGAAGTAGTTCACGTTCCCCTACCCCGGAAAAAGGGCTGTCATTTTTCTAATGCTACACTTAATTGGCCAACATTATTTAAATATTGTGGCTATTTTTCAAAATTCACTTCTGTTTAGCTGTAAATGAAGTCATCAGACGTTGCACTGAGACCTGTAGTACTGACATTTCAAGCACCATTTGGAAGTCTAAACGTTCAGTTACAACCATGGTGCTTATAAATAGATCTGTTTTAAAAGGGTTGTTATGCCCATACAAAGCACACAAGATCTTTTATAGGGGAGAAGGCAGCACGCCACATTTATTGAGAATACAACAGTTAGGATATGCTTCTCAGTCACCCACACATACACATACCATGCACACAATGTTATAGTTACCAGTCCAGAGTCTGGATCAATCTAGTGGCCAGCCATATTGATCGCAGAGGGGAGCGGGCTTTGTCAGTCACGATCTGATGCTCCTAGAGCTGGTGGCAAGACGAACCCAAAGTCCCATGGCAAAGCACCCTGTTCTTATAGTCCTTTTTCTCTGTTGAAGTCTACGGATTTTGCTGTGTCAGTTTGTGACCGGCTACTCCTTAATTGGTGTTATCTTTTGATGTTAACATTCCAAAACACCTCCGAGAGGGTCATCCTGTCCTGGATTGAGTTAATTGTCTTTAGGGATGCCAGCCTCCACCTTAGGGTCATCAATCTGCCCTTCCTTAATCATGGGTGCACATTGACGGTTCTCTGGCATCGATAAGTCTCATTAAATTTCTTCACCCCTCCTCTCTTGACCATCTGGTTTTAACAATGGCCTTCACACCTTATCTTTTTCTGATGCATACATTCCTCATTCACATAAACAGTCTATTACAGAGACCTTCAAGGGTGTACAAACAGCAGTGTGTTATACTGCGCAATAAAAAAGCATTGTAAATTAAACCTTATTAAATCTTGTAATCAAAACAGTTCACCTTGTGGCCCCGGCCTTCCACATTCCTCAAATCTTATTAACAGACAATACAAGATCTTGTCTCTTACTTACTAAATCTTAAAACAAAGAAATGTATATTTAACTAAAGGGCCTAATGGTCTGTCCCTGCCTTAACATCAGTACAGACACTGGCAATGTGTCAGATGTGTTTCTACCAATGCCCGAGAGGGTCACAAAAAGGGGTGGCTGGCAGGATGAAATTAAGTCATACCTTACTATATTTTTAAACCTGAAATATAAATATAAAATCCCACTTCTACAATGTGACACTAAGAATTCCTCAGTGCCGACTGGCAAGTCAACATGAAATCAGTACACCAATGAATAAACCCTCACAAATGGGACCAATAATGGATTTGGGGGACTATAAAGAGAAGAAGAAAGAACACCTCTTTATCCTGAATCTGAAGGCATACTCTGGCAGTGCAATTACACCCATGAAAATAGGAATCAACTGCCCTGACTGTGAAACCTGCAAGAAGGCATTAGGTGAGAACAGTCTGCTTTAGATCGAAGGCTACCCTGTTAAAGTTAAGTTGAATCTAGTAAGCATGTTATGGTTCTGCTTTATATGCAACCATTATTATCCTTACTCATGATCTCTTACATCTTAGCCTTTGATAATAAACTTATTATTCTTTTCACTATAAATATCACAGTACCATGGTGTTATATAGGTGTCAATCCTCAGATGAATCAAACAAGCAAACCTAGTGTTTGTGAACAAGTAGTGATGGAACAGGATATCATAGGGGAATGCTCCAAAGGATTAGGAACTAGGCTGCACCTATTATTCACTTGCAAAGCAAATTGAGGGCTAGCATTCTCCTGAGAGACTGATTGGCAACTGAGGGGGCCAAAGGGAGCAGTTGCCCTGGAACCCAGTAATTTAAAGGACCCAGGGCTCCCAGATGCCAATGCCACCCCTGTGGCAGCATTGGGAGCCCCAGGACCCTTAAATTGCTGCTGGAGGGCCATGCAGTGCAGTCCATGCACTCCTAAAGGGCTGGCTGAGGGACGCTAGCCCTAGCCCCAGCATTGCTCCTTCTTACTGATGCTCCACCCCTTCCAGAGGCCCATAAATCTTTGCCCAGAGGTCCATAAAAATCTCTCCGGAGCCCTGTGAATGACTAAGATGCTGGTGTTGCCAGGGAGTCAACATCCAGTTAAACCCAAAAAGTTTCTCTCTCCATGGAAGCAGGAGAGTAAAAAGAGGACTCTCAGGCTTGAGCAAGAAAGTACCACAGGCTGATGTAATGTTGATTACTTAGGTACAAATTCTCACATGATCCAACAAGATTTAAGAATTGGGTGAAGCTCGATTTTCATGAAGAACTGTTGAACATTTTTATGTGCTTGAGTTTAAAAAAAATCCTTTAATACAAATAAAAATGTGGCACACACATTGCATAGATGAAAGAGAATTGACACATAAATACACATATTTTAACATAACAGGACAACTAAATGATAGGAAATATTTTAAACATTGATAATTTCCACATATGACATTGCTCAAAATGGTAAATATGCAAGATATGGAACCTAATTTGAAGTACCAACATACATTAAATTGTCACAGACTTCCAAAGAGAATACCCAGAGTTCTCTGAAATCAGCCATGCTGTTTCCAGACTGAAAAGTTATTCTTTCCGGGCTGGTCATCTCACTTTATTTTCTAACCCTATTACAGTATGATGCAATCAAATGGCTACAGTATTCCTGTCAGGTTGTAGCCCTGTGCTGTACTGCAAGCACTAAAGCACAACTGCAACATTTGTCTTCTTCCTTACTTCCTACAGGCATAGACCCCTAGCGTATTTCTTTGACCTTCGCACACAGCTCCAATCTGCAATACCAGCTATAGCTCTAACCTTGAGATACACGGGACATGGGGAGTGGGAGACAGAATATCAGTTCCCAGGAATTCCTCTTCAAAGTGTAGAGAACAACAGAAGGCAGCAGAGAGTGAGCAAGGAAAGGGTTGTTCACACCTTCTGATCCCATTCCTGAGAGTTAAAGAGCAGTGGAAACAGCAGAAGCATATTTTCCATCTCAGTTCTGCTGACCTCTGACACAGTGGGGAAGGTTTAGGTTGGATATTAGGAAACACTATTTCACTGGAAGGGTGGTGAAGTATTGGAATGGGTTACTTACAGAGTTGGTGTAATCTTCATCCTTAGAGGTTTTTACGTCCCAGCTTGACAAAGCCCTGGCTGGGAAGATTTAGTTGGAGTTGGTCCTGCTTTGGGCAGGGGACTGGACTTGATGACTTCCTGATTTCTCTTCCAACCCTATGATTCTATCTAGCGGATACATTTTTCTGCTTCATGCTGATTGTTGAAGGAGCGCAACAGTCCTCAAGAGAGGGCACAAGGAATAGCCCCGACTTTGAAACTTTAATTGAACCATTTAACTAGGCTTTATCAAGGCTCACCCATTTGCAAAGGACAGCTTGTCCAATGTTTTTTGCTATCACTAAAGCCTCATGAGTAGAAACATCCTCAGAAGTGAAGTCTAGTCAATTCTTATCCCCGTACACATATAAACTGTACCCTGACATTATTTCCTATTGAGGAAGAAAATTGCTAATTCCATCAGTCACTCTTTTTCAGTAGAGAAGAATGATGAGAAGAACACGGTCTTCAGTAATTTCAATGGCAAGGTTTTTGTTGTTGTGTTTGCTCGCAGTCTTATTTTTACTGTTTTATAAGACACAAAAGGATTCGTGACATCATTATATGCTACTGGAAATAAGATGCAAATCAAAGCATTTTTTTTCCAACCAGAATGGAATTAAGATTCCTGAACAATACTCAAAGATTAAACATAAATGATCAAAGTGTAAAATTTGCAATTCTTATCACGGTTTCACCTGTTCCATATTTAACTTGAAAGACATAGTCACAAATCTTCAGATCTTAACTTTGACTTTTTAACTCATACCTCGGGGGTAGGGTTAGCGACAGACTTCACTATGTTTTGGATAAGCGTGGGGGCCCAAAAGGGGCAGGGCTTCAGGCAAAAGTCAAATTTCTGTGGCATCCCCACGGTAGGAGGTCAATGAGAGAAACTCTTTCATTGACTTCCCTTACTCCTCTTGACCCGGTGGAGTACCAGGGTTGACGGGGATGCCATCAGAGGTCGAGTTAATGGGTCCTTACCCGACTCACTAAATCAAAACCTGGAAGATCAATTTCCAGAGTGTTGATCTCAGGGTAAGTGAAGACATGCCCTAACTCCCATTCATTTTGCAACTGAACGCCTCATCAATGCAAGTTAAAAGGCAAAGGAGGAAAAGAAAACAGTAGCAGGAAAAAGTAGGAAGACCAAATCATAGATAAATAGGACAATCCCACAAAACCATTCAAATGTTATGTAATTATTCAATTATCTAATAAAATAGAAAATTGAGCACCGTCTCCTGTTCCTCATTTATTTAAAAAACTAGCTATCCCACAGATGATACTTCCAGCAGTCATGGCAATGCAGAAATGGGAGAGCCCATGGTCTACACAGGAGGTGCTGGGAAAGCACAGCATTCATCCTTGAAAATATAGTTTCAATAGCCAGGCAGCAGCACCTTATTATAAAACCTAAATGCAGCAAAACTTCAAAGCATCAATAAAATGTGACAACCATTTTTTTTTAAATGGTGAGGTTATTTCACTTTGGGGTTATTTGATCTCTGTTTAGATGGGTATTTTGCAGTAGGAAAGGACATATAACGGGTCTAAAAAACCAAGTTATTTAATCTCCTGTTGATATATGTGGACCAAACTTAGTAAGATGTAATATGCCACTATAGGGGTCTTGGGAAATGGGTGAAGGTAGGACAGTTTGCCATGAAATGGATGCATGCCCTGGCTGATGTTGGCTGTGTGCATGCATGGCTACACAATGCTGCGTGGAGATAGGAGATGAGATTCCTTATGACAGCCAATGTCAGAAAGGGGCCTACTCACTTGAAAGGCAAAATTATTCCCCCCCCCCCCCCCAAGCCTCTAAGGGCATGTCTACACTAGGAAAGTATTTCAAAATAACTTATGTCTAAATAATAACTCCCAAAATAACTATTTATAAATAACATGTCCACACAACAGGGAAGTCTCAAAATTAGTCTGAGGCACCTTCCTTAATGTGGATACGCTACCTCAATTTAGAGCCCCAGGAAGCACTGGGGAGTAATTATTTAGGCTCACTCTAGGGAGTAGTTATTTCAAAATAGCACTAGTGGAGAGTCTGCACTGTGGCTATTTTGAAATAAGTGTTATTCCTCGTGGAAAGCAGGAGGTTGTTATTTTTTAAAAATAACCAGCCTCTTATTTTGAAATAATGGGTGAGGTAGTACGAACGCTCCACTTGTTATTTTGAAATAAGGGCTAACTGAGGTAACACAAGTGTGTACTGGGCAATGCTGCAGAGTTTGGAGAGGAGCAGGACTGCATACTGTTGACCTGTAACATATGTCCTAACCTTGGAGAAGACATGAAAGAAGCATAATTCATAGCGCATGTAGAAAAGCATAGTACATGTAAAATTGCTTTTTAATCTTATGAGTGAAGCTAAGAGAGCAAATAGGAGAACATGCAGTTTGGATACTGATGTTTGGTAGACTTAGTAATAAAGTAAGGTCCAGTGCAGTATACAGTAGTTCAATAATTACAAGTGCTTTAGCATAACAGATGTAAGGGTTAGCATAAGCAGCTTGATCTAATGTTGTAGCATTTAGCAATCAGTGCTTTGTGAGAGACAAGATAACCACAAAATAACAGTTTATGCCTGAACTAGTAGATTTCTAATATGTGTGGGCTCTAAGGATGTTCTGTAATACGAGCCATGGGATATTCTGACCACAGGCTCCTTCACTCTCTTCAATTGAAACTGTTCCATTGTGTACTGGAAACAAAGGGAAATGTAATGCACTATTGATGCAAAAAGCTCATGTCTGCAATTCCCATTATGGGGTAGCTGGAAAGCCACGCATGGAAAAAGGGCCAAGCCTTAAATAATGATGGCCACAGAATGCAAATGTGTGGGAAAAGGGTTCTAAAGCCTGATGCATGAATGTTCATAAATGTGGGTTGAAGACGACAAGAGTAGGCAGCAGCTCAAATAGCCACTTCTTTTTGGATGATCCCCATTTATACTCTTGTCTTTGCTGTTGCCACTCTCTATAATATTGCAAATATGTCCATATTGAAGACTGTTCTGTCCGGTACAATAATGCTGCTTTAGTTCTGCATGACCCAAAGGGTTATTCTATTTAACTTAATTTGTTCTTATTTTTCCCATGATTTCAACTACACTGACCGGTACTAAATGCAACTCAATGTTTTTGTGTGTGCTTTACTGATCTCATCTTCTTAGTTAACTCTAAATTGCTCCCTGAATAAAGACCCCATTATTGTGACAAGTGTGTTTGTACCAAAGACTAATCTGAGGCTACAACTCCCAATGAAAAGAGCAGAAAAGGAAGGGCCCTGCACATACTGCTCTGGTTTTCTGGTTGGAATAGCCTCCTTGGTCCAAATCCACCAAAGGATTTAGGCATTGCAATGCTATGAGTCACAAAGATTGACTTTTTGGCACCTAGAAAAGTCAACTAGTGTAAAGTATAGCTCCGTGCAGAAAGGGTTGCAGAAAGGAGAGAAGCCACTCAAATGAGTGACCCTGTCAATTCCTGGCAAAGGCCTTCAGTGGTAATTAGCAACACTGTCATCAAAGGCATCAAAGCAAATAAGTGATCTTCACCCCCTGACAGAAGCAGATGCTTACCTGATTCCATGCTGTACCCAAGACCCATACTGACTTGATGGAACAGGCATATTCAAAATAAAGCTGATACATAAGAATTTTGGTTATGATGATTAGCTGAATAGACCGATATTGGTAGGAAATGGGGTTAAAAAGTCTTATTGAGCAGCAAAGGAAATAGATGTCTGTTCTCACTGCAAAAATTGAACAAGAGTCTCAATGAGAAAATGAGATGAGGCCTCAGCTGGTAGCTCATTAGAGCTAGGATAATAAAAAGCTACTGGAAAGCAAACCTTCATTAGGAAGAGAAACTGTTGCAGTTCCTGGGATATTTACAAGGTCTAGGATAGTATTTAAGAGTCAACTATCAAAGCCGGAATGCCTTTATTTCATTTATAAATCTAAACAAATAAAATATAGGGTTTTTAGTGGAGCTACAATGCAAATAAGCTACGGTAATATTAGTATGGGAGAGAGAGCTTAAATGTCCATAAAAAGCATCCCCACCGAGAGCTAGATGTGTCAAGGAGCCACACTCATATGGAGTTATATGTAAATATAGTTAATAAAAGTGCTGTGACTTTTCTCATTGCAAACCTAACTCAAGAGCACTTATTAAAACATTACCTATATTAGGGAGGGCTTTTACCCTCTAACGCCTGCAGGGTTTATTCCTTTTTTGTTCTCTCCTGTTTGAAGATTGGTGATGCAACATCTTAGATAACATAGGTCAGACCCTTCCTACAAAGGCCTGCTAGTCAACTGACTATGCCACTTAATGCTTTGAATTAAGGTTCCTAAACATATAGGCTGCGTCTAGACTGGCAAGATTTTGCGCAAAAGCGGAAAAAACTTGCCAGCTGTCTACACTGGCCGCTTGAATTTGCGCAAAAGCACAGACTTTGTAATGTACAAAATCAGTGCTTTTTGTGCAAATACAATGACGCTCCCACTCA
>CM057845.1:43598700-43613019 GCA_030068395.1 Apalone spinifera
CACAGGTCTCCTTGTCGCTTTTGCAGATCCAGACTAACATGGCTACCCCTCTGATAGTAGGTTTGAAGAATGTCTAAAACACAAACCCCAACATTCAGAAAGTTAAAGACCTTTATCTTCTGAAGGTGCTGGAAGGATTTCTAATTGCACAAGCATACACCAGGATTACAATTTAGAGTACTTTTCCCTGGAGCAAAATTTTGGCACAGTCTAGAGAGTTTGACAATATTTATTGCATTGCCTGAAAAGCAATTTAACTTGAAAGGCTTCATCTTTCCCAAATTGATACAAGTCAAACACATAAAAGAAGCTTTAGTTACTGCATGAACTTGACAATTGGACTCTGAAGAAAAATAAATATAGTCTACAAAACACATTAAAGTACTTAATAAGCATAACACAATCTCCAAATAGCAAAAGATAAATTTGCATTTGTATCCATAAATACAGGGCTTTACAAAAAAAAAAGTTTTAACTATGGTAAATTAAACTCAGCGATGAGTGGTTTTTGTCCACAACTTGTATAATATTGTTGTTTTTATATTGTTTAGAACTAAACTAAATTTAACCTATTAAACCCAAACATTTTGCTTAAAAACTCAATCATCCATTTTATAGAAATAATCTAATTAGCTATAACTTTAGTGCTTTGACTTGCATCTATTTGGTTATATTACATAATTCTACGGCATTACATATTGTGCTTCTATGAAGTGATGTTTAAAAAGTAACAAAAGTCTGTGCCACTAGTTGATTCATATTTAATTAGTTGGCCTTTTGCACATTCATTTTCAATGCTTGTTATGCTTTTAAAACTAATATTGTGAGATCCACTTCAGGATCAACTTTTTCATAAATTAACCTGAAGAATGAGATACTACAGTTGGCTGTGTTAAAATCTGTAAAATTGTCACTCATTCTTAGAACATAGGTGATATTCTAGCTTTAGGTTTTTATTTCTTTTTAAGGCAACGTAATTGGCTGATTCCAAATCTATAGACAAGACAGGAGAGAAATATCAAATGAAGACTAGCAAATGGAGTGAAAATAGAAAAAAGTGCTTTCCTTCATTACTGAAATATACACCTACTGTGGCAGTGTGGGTGATTACCATTTAAAATATAAAAATTGAGAAATAACACAAGCTTTTTGACCATTTAAAATATCACAGTTGCAGGTTTAACTAGTTTATCACAGAAAATAAAAATGGATTGATCTGTTTTCTCATTCTCATTTCATAATTCAATGAATCACATGGTACAACAAGAGCTTATCATTTACCACTATGTGCAACTTATCTTGTTGAAAGCTTTTAGATAAGTAATGTTTGCTATTATATATGCTACCTAGTAAACGCTGGGGTTTACTCTACCTGATTACTCTGGATTTCCTTATTTATTATTCTTTTGTCTTCTTTGCAATGAAGAAGCCTACACAAGGCGATGGAAGCTGTGGAAACTGGCTCCTCCTCAAGGGTTAGTCTACACAGCAGGGCTTAATTCTAAATAAGCTACACAAATTGAGTTACGTCAATTGTGTAGCTTATTTCAAAATAGTTTCTTTTGAAATTGGGGGCGTCCATACAGAACTTGTTTAGAAATGGAACTCTCTTCCTCCGACTTCCCTTACTCCTCGTACAATGAGGGTTACGGGAGTCAGAGTAAGAAGTCCTCCAGCTTGACAATATTTTGACATTATTTCAAAATAAATGCCTGCTGTATAGACACGGACTAAGTTATTTCAAAATAACTCTAGTTATTTCAAGATAATGTTGCTGTGTAGATGTACCCCAAGTAATAAATTTGTAGAGAAGAACTTCAGATTTAACTGGATGAATAATCACCTCAAAAAGTATATTAGGAATATTCAGATTGCTTACCAGGGAAGAAGAGATTGATCAGTATAGAAAGTGACATCTTGGTGGTTTAAGAATGTAGGGATAAAGTGAGTTTGACTTTTGGTAATTCTGACTTAGATCTTTCATAAGAAATTAAAACAGACAGTAGAAGGGTCTTCATATACACAAGAACAGAAGAAGCAGAACCAGTTTGCAGCCAGAATGGAGTAAAGATCAAGGATAATGTAGGAAAGGTTGAAAAGCAAAGTGCTCCGGCTGCAGTACGAATGATAATACAGAACGTTGAAACAAAGATAGGATGGCAAATGAGAATGAGTGTATACAAGTGGAAATTACCTCATCTGAGGTGGGGGGAAAAGATCAGAATTTAATGCTCTGAAATCAAGGAAACCAGACAGACAATCCATGTCCCAGAATATGTAATATTTAAGAAACAGAAAAGCTATCTGTGTAATTACAGACTCAGATCTCAGTAAAACCAGGCCCACCGATAGGGAAGAGGTAAATGAGGCAGTTGCCCTGGGGCTCAGGGCTCAAAAGGGCTCAAAAGGGCTCAGAGCTCCCAGCTGCCACTGCTGCTACCACAGCAGCAGTGGTGGTTGGAGCCCTGGGCCCTTTAAATCATCATTGGAGCACTCCTCTGCATGGCTCTGAGGGATGGGATGGGGGCTCAGTGCTGCAGACTGGATGGCACTGAGGGCTGGCTACCTCCAGCCCCACCATCCACAACTTCCCTGGGGGTCCACAGAAGCTGTCAGCCCCCCTGAGTAAAACACAAAGATGTGGAAGATATTTTGAAGGAAATAATTATTAAGAACAGGCAGGTAAGTGGAAAATGAGATGGAATGTAATAGGGGTTTGCCAAAGGGAGATGGTGCCAGACTAACTTGACATATCTTTGAGATGAATGGCTCCTTAGACAAGACAAATTCAACCAAGATAATCTATGTGGACTTCAGTGAAGTATTTGACATGGTACATGAGAAACTGAAGATTAATGCAAATTTAGGCTGTACCAGTGAGGAGTTTCCAGTAGACATAGGGAAGCATTAATGCCGTTGTACAAGGCCCTGGTAAGACCTATGTGGAACACTGTACAGTTCTGGTCACCTATGTTGAAGAAAGATGAATTCAAACTGGAACAGGTTCAGAGAAGGTCTATTAGGATGAGCAAGTGGATGGAGGGCCTATCTTACTGGAAGGTATACTTGATGTGGCTGCGCAGGGGTAAAAGGTGGGTGGCACAGTAATGGCTGGCTGAGGTCAGCTGATTAGGCTAGCAGGGCATGGGCTCACAGTGCTGAAAATTGATGTGTAGAAATTTGGGCTCAAGCTAACATCAGATCTCTGGGACCCTGCACCTTAACAGAGTCCCAGTGCTTCCACCCCAGCCTGTGCTCAAATATTTACACTGTGCTCCTTTCAGCCCCAGAGCCCAAGACCCTCGCCAGCCTTGGGCTTTTTATTCCTGTGTAGACATAGCCTAAAAGAACGTGGCTTGTTTAGCAGAGCAAAATAAAGACTGGACAGAAGCTATGATTTCTCTGTACAAATACATTAAAGGGGTAAATGTCAGGGAGGAAGATGAGCTATTTAAGATAAAAGACAGTGTTGGCACAGGAATAAATGGATAAGAACTGGCTAGGAATAAATTTAGACTAGAAACCATCAGAGGCATGAGTTTTAGAACAGCCTTCCAATACCAGTAATCAGGCAAGCAGTCTAGTTAATTTTAAGATGAAGGTTGATAAATTTATGAATGGGATTATATGACTGGGTTGCCACCTATAATAGGGAAATGGACTCCATGACCCACCATGATATTCCTTTTGGTAACATTTTCAATAAAATGTGTTCTTTTCTGCAGAGGTTCCACAACATATGATGGATTGCTTCATGCTTTTAAAATGGGGGGAGACTTATTTTGTTTTAGAGTGGTGAAACTGAAGAAGACTATAGAGGATGGATGCAGAATGACTACTATAGCTTCTAATTAAGGATGCTTTAGATATTAGAAGGTCTTTTAACATAATTTATGGAGTCTCCAAAATTGAGATAGAAGCTAAGAAAAACTACAGCAGCAGAAGTGATGAGAGGGAACATAAGAACTGTCCTTGGCTGTCAGAACTGTTATGATTGAACATTTAAAACCAACAGAGGCTCC
The DNA here is from genome assembly GCA_030068395.1 of Apalone spinifera. Lineage (NCBI taxonomy): Eukaryota > Metazoa > Chordata > Testudines > Trionychidae > Apalone > Apalone spinifera. The sequence continues at coordinate 43,602,723 of CM057845.1, forward strand.
AGAAATCGTAAACCAAGGAATCCCATGGAGCCTCATTGCACAGGTAAACTACAAAGCCTATCAATTATTAAGCAGTGTCAGGATTGCTTAATTTGGGTTAAAAAAAGCAGATGAATGCTTTTAATTAAGTGTTTAAATATGGATTTAGGTGATTAACTTCCAGATTTAGAAGATTTAGTCTGGAATCTTACTGCAAACTGGCCATAGACAATAATGATTAATTTCTTTCAAGTCTTGATTTAGAAAGCCATGAACAGCGTCTACTGGATGATAAAAGCCTGGTACACTATAACAAAGATAATTTAGTAGAGCTTTGCAAAGTCAGAAGACATGTTCTCTGACCACTGATAAAAGATTGCCCTAGTGCTCCAGCAACAGCATTTGGATGAATAACCCTTTGAACTCTACTTGCATGAGCAAAAAACAAGCAAACAAAAACAATACTACAGGAGAAAGATAGAGAGAGCATGAGAATAGCAATTCATGAAAACATAACACAAAATCTCTTGTATGGGTGATAAAACAATGCCAAAGCTGACAAAGTTTAAAGAGAGAAAGATAATCTCTGACTCTTCAGTGTATAGTAATATGCTGTACTCTGTATAATGCCATGAGAAGAATACAAATATAATAAGTAATATAAGAAAAGTGATCTTTAAATGCAAAGGCTGTGTCTAGACTACAGGGTTTTTTCGGAAAAAGTGGCCTTTTTTCGAAAAAACTTCTCCTGCGTCTAGACTGCAGCCGCGTTCTTTCGAAAGTAAATCGAAAGAACGGGGCTGTTTTTTCAATAGCAGTAAACCTCATTTTATGAGGAATAACGCCTTTTTTCGAAAGTACTCTTTCAAAAAAACATGCTATTGAATGCAAACTGTGCTTTTTCAAAAGAGAGCATCTAGACGCTCTTTCGAAAAAGCGGCTCGCTTTTTCAAAAAATCTGCTTGTAGTCTAGACACTCTCTTTTGAAAGAGGCTTTTTCAAAAGATTATTTCGAAAGAGGCTTGTAGTCTAGATGTAGCCATAGTCTTTATTAAAGCAGAACTCCTATTAGCTGAGTGTCTAGGAACAACACAGAATTCAGTCAGACTCCACAAAACTGCATGGCACTTTGTTGAACAGGAGACTAATGCCTTCAAAAGGGGGTAAGGTCATGCTTCCTTCTAGTTCTTCAAATCTTTTCCTTTTTCTCCCTATAAATGTAAGAAACTCTGACTGAATTTTTATTTTAATTTAAAAATACTAAATTAAAATTGTGGTTCTTCCCATCAGCCCACGTCCTATAGTTCCCTCCATTCTGACCACAGGCCAGAAAGGTCTGCTGATGCTCATGACAATGAGTAGCATTTCTCCCAATACTCATAGTCAAAAACATACTCTTCTCACAAGGATATAAAAAAGATGTTGACAGCACCTCTTCTATGAGAAAAAGAGTATCTTTGCACTTGTACCTAAACCACTGGTTCACCACTTCTGTAGGTCTCAGCATGCAAGCCTTTTTGTTCATTGAAATAAGAAATAGGAAAACTACTAGAGCATCTTCACCGATGCTGCAAGTATGGATCTTGCTGCAAGCAAACTGTAGCTTGGACAGTTAGAAAATGGTAATGTTTGAAAGTATTCCCTTGGAAACCCCAAGCGGGGAATTGGGGAAATTGATTCTTTTTATAAATTAATTTAAAATGAATTAATAAAAACAGCATGGGAAATTGCTTGATGAAATATTCTTAATCTCACAGGGCTGGTGTAAGGTGACATAGCTTCACAGATGCTGACAGAACTCTGCAGACACACAACTGAGAATCTGTCCCTGAATACTAACTCCTACATATGCCTTTAGTTAGAACAGCTTCAATAGCTCCCACTGATCCAGACACTAAAAATTTTAGGGATTATCTGGCATTCTAGATATGTTATCATGGATATAATCTAAATGCTAATCCTGCATGCATTGATTAGCTCTGTGTAAAATCAAAACCACCACTCATTACTAAATATATTTCTGCAAAAGTCTCAGAGGGGTAGCTGTGTTAGTAACTTTAAAAACAAGTAGTTCTATAGCACCTTAGTCTCTAGGGCTATGTCTACACTTGCAGCCTAATTCAAACTAGGGCTGCAAAAGATATCTAACCTCCTGATCTATTGGTTCAACTGTGTTATTAAATATCATAATGCTATTGTATGTGCTGCAAGTTACTGGGCATGTGAAGTCCCGGCTACAAAGAAAAGACATTTTTTTTAAAAACGAGACCTGAGGTCAATGCCACTTTTTCATGTGTATCTAAAATGTGTGTTCAAATGCTCATTCCTGATTTTCATTAAGAACTACAAACGTAAATTAGGCACATTTATTTGTTTGTCAAGATAACTTAAGTATAGACTTCTGGCTCATTTTATAAAAATACGACTCTGACTATTCCACTAAAATCCCCTCTACTTCCACAAACACAATTGTGTGGGCTTCTCTACAAAAGATAATTACTTTTTTAAAAAGCTGCAGTCAATAGAGCGGGTAATGGCAGACCTGGGATATTACTCATTGATGCTGGATTTTGTCTGAATAAAGGCCATCATTAAAGTATTTCAATTTGCCTAATGTCAGGTATCAGAACTTCTTCAGTCTTTCCAGAAGGTTGAAGTACATTGTGAATAGAGGGTATTTCCCCACGGACATCTGCAAGGTTGTTTAAATAAACAAACAAGGTTATTTAGCCATTTATTTGTGTCATTCCTGACTCACATTCTTCATTTTATGACAGCAAAAATGCACATTAGCCTTAAGGGCTGACTCAGCACAACCCTGGTTTGGGGGTAGAAACTGAAAAGGCACTGTGCAGCCTCAGGGACAATAGTAGGAGCCTCAGGGACAATTCTTGCCAGCTGAATTCTTCTGAACACAGGCTGCAGTAACAGATTTGACACCCAATAAACAGATGCAGCTCATATTTCAACCAAATCTAGACTAGCTCATCTAAGAGCACAACAGCCAACTCTCATAGCATGTAAATCAAAGAGAGGACTGTGATCCACAGATACCACGTAAAGAAACGCAGTGTTGCTGAACATTACAGGTAGTAGCAGAAAGGGAAGGAAGTCCCTTGTGCCTTCATCCTCTCCTTGCCTAAGCCACAATCTGCCCCTTAGTATATGCATTGTCTAAAATCCAGTTCTGCACTATCCTATATCTTATAGGTTCAGATAATGCCTGCACACTAGCTTCTATATGAGAGGAGCTCTTCAGATCCAGGCATTTGTAAACTCCAATTAAAATACTTTGGGAGGGTATAATACTTAAAGCCTTTGATACCCACTCTAGTAATAACTCTTAAAATTCCAATGTGGAAGTTAGACACTCCTAACAAAGATTTTTATTTTCTGCATTTTTAGTATCAGAAAGACTAAATAGGTTATCCAGCATTTAGTGATGTTTAGATCATCACAAAAGGCAAAAGATTACAAAGCTTTAACGTTCTACAATCAGGAGGGAGATTCTAACCTCATATCAATTTCCATCAATACAATCACTGACTGATATGTACATTTTCAGTTTTAAGCAGCATGGAATTTTTGGCCAGATATTCAGCTGCATTCCAGAAAGTGCCCAACACAACTGAGATGGGGTGCATAGACTGGTGGCTTTAAGCTACCCTGCCACGGTCCAGTTCCACAACATAATTTAGAGCCATCTACTCTTTAGCCAACTTAGCCAACCACCTGTGCTCCCAGGAGGTAGTTCCAGCAACTGAGGATTTCTGGGTGTAGGAATGCACCAGCTATTATTCTGTTGTCCTGGCCACTCCTTCATCTGCTTCAAGGACTGGAGGTGATACAGAAAACACTACCAGACAATCCTATGTCCCCCAAGGATTCCCTAACACAGGTCCTGCTGAGATGGCAGTTTTATGGTTTAGTATTGGTGAAGTGATAGTTGTTTGAAGTGAACAGTGCAGATTAAAGAAAATGTCTGATGATTACCTTTTAAATTGAGAAGGAAAATATTGTGAGAACTTGCTTGAAAGTTGTCTAATGGAATCAGTATCTTGCTTATAATTAAGAGGCACCATGAAGCAAGATCCACAGTGTCCACCTGCCTCCTTAGGCACCTAAATTCTACATTAGACACCATTAACATTCTCAGGACTCCTGCCTCGCTGCCATCTAATTCCATAAGTGCCTGATTTTCCTACTGGTCAGTATTTGCATCTAAGGGCTAATGCTACTCCACAGCTAACAAGCTGCTCAGAGCTCTAGCTGAAGTCAAGCTCAAATGTCATTCTGAGATGTATTAACAGGAGTGTCATCTATAAGACATGCAAGTAATTGTTCCACTCTACTAGGCATTGAAAAGGTCTCCTAGAATATTATGTCTGGTTTCCGGCATCATGCTTGCAGAAAGATGTAAACAAATTGGAAAGAATCTAAAGGAAAGTAATGAGAATGAGAAGAGATTTGGAAAACCTGAGAAAAGTTGAAAGAACTATGCATGTTCTGTCTAGAGAAGAGTCTTCTGAAGAACATGGTACAATCTTAAAAAAATGTAAATTGTTGTTATAAAGTATTTGGTGATCAATTGTTCTCCATGTCCACTGAGAGAAGAACAAGAAGTAATCATCTTTGACTGCAGCAAGGAAAGTTGGGGTTAAATATTGAAGTTTGTTCGCACTACACAAATAGTTAAGGACTGGAACTACTCGCCTGGGGAGGCTGTGGAATCTCCACCCATGAAGGTTTTTTCAGAACAGGTTAGACAAATGCCCAAGGGAATGGTCTAGGTTTACATGAATGGAAGAGTTGGACTCTGGAGTTCCCTTCCAGCCCTACATTTCTATGCTTCTAAGATGAATCCCCAAAGTGGGATTCTCAAATTAGACACACACACACACAGTTTATTTTACCAGCAGAACTACCTCTTTTCTCTGTGTTTCACTCTTGTATAGTTTAGGTAGCTCCTTACTCAGATTCTGGGGATTCCTTTCTTATGCACCCTAACTCTTCCCATATATGGGGATCCTGAGTGCCTAGCTCAGGACTGAGGATTCCAGGGCACCTTCAAGTTAGGTATTGCAATGCTGAACAGAGCAACAATCAAATATCTTCATGGATCTGACTGCCCCTTCCTTTTCTCAAGTTCATACTGGGTTTCTGAAAAGTAGCTGACACTTATACAGAAATGAGTGATTTGAACAGGGGGTGTTATTTGTTTTGCTGGCTATTGATTACTTTTTTAAAATTTGTGAGTTTAGAATAATCTGAATGGTTAGACAAAAATATTGGCATCAAATGTGCGACCATGTACCCATACTGGTGATTTAGACTGGTCCACATGAAGACAGGTTAATTTTAATCAATAGTTCCAGCAGATTGCTCAGTACTTTGATAGCATTCTGTCCCTTGCTGATGGTTCTCCCAGAATGACTAACTAGAAACAAGACAACATGACCCACTGAATTAAGACTTCAGAAATGTGGGTTCTATTCCCTGCATGTCTCGCTGACTTTTTGTGTGACTTTCCCTGCCCATCCTGTGTCTGTCTTGTCAGCTTTATCATCCCCATGATCCTTAATGAGTGTCTGTTAAATTTCTATGAGAAGAAGCCTAGAATTAGTGGCCTCCTATCAGTATTTCTCCCACAGAATCCTGAAACACCAAATTTTCAAATGTTTTTTACTGTACATTGAAAGCAGCCCACAAAATTGAAAATATGACCATTTTAAGATAGTGTAACAGTCCAGATTATCTGATGTCAGATTAATTGAACAACAGCCAACCCACGTAGGTCAGACGCCACTGTAAAGCTCAATATTGAAAAAACAAGAATTCAGGAAAATAACTCCAAGACAGAAGAATAAACATCCTATAACTTTTTTTGTATTGGTTCTTGCCAGCCTATAAGATGAGCTTCCTATGCTATGTGGGAAAAAATTAATAAGAACAAATGGTGAAATACATGGAAATTAGGATCCTGAGCAACTTTGTGCATCTGAGCCTTCATTCTCAAGGAAAACATGAATCTATTCCACACACTCCCACACAAGTCCCATAAAAAATCCCCTACTGGGGACTTTCCAGTCTCTCTCCTTTTATGTGTTTCCAATTACCTAATGGTCATTTGCTAGATAAAGAGAATTAGCTTTCTATAATCATCTGTAAAGGGTAGCACTCACTTCTTGTGAATGCCTCCTTAGCTTACTGCATGTGCCTGCATTCCTTTTGTCCATGGTGATCTCTGTCAGTAGTTTCTCAAGTAGGGATGTAAAATCCCATTTAATCAGTTAACCAGTGAAACATTCTGTGTAACCAGCTTCTGTTTAAACAGGAGCCAATGGGTGAGGGCCCAGCCAGGCTCGAGTGCTCCCAGCTGTGGGGCTGCTCCAGTCCAGCTGGGCTGGTTAACCCAGTAAGAGTGATGCTTATTGGTTAACCAGTTAACCAATGACATCCCTATTCTGAAGTTTGTTTCAGTGACTCAGCCCTCCAGCCAAATCACACACACAGTCTGTATGTGAAACCAAATAGATCCCTTCCAGGGGATACAGTCCAATTGGGAACTAACCTAGTACCCCTCCATTTGCAAAACTGATGTAGCCCTCCCGAGGCTCAGTCTTTAAATAGTTCTGGCTCAGGTAGTACTTCCCCAGGGCTTCTTTCCTATAGACACAGTCTTCCTGCAGTCCTTCTTGGGTTCAGACCTTAATCAGTCCCTTAGCCCTTCTGTAATTCCTGTTTCCAATATAGGAAAAACTAGAAAAGCCAGAGGCACAAAGGAAAAGTGGGGAAAATATATATTGTTAATAGTAAAGGCAGTTTTCCCAACCCCCTCCCCTCTCACTTAGAAAGTCACCTTTGTGAAGAGACAAGCAAGGAAATATTCTTTCCAAAGAGCAATCCTCTCTTTGTTCTCTCCAAATATAAAATTAGGAGCATATGAACACAACGGATTATAATAGAAACTGTTTTGTGACCTTAAGTACAATAGCTGATGTTATTAGGTCTCTGTTTTAGTTATCTTTTCTTGTTTAAATTAATAAGGAGACTGCATGGCAAGGATGAGTAGGGTTTGATTTCACTGCCATTAATCTATAATTAATCTAATGACACAAACAGGAGCCCTAGAGAAATTTTGGAACAACTGCTAAATCTTATTTAACACCTGTATATGAGAGGTGACATAATTCTTGAATTCTCCATAGTACCAGGTTCTTTCCCACTGGGGTTTATTGTCCTATAAGCTGCTTTCAGAGCAAAAGAAACAAAGAAATAATTATCGTAGTCTCCAGTTGTGGAAAACTGACTATTCTGACTTCACAATGTTGCATTTTACCTGACAAGAAGACTATTAGAAACTGGGTTGTTCCTTGCATATTGTAATTTTTTGTTTGGTTGGTGACAGATTGGCTTGATGAACATTAAACATGATAATAAAAAGCTAGACTATTCACCCTCACTTTGTCTTGGATGTGCCACAAACAGAGGATTTCTTTTGCAACTTTCAGGCTTTCCACTTTCAATGCATGTCAGCGAGAACAATATTTATATTTCTTTCTTGTCAAGTAACAAACAGATACTGTGGCCTCATAGGGAGCAAAAAAATGCTTTGCAGATAGTGGAGGGCATTGAAGTAGGGTTTTTGGAAGTGCTTTTGTGTGAATCATTGAAAATACTCACTGGGAAAGTAGTGTTTTGGAAGCAGGGAAGGGGATGATGGAGTAATTTATAAAGTTAACGAAAGAGAGATCAAGAAAGGTTGGGAAAATATTTCCTGGAGACCTTTCTGCAAGGTAGAAGACATGAAAGAAGTCATTAGCATTGATGTGTGGATTATGTAGGCTGAAAAGAGACTTTTCCATAAATAGGCAAGACACAAAAGTAGTAGGTGAACTCTAGGCCCTAAATCTTTATTTCTTCATTCTAATAGCAATTATGTGTAGGTGTAAAATTGCCACTTTGCTTTTCTGTCTTAGCTCTTTTTGTCAAATGCTAGTAGCTACTTAAAGAAGTTAAGCAGAATCTACTTGTTAACTTTAAAATAATAATAATAATAATACTAGAAAGATATAGCATATATATAAAAAGCAAGATTCAGGATATTTTTAATATTTACAAAAATCTGATTAGCAAACTGGCTATGGAATGGTATGGGTATGGTAGGGTGGGTATGTGGAATGGTATGGGTATGGTAGGGTATGGGAAATACCAGTGCAGAGTCAGAAAAGAAAGAGGGAAAGGGAAGGGTTACTAACTGCTGCCTACAACGCCAAGATTTTGGGATCCATTCTGCTCCCACTCACAGCAATGACAGAATTCCCATTAACTACTCTGGTGCAGGATCTGTGCCCTGAAAACTGTTTAGTATATATCCCCTTGACTGCACTCTGTATATATACAGCAGGTGGACCCACCTAACTCATTCTTCCTTGTATTTATCTAATGCCAAAGCTACCCCAAACTCAACATTGTGTATTTAGGGTCAATACTCTCTTTTGCTAATGGTAATTGTTATACTAGGGCAAAAGAAGGAAGAAAAATTAGGATAAACCAGGGAATTACAGACCAGTCAACTTAACTTCTTTACCAGGAAAGATAATGGAGCAAATAATTAAGGAATCCATTTGCAAACATCAAGAAGATAAGGTTGATAAGTAACGTCATCATGGATTTGTAAATAACAAATCACTTCAAACCAACCTGTTAGATTTCTTTGACAGAATAACAAGCCCTGTGGATATGGGGAAGTAGAGATGTCATACATCTAGATTTTAGTAAGATATCTGATACAGTGTCATATAGCTTTCTCATTAACAACCTAGGAAATACAACCTAGATGGAGCTACTGTAAGGTGGGAGCATAACTGGTTGGATAATCGTTCCCAGAGAATAGTTATCAATGTTTCACAGTCATGCTAGAAGGGCATAACAACTGGGGTTCTGCAAGGATCCATAGTGGGACTGGTTCCATTTAATATCTTCATCAATGATTTAGATAATGGCATAGAGAGTACACTTATAAAGTTTGCGGATGACACCAAGCTAGGAGGGGTTGCAAGTGCTCTGGAGGATATGGTTATAATTAAAAATTATCTGGATAAATGGAAGTAATTGTCTGAGATAAACAGGATGAAATTCCATAAGGACAAATGTAAAGTATTCCATTTAGGAAGGAATAATCACAGTTGCACATGTACAAAATATGAAATGACTACCTGTGGAAAGGGATTTAGAGGTCATAGTGGACCATAAGCTAAACATGAATCAACAAAGTGATGCTGTTGCAAGATAAGAAACATAATTCTGGGATATATTAACAGGAGTGTTGTAAGCAAGACAAGAGAAGTAATTCTTCCACTCCACTCCATGTTGTTTAGGCCTCAACTGGAAATGTGAAAGTGTCAATGTATACATGGTTAACTAAGGAGCCTGGACTCATCAGTTAACCTTCATGGTCACTCGCAGCCCCCCTCCGCACACTGTATCAGAGGCAGGAGAGTGGTGGGGTTTATAAAAAAGAAACTTGAAGATTTGTCAGGGATAGAAAATCAGTGGGAAAACCAGCACTACCTATGAAACCAACTTGCCAGCTTTATCACTGAGTGGGCTATGCATTGGGAGCTGCAGGTATGGTTTAGTCAAACATAGGTTTTGCAACTATTGCCTGTGCTCTAGCCTTCCATCCATAATAAAGCAAAATCGATAACACAAAATTACCCCTCACTTGAGATAAGAGGGGAGATGAGAGGGGAGACAGAACCATGTTCCACTTGCTTATTTTCTCCCATGAAGCTTGCAGAAACTTTGTTCCTGGCTAGTATTGCTATATAGAGTACATCAGTTTGACCACCTAACTGGCATCCATAGCATGGTAGGTCTGTAGTGGGAGGACTGATTGCGTCACTGGGGCTATTTTGCCCACACTTCTTTCCAATCACAGTTTATGTACACATAAAAATCTGATATTCTAAACAAATTATTATAAGTACAAATTCTAATCATGTTGACACATAAAGACATAATCTTATATCCACTAAAATTTCCCTGATTACAGTATTTTGGAGCAGGATCAATGCTTAAGTTATATAGTCACTTATTTTTGACAATGACCTATTTATTTACAGAATATTAATGAAAGTTCAGATTTTGTACAGATTGATAGAACAGAATCAGGTCATCGAATCACTTCAATAAGTAACGGGTTATGCACCAGACTTATAAAAAGTGGTTTAAAGGAAAAACTGAACAGTGGTGAAACTTAATAAATGAAATATATGATAGCAAAACTGCAGAGAACACTCTAAAGTATTAGGAT
>CM057845.1:43613119-43629873 GCA_030068395.1 Apalone spinifera
ATCCTAATACTTTAGAGTGTTCTCTGCAGTTTTGCTATCATATATTTCATTTATGTCTATATGTGTTGTTGATCTACCAACAATGTGAACTTATGTGATGAACAAAAATATCAATGGGAGCAGCAATTAAATGTTCGGTTAATACTGCTGAGTTACAATCCAAGGTGAAAAAAGCTGTATCCTCAGAACTGAGATAAACAAGTTACCCCAGAAAAATATTTTCTGTCAGCTGCTGAATAACTGGACAAGTCTAAAAATCTAAAGACAATCATCTGCAATTAGCACCAAATCAATTATTGTTGTATTCTGAAACTTGGATGAGATTCAAATTGACAAAGAAACACCAGCCCTCTCTTCTAGAACCTAACTACTGACTACAAACAGAAATATTTATTCAATTCAACCACAAGTGCCAAATCATGGCAAAAGTATAGAATATAACTGTGACATTCTATACGTTGGGGGAACACCGTTTAACCCAGTATTCCTTATATATATATGGTTGTGATGTTACATGTTGGGCATGTCGTGTGAGGTATCAGGGGAGAGGTTGTGATCTGCTGAGCCATGCGTGTGATCTTCTCTATCCATGTGCATGTATCATAGACAGATATGAAATTATGTGAATTGTGTTGTATGGTTTTCAGTAGGATGTGCTTTGGGTTTGGGAGAAATCCAGATGCTAGCTCCACAGGAACAGTGATGGGAGATGTAGCCAATGCCCAGGTTGGCAGACATCAACAGCCATTTTCTAGTTAGGGAAGCCATAATTCAATGGCTCACACCAGGAAAATTGCTTGGATTTGACTGGGGACTCTGCAAGACCCACCAGACATTCCTGGATTTGTGCTCCCCAAACAGAAAACAGTGGACACATGATGGACCTTTCTCCTTCACCCACCTACACTGTAAGCAACCAGGACACTGAGAAGACTGAAGATTCTAACTTTGGGGACTGGCCCAGATTTCAAGAGTGAAATCTGTGTACTATGGACTGCAATATCTAGTGAGGTGAGAAAAACTACTTGGCCTAGTTGTTACCCAGACTAATAGGACTGAAAGCAAGATGCAGCCTGGGGACTGGATCTGGCCTTCCTTGATCTGGTCTGTATCTGGCTGCTTTTTATTTATATCCTGCTTCCTATGCCACAAAATTTCCAGCTGGTGATTCAGGCAGCAGGATCTTATTTAAATGCCTCACGGCTCATGGTTACAGGGCTACCCTAGCGGGGCTGGAGCTGTGAGCCCTTTAAATAGCCACAGCAACCCCAGGTGATTGCCAGGCAATGAGGTAGCGGCAGGGCTAAGAGCTGCAAGCTCTTTGCTGTACTTTTAATTCAAAGCCTCCAGCCTCAAACAACTCTGGGTAGAGGCTAGTCTGTTTACAGTTTCCTCTACAAAAATTATTGGCCACCTCTGACATATAGTCACTTAAATTCTGTTTTTGTAGTCAATAAAGTTGTTTTACTGTTTATCTTTGCTAGTGAGTTTGCCTGAAGTGTTTGGTAAATCTGCTCAGAAGGTTTACAAAGACTGGCATATACCCAAATTTCCACTGACAAAGTGGTGAACCCAATAATAAATTAGACAGTATATTCCTAAGGTACAGTCCTAGGAGCTGGGGTATGGAGGATTTGGCTTTGGTGCCTTTTTCTGTGTGATTCATGGAAGGCTCTGGGACTAGTCATGCAATCTAGCTGTGTGTGTGGGGCTCCATGCTCAGTTGTGTTGAGTGATAACAGCACCTGGAGGTATTGATGCTGGTCACTAGCTAGGTTTTGTGAAAGACAGCCCTGAGAGTTCAGGGAGCACTACAGTTCTACAGTCCCAGGTTGCACTCTGGGGGAATTCCATCACAATTACATCTTTTTACCATTTGGAACATACATTTTAAGACTATGAACTTTGTCACCCACAATGCAGAAGACAGACCTGCTGAAAAGGGAGACACATTATTGACTAGAACAAGAAGTTTAAAAATGCATATACCATTTCTTCTCAATCATGTTTACTTCATCTGCTTAAGTCAGGAACTCAGTAAGTCTACTCTTTTTTCTGAACCAAGCCATACAATTCTTCATCAATGGGGATAACTTCTAACTTTAAAAATTGAAGGGAGAGATCATCACCCAGCATGAATTTATCATAGCTCCACTGCCTTCTGTAAAGCTAGGAAATCTGACCAGCTGAGGGTTTCCCACGAAGTAATTTGTTCAGGCTGTTCCTTCAAAAGTGGGCATATCAGTGGAGAGATAAGCAAATGTATTAGTTCATGGGAATACTGAAGCATGTGTATTTAGATTTTGTGAAGCATGGTGATATAGACACAATGTGCTTTCTGATGGTAGTGTCATTGTCAATGAACTAGGTGAAGAATCCAGATAGAATGAGAGCACTAAAAAAAAAAAAAACAGTTTAAAAACTCGATGGTATATACACAAATAAGAAATGAAAGAAACAAATGCACTTAAAACTTTTAAATAGACTTCTAATTTGACTGTGATTTAAAAACAACCCTATCTCACACTAATATATATTGAAGGATAATTTTTTTTACTCCTTAATTTAATTTAGAAAGTAGCCTTTATACATTTATGCATGTTATGTCAAAGCAACTTCATTCACTGCCAAATCTGGCCAACATTTATTATAAAGTGTTTTAACATTCCATTAAAAATTGATTGCTATAATGTTGTGATAGATGTCTCATGATTTTTTGTAATGTGTGTGAGAAAGAGAATTGCACAAATTATTTATTTATACAGTCAGCAATGTGCATAAGTATTTGAAAGCAATTATTTATAATACTTTTATCTTAAATTATAATAGCGTTTCATGGAACAATGGTTAAACAAAGTCAATTTTGTTATAACATTTGCATTCTTTTGTGTGTCTGAGTGATGACTGAAGAAGTACTAAAAAGTGAGGTTTGTGGTTGTTGTTTTTTAAAATAAGATAGAGCCATCTGTCTTGTTGGTGATATGGATGTACTGCAATTTACAGAGGCAGGAGTAGAGAGTTTATTTATAAACAGATTGCTCCTTAGTTATTCTTAGAGGAAGCATATGTGCACCACAGAAATGCCAGGAAATCATTTACAGTGAACTTGGTGGCAGCGAGAGTATTGACACTGCTAATCTAGTCAACATGTGCATTTTATCCAAAGACAAAGAAGGTGAAAAATTGATTTGAACATGCATTGCAATCTTGTCCAAATTGACATGGGGTTCAGGTGCTAAGAAACAAAGAAAAAACTATGTCAGACCCTTCAAAAAGCATCCTTTGAAAAAAGTGTAAATCAGAATTTTTCAGTAAGAAAAATAACTCCTCAAGTTTACATTTCAGTGCAAAATTATTTACATTTCAATAATAGATGTCAAAAGATTGAACCATTCTTATAATGCAAATTTGGGGGCCCAATTCTGCTCTTGTTAAAGTCAGTGGGACAACTAATTTTGACAACTATAGAACCAAGCTATAGTACTATTCCAACATATTGTCTCATAAACTGCTTTCATGGCATCTTTCATTTAATTCATGCCTGTGCAAAATATTTAACTTGAAAATGCAAACACTAGAAATGTGTCCCTTTTCAGCTTTGTGGAGTTCCTCCAAAATATTTCATTTGAAATGTTTAGTATTGGCAAAACATTAGTTGAAACTGATTAAATTTTAATGTGCTATTAGGACATCAGTGAAGATTTAAGTGCCGTTTTTCATGGGATATTTGAGTTTCAAGACAGCTTGATGTTTGGGTTTAGTCATATGGCACTTCTCAGGTTTCCTGAGTAGCTGATCCTACTTCAAATTTATAGTACAGTTAATAGAGGTCGACTAGACCTGCTTTTTCATGCTTGCAGAGGATGGAGAAGATATGCTCTTCAAATATACTAGTGGGGGAATGGGTGCTGGATAGGAATATCAAGCTACCAGTCTTCACCACAGACAAAAACCCACCCTAGGTAAAAGTGTTCATGATTATCACAAGAAAGTGGAAAAGAAAACTGTGACAGACCCTTATTTTCAGTAACTAAAATGAACCAACTTCATGTGACAATGGAACAGAGTCACAAAAAAAGTTGTTTTCCTCAAACGATGAGCAAAGAACTTTACTAGAATAAATATAACTATATTACACCCAAGAGCTACATGATCCAAGTCGCTATAATGCTTTTGCCTAGACCTTTACCCAGCCCTCTTTTTATTTGCTTCTTGATACAGATTTAAAGAAAGAAGAGATCATCTTACGCTTCCCTTGGTTGTCCCCATCCTTTGGGCATTGCAAGGCAACTGCCCTCAGCAAATACAACAAATCAAGCCAAACATGGAGTTTGCAGCCCAAATCATTTTGGAGGCATTCTGAGTTTTAAAAAAAAGCCAGTGACATTTCTGACAAATAGTCAATGGCAAGTAATTAAATGAAAACACCAGTGGGGGAATTCTCATCTTTGTCAGAACTCCTTTTGGGCACCATGTGAGAGTAAGTGAATTGGCAGGGAGGTGGTTACATTTCCCAGAATCAGCCCTAAGGGACTTAGAGCAGCTGGGTGCTGGCTCTAACTAACACCCATGGAGAACCGCTTTAGCAGAACTTTGGTCCTTTCTGGCTCTACCCCTCCTTATTCACTGGGACCTGGTCTACACTAGAACCTTAGTCCGAAATAACCCCCTCAAGTTTGAATTAGTAAGTGATGAGTCCACATTACCCAGCCCGTTATTTCGGAATAACGGGCTGCAGAATTTGAACTCTGTACTCCTGCTTTTCATCAGAAATAATGCTAATTCCAAAATAACGTTAGTGTGGATGCTCCGATGCCACTAATTCAAAATAATTAACCTCCAGAGGCCTCCTGCAGGTGTCAGCTAAGATGGCTCTGGCCACACCTGGCATCTCCACTACTCTCCTCCTGCTGCAGAGCTATAAAAGTCCCAGGAACAGGAGAAGGGCCTATCCCTCCTGGTCAGCTTTGCAAATCCTGTGGGAGCAAGCTGAGACACTGCAGTGATGGAGAGCATGGCATCATGCATGGAATGGGCAACCAGCCCCCCCCCCTACCTGATGGCTTCCATTGCAAGGATCCCCAAGGCAGTTGGGGCCCCAGAATAATGGGGGGGGGGGCGGTGGGCTTCAGGGCAGCCAGAGCCTCAAGGACTCAAGCCCACCCAGAGGCAGGTGCCAGTCCCATCTCTGAGCCTCCCTCCCCCATTCCAGGTCCTTTACCCGGTCCCTCTCCTTGTGTGTCCACCAAATAAAGATTCATGTTTTTTCAAGAATTATGTCTGTATTGTTTGCTCTGCAGGAGAGGGGAAGACAGTGAAGGGAGAGGGGGATGGGAAGGCAGGGAAGGGAAGGGTGTAGGATGAAAGGTGCAGACAGGGAATGCAGGGGCTCTTTGTGGAGAGCCTCAGGGGATAATCTCAGAACTGGCATTGCATGAAACTGACCTTCAAAGCCTCTCTGATGAGCTCAACCCCTTT
Organism: Apalone spinifera; assembly: GCA_030068395.1. Classification (NCBI taxonomy): domain Eukaryota; kingdom Metazoa; phylum Chordata; order Testudines; family Trionychidae; genus Apalone; species Apalone spinifera. Next base: position 43,618,598 of record CM057845.1, read on the forward strand.
CTGTGCTCTCCAAATGGCACTGGCATCTGGTTGCTTGAACTCCCTGGCCAGGCATTCTGCCTCAGCCCCCCCCCCCCCCGGCAGAAAAGTCTTCCTCTTTTATTCACACAGATTGTGGGGCACACAACAGGCCACCACCACAAAGGGGATATTGTGCTTGCTGACATCCAGATGAGTGAAAAGACTCCTGAACCTCCCCTTTACATGCACATTCCACCACCAATCTGCAGCTGCCCAGCTTGGTGTTGAACTCCTCCTTATTGGGGTCAAGACTGCCCATATAGCACTTCATGCATCAGGAGAGCAAGGGGTAGGCTGCATCGCCCTGGATCACAATGGACATATCCACTCTCCAACTCTGATGGTTCAGTGTGGGGAAAAAGTGCTGGTATCCATCTTTTGGAACAGGAAGGAGTTCCGAAAGATGCGGGCATCATGCACCTCTCCCAACTAGCCTCCGTTGATGTTGGTGAAGCTCCCCTTGTGATCCATGAGCACCTGCGGCACTATGGATAAGTTCCCCTTTCTGTTGATGAACTCCAAGGCTTGGGGGTCGGAGGCCAAGGTGTGGATGTGTGTGCCATCTATGGCCTCTCCAGCAGTTGGGGAAGCCTATGGTGGCAAAGCTGTCGATGATGTTGTCCATGTTGCCCAGGGTAACCACCCTCCATAGCAGCACGTGGTTGATGGCCTTGGCTACTTTCACAAGCAGACCCCCAAACTGGTTCCCAACTAAGTGGTAGCTGTCTGGCATGGGAAGCTTCCAGAGGGCAATGGCTACACATTTCTGCATGGTGATGGCATGTCTCATGCAGGTGTCCTGTCACCTGAGGGCAAGGACAAGCCACTCACAGAGCTCCAGGAAGGTGACCGTATACAGCCCCTGTAGATTATCCCATACCTGAATGATGATGCAGTCCCACCAGTCAGAGCTTGTCTCCCTCTGCCTGAAGTGGCATCAACTATGTCCAAGAGATTGAGAGGTGTGTGCAGCAGCAGGAGTACCAGAATTTGGCTGAGCAGGGCCTGCATGCCACACTAGGGTTTCATACTCCTCATCCTCCTCATCCTCTTCCTGGACCTTCTGGAGCAACATGAGGTGCAGCAGCAGAGCCATGAGCATGGCAATGCTTTGCAGCATCTCTGACTCCATGATGGCAGTGCTGTGGCATCCGTGTGGGCAACCAGAGCATGAGAAGCAACGTGCCCGCTGTGTCCTTTTCAGTCCTACAAGGAGGGAGGCAGTGGAGGAGTGCCTTGTGAGATGCGGGTGTGGAGAGGAGCCCCTGTAAGTACTTGTTGCCGTTTGCTGGACCAAGCAGCCACAGGAAGTATCCGCCCTCCTGGGGCCCTCCCCAGAGTGCTTCTGGGGGCTCTAAGTCTGAGGCAGGCTCTGTTAAATGTGGATGTGCTATTTCAGACTAATTTCAATGCTTCCCTTGCATGAGGACATGCAAGTTTGAATTTGTTAAATCGGGAGTTCTTAAGTCAAATTTAGTAATTTCAAAATAATTTCCTGATATAGACATGGCCTTAGTGCTGGTGGGGAGATTGGCACAGGAGCTGCCTCCAGCAGTTATATGTGAGGGGTATTCTTCAATGACCCCTTCTCGCCAGAATCTATCACTTTCCATTGTCTGAACAATGCAATGCCCATAGAGTAGGAAGGACATAGTTCAGCTCCCATAATATAAAATCTTTTTCCTGATTTATTTTCAAATTTCCTGGTGACAAAATGTAAGATGGAGAATTTTATGGTTGGGTTCGGGCTTTTGGGGGAAATTTTGTAGAAGGGTTTGAAAAATGAGATTACACCGAAGCCAACTCCAATTTGGCTAGCACAACTCCATAATATAACACATATGGCCTATAATTGAATGCTATTTATTCTCTCAAACATTTGTGGTACCCTGCTGCAGGGATGGGCTTATTTGCTGCTGCTGTTGCTCAATATTATTTTATTATACTTTAAATTGCTAATCCGCACTCTTGTGATTAACTGTGTGTAGTGCCCAGTCTGCAAGCGTCATATACAGTAACACTTAGGCTACACATTTAAAACAGCAGGAAACAACCCAGATGGGTTTTACAGACTTCCAGTTTTGAGAGTTCAAATAATCACTGAAATATTCAGATGCTTATGTGTTTATTTTGTGCACAGACCATTTTGCAACTTGACCAGCTACATAAAGTCAATTTGTCCTGAATGCTATTGATTATGGATTTGGGTAAAATAGGCATACTGATCTAGCTGTGAAAGTTTACAATCTCTTTATGCAGGCATCGTGTCTGTTTCAGTGTTTCTTTAGCATCTATCATACTGGATTCGACTTAAATTGGCACAATGAATATTTCAGCATCCAAATCAATTCAGATTGGATCATCTGGGAGCCATTGTAATATAAGTTATAAATAATAAAAGCTTTAGCAATACCCTTTCGAACTCCAGAGTTTTCATATTGCTAAACATAAAGGACTTGATTCAAAGCCCATTAAAGTCAATGGAAAGGCGCCTATTGATTTCAATGGTATTGGATAAGGCCTTTATAAAAAGGTAGTCTCATCTATCTTTATTTGCTATAATGAGATTTGAGAAGTACTTAGCTTTGAAGTAGGTAGGCATTTCCATAAAATATGAAGTAGCCAAGTCAAATTATGTTGCATCAATCATTTTCACCTAATCTATGGCCAGCTAGCTCCAAATCCATTTGTTGATAATGCCAGAAGCGACAATAGGAAACATTTTCTCACACCAGTATAGGGTATTGTATCTTTTCTCACACCAGTATAGGGTATTGTATCTTTGAAAAAAATGTGGTTTTTATTCTATTCAGATTATAATATCATGTCCATCACCATGGTATTTGAGACTACTGTCCAAATATGCATAAAGTAATATGACTAACACGTTTCCTATGAGTCTGTGATGCTGTCTAAACTGCTTACCAGCTTTGTGATGAAGACAGGATCAGAGCAATAGGGCAATTCACTTGTGTATGAATATCAAAGAAGGGTTGATTGTATCAATGTGTGTTCAGGCAAATTCACTTGTGCAGACAGAAATCAAGAGAGCTGTTGATTCTATTTTTCATCTATCTGTATCCTGTACTCAATCAGCCTTAGACTGAAATAGCTGTTAGTGTTTAGATGTGAATCTACTTGACATGTCAAATGGCATAAAAACTAATTAATAACTTTGTCTGCATTTAGTCAATAAAAGGGAAGATTCTTCTGTGCTGATAACATTCATGGGACAGTTTCCAACTATGAATAGGAAGCAATTTTGCATCTTTGATCTATTTGGATGCTGCGAGGGGGCATTCCAAATACAAGATAGAGGTCCCCAAAGCCTTTTTGGGCAACCCTGAGCCCAAATATAGATGATACCTCATCACTGCTATCATTTGCACTTACAAACTTTGACTCACCTCTCCTATACTTTACCTACTTTGACCTCTCAATAGCTCTCTTTCTAGCTAATACATCATTTGTTAATTTACTAAAGGATTAGCTACAAGCATGGTTTTTGATGTGAGAGCCATTGACCTGGGCTAAGTGACTAGCCCTTTGGGGCTAAGAGTAACTTAATGTGTGATGATTTTTAGTTTTAATAACTTGCCAGTTTGAGTGGCAAGATGCTCTGGAGAATGTAAGGGGACAATATGTGGCACCATGGTGGGGCAAATATAGTGATTCAGGAGTATACACTTGTTACTAGCTTGGTATAATCAAATTTATTATAAATCATCAACTTGGGATGACTGTGCTGTTTTCTGACCATCTGACCAGAGATTGGCACTCTCAGTTGTGAGCCACATATTAGATACTATGACAGGTCACCTGAACTCAATGTGATCTGCAAAAGAAAAATAAAGCTTGGTGATTTATTTTGTTTGATTATTTATCTATCTATATATTTTAGAGAATTGTGCGTTTGTGATTCCATCTGTCTGTCAGTCTGCAAATCCGTTTGTTCAAAAACTCCTCCTAAATGGTAAGAGCTAGAACCATCAAATTTGGTATACAGCTTCCTCATATCCTAACTTAAAGCAAGTTCAGGATTTGGTTGTACCAGGAAAATGGGATGTGCCTGGAATTTGGTTGTTTTCCATAACATGGAAAGGGAGGGGCCTGAATGGAGGGGCATTATATTCAGTCACCCATTGGGGCAGTGAGCACAGGGGACAGCTATCCTGTGACCACTAAGGGCAGCCACACCACCACGGGAGTGGCCAGCTTGGGACAAGGCTTACCACTTTGCCTGCCACCAGCTCAGGTAAGTGGCCCCCTTGTCCCAAACCCCTGCCCTGTGGCCAACAACCCCAGTGCCCAACCAGGCCCCCTCCACAGGAGCCACAGCCTCCCCCCAGCATTGCCAGGCTGCCCAGAATGGTCAGTGCCAGCTGGGTAACCAGGTCCCTGCTCCCAGGCCAGGCCCAGGGAGCACTGGCGGGAGGCCTACATGTCTCTCCTGCACCCGGACTGACCCCAGCCCAGGCCTTGGGAGTGCTGGTGAAAGGCCTACGTGCACTCCCCCCTCCCCATGTTCCCTGGCCACAGGCTGGGTCTGGAGAGTACCATCAGGAGGTCTACGCAAACACTTCCCCTCCCCCACCTCTGGTCTGGACCCAGGAAATGCTAAGTAAGTCTTATATTGATTCATAAAGACGTCCCGAACATATGTATTTCTTTTCAAGATTGGTGGTTTTCAAGTTTCCTGCCACCCTTCTCTGACTCTCTGAAAGATAGGTGTTGCAGGGCCATTCATTTGTTTTTAAGTTTTTGAAAGATAGATGTTGCCTAATGTTTTCCTGGCAAGTCAGAGAACCAGTAGAATTAGAACTACAGAAATACTAAGTAAGTGAAATGGGATTATCAATTTAGTGAGGGAGTGATTTTTTCCCCTCAAACACCTGAAAACCACTGGAAGAAATTTGTTTTGCAAACGATCATGATTTCAACCCTTTCAGCTAAGAGAGTTCTTCAATCCATACTCTCCAAAGAAACTGAAATAGGGAGACATTCCTGATATCTCCAAGTTTAAGCAAAACTAAATAATTCTTTCATTAAACCTTCTTTCTACAACCTGAAGAAGCAAAAGTGACCACAAACACATGGTTTTTTCCTCTGTCTGATCACTTAATCAGAACAGAAACTACTGTTGAACATTAAATATGGTGCATATGGAGTCACTTGCCTGGCAAATAAAACAAACTAAATGCTTTAGAGCAGTGGTTCTCAACAAGAGGTACAGGAGCCCTGGGGGTATACAGAGGACTTCCCTCAAGGACACCAACAGGCTACATAAAAAACATTAGTGAAGTCAGTGGAAATTAAAATTTCATATAATTACTTGTTTATACTGCTCCATATACTGAAATATAAGTACAGTGGTAACATTCCAGAGAATTTATTTTACAATTATATGGTAAAAATAAGATTTTTTTTAGTAATAGTGTTCTGTGACACTTATATTTTTATGTCTTATTTTGTAAGCAAGTACTTTTCAACTGAAGTGAAAACTTGTATACACAACACAAATCAGACTCTTGAAAGGGGTAGAGTAGTCTGGAGAGATTTAGACCTACTGCTTTAGAGGAAGGATGATCTTTTTAGTAAGCATAAGTGGTTATTAAGGATACATCTAAACACCACCCGTAGGTTGAAATAAAATATGCAATTTGAGCTAAGAAAATTGTGTATCTTATTTTGATCCTATTTCAAAATAAAGTGCTATTTCGAAACATTCCTTAACAATCATGGAACAAGGGTTAAAGGGATGCCTGAATAGCATGCCCGTTATTTTGAAATCTATTTCAAAATGTATTTCAAAATAACGGGCATGTTTAAAGATGCAGAATAGCTATTTCTGGATACTTCTGGTATGCCGAAATAGCACTGCTGTCTAGACACAGTCTGAGACACCTAGGTTCTATTGCTGGCTTTGCTGCAGAGTTTCCAAGCAGGGAAGTCATTGAAAACATTGCCATTAACAGACACAGTTGGAGCCCTTTAACTCACCGTGCCTCATTTTCCTCATCTGTAAAACAGAGATAATAAGACTTACCTCGCTAATAGGGTGTTGCAATGATAAATTATCCACTATTAATAAAGCATATTAATATTCCTAAGTGAAAGGTGCTATCTAACTGCAAAATTTTATAATCACTTCTTCAGGCATTTCCTCAAGAGCCGATCTGAATTATAAAATGAAACCAAGAAACCCTACCAATTGTAAAAAATATTAATGCATTTTTCTTGGCTGACATTCAGTCTCCATATGTGTCAGACAGTTCAGAAGACACTGAATCAGAATGTAGTAATGGAAAGAGGTAATGTTTATGAGTGTAATTACAGTGCATTTGTCACAATTCAGGGCAACTGCCCTTGGATTCCCACGCTATAGTACCCACCCTTAACTTCTGACTCCCAATGTCTTTTCACTTGGGAAGAGACACATCTCTCTCCCGAGTGAGCTGAACAGTTCTCTGGCTGTACTCTGAATCCCCTAACAAAATCAAGTAGCCTCAGCAGGCCTGCTTTACTTTTCTCCTCAGAGATGGTAAAAATGTAATGGACTCTTCTGAGCAAACATTTATTCTTATGTTAAAAGCATTACAGAGAAGCAATTAAAGAAACTAGAATCATAGAACACTAGAACTGGAAGGGACCTCAAGAGCTCATTGAGTCCAGTCCCCTGTCCTCACAGCAGGACCAAGCACCATCTAGACCATCCCTGATAGATGTCTATCTAACCTGCTCTTAAATATCTCCAGAGATGGAGATTCCACAACCTCTCTAGGCAATTTATTCCAGTATTTAACCACCCTGACAGGAAGTTTTTCCTAATGTCCAACCTAAACCTCTCTTAATTCAATTTAAACCCATTGCTTCTTCTCGTATCCTCAGCGAGAACAATTTTTCTCCCTTCCCCTTGTAACACTCTTTTAGATACTTGAAAACCACTATCATGTCCCCGCTCAGTCTTCTCTTTCCTAAACTAAACAAGCCCAATTCTTTCAGTCTTCCCTCATAGCTCATGTTCTCAGGTATATGATGGGCTGAGGATTGGTGTGGGGGTTAGTGGTCAGATGGGAACTGGGCCCCAGTCGGGGTCTTGCTGGCCAGGCTTTATTTTTTAAATATATATTCTGTCCAACACAAAAGGTTTCAACATTATATTTATTTATGGCAGGAACGGGGAATCTTTTTGAGGTTGGGAGCCACTGACCCACAGAAAAATCAGTCAGGGACCACACAAGTGAGAAGCAAATAAATAAATAAATAAATAAATTTGTTGTGTAAGTAGAGTAATGGTGCTAGGAGATGAGAACTGTGGAACACTGTTTGAGGTCAGCCGTAAAAATGTTGGCATATTGTGGGGCCATGTGAGTCCCCATAGCTGTATCGCTGTTTTGAAGATAACCACATAAGTCACAACATCAGGGTTTCATACAACTGCACATCCTATAATGTGATCTATGCCATGTATATTGGCCAAACCAAACAAGCTCTGCAACAAAGGATAAATGGACACAAATCAGTAACTGTAATGCACATAATCCTGGAAGGGAACATTTTAACCTACCTGGATGTTCAATAATGGATTTACAAGTAGCCATTTTTCTACAAAGGAATTTCACCACCCAATTACAGAGAGAGACTGCTGAACTGGAATTCATTTACAAATTTAACACTGTCAGCCTGGGACTGAATAAAGACATTCACTAGTTAACACACTAAAAGTCAGTTTCCCCTGCTGTTGACATACACATTTTGACATCAAAAGCTATGAATGGGACAAATCCAGCCTACTTAATTAGTTTAATTAACACGGGTCCTACAATTGGCAAGTAACTGCGTTTGCTGTTATATATATATCTTGGATTCTGTTGTTTCCATTCCAACTCATTTGATGAAGTAGGTTTTACCCATGAAGGCTCATGATTCTATATATATTTGTTAGTCTCTAAGGCAGAGGTGGCCAACCCATTTAACAAAGAGAGCCAAAACAGTGGTGGAAAAAATTCAAAGAGCTGCACCAGAATTGTCAAGCAAAAAAAGAAAAAAAAAGCCCCCCCCCCCCCCCCCCCCCGAAAAGAAAAAACAAAAAAATTGAAGAAGAAGAAAAAAAGGAGGCTGCCCCTTTAAGATGGCTGCCATCTTGGGCACAAGGAAGCCAGAGGTTAAGGGGGGAGTCGTCTGGGGGGGGGCACAGGAGTGGCGTCATAAGCTGCACTTTTGGGGGGCAAGAGACACATGTGGCTTGCAAGCCACGGGTTGGCCTCGGCTGCTCTAAGGTAACATAGCACTACCTGTTGTTTTTAAAGTTACAGACTAAATGGCTAACTCTGTCAGACTTTTTGAACTACTTTCTGTAGTTTCCTGTAGTGTGGGAATGTGGGTTGCAAACCCACAGGTTTCTCCCTCTTTCTGCAGGGATATGGATGCTATACCACTAGACCCAACCCCTTCCAAGTTAGGGCTGGGGACAGACTTCACTGGGCCCTGTGCAATGTCGGGTAGTTTGAGCTAATCGTCTGATATGCTGACAAAGCTTGAATTGTCTGTACCCTGATGAGGGCAGCACAGCAATCAGACACACTTTGCTTCCCCCGCTCTGAAGAGGAAGGAAGGAAGCATGGAGGCATCCTCACATTCACAGCCCTCCTAATTCATACAAAGACTACAGTTGGGTAGAGCACCTGGAAATTTGGTGCACTAGTGGTTCTTACTGTTCACCCTCCTGCCTCTTCATATTCCTGTTCTGTGGCTTTGCTTCCTCCGGGGAGTATCTAGTTAACTTAAAAGTGAAAAAACCTGCCAGACCTATTAGCAAAACACTGAACCTGTGAAAGAGCCATTCAAGTGATAATGAAGCCATCTAATAGGCATGAGCCAGCCCCTGTTAGTTTCTGAATTTACTGTGTTAGTCTTCAGGACCTTAATATAAAATAAAAATATTTCATTAGTATGTTGCTGAAGCTTATAAAAATCACATCTCTAAAATATTGTTGTCCTCCCCAATTGCCATTAGGCAAAGGAACAGCAATTTAACATACTCCATAAGGCCCCATAAAGTCTAAGGACGGCCTTGCTCACATTCGGTCATATTTGTATTAAAAAGGGGTGGAACTGCTAAGATCATCACCATGTTTCTACAAAAATGAGCTGCATAAATTAATACCCATGATGCCATCTAGTAATGAGAAAAATGATTTTACCAAGTGGCAATGGACCTGGCTAGAAACACTTGCTGAGAACATAAGAACAGCCATACTGTGTCAAACCAAAGGTCCATCTAGCCCAGTATCTTGTCTCCTGACAGTGGCTAATGCCAGGTGATCCCAGAGGGAATGAACAGAACCAGTAATTATCAAGCAATCCCATTCCTGTTACCCATTCCCAGCCTCTGACAAACAGAGGGTAGGGACACTATTCCTACCCATCCCATCTAATAAGTATTGATGGACCTATCCTCCATGAATTTATCTAGCTCTTTTTTGAACCCTGTCAAAATCCTGGCCTTCACAACGCCCTCTGGCAAGGAGTCCCACAGGTTGACTGTGCATAGTGTGAAGGAAAACCTTCCTTTTGTTTGTTTTAAACCTGCTATCTAGAAGGTTTTTTTGATGACCCCATAGTTCTTATGTTATGGGAACAATAACTTTTCTTTATTTACTTTCTTCACCTCAATTATGATTTTATAGACCTCTATCATTTCTCCCCTTTTATGAACTTTTTTCAAATGATATATTTTTGAGATGAGACAACCACGTATGCGTGCAATATTCAGGATATGAGCGTGCCATGGATTTATACAGAGGCAATAAAATATTCTCTGTCTTATTCTCTATCCCTTTTTAAATGATTCCTGACATTCTGTTTGCTTTTTTGACTGCTGCTGCACATTGAGTGGATGTTTTCAGAGAACTATCCACAATGACTCCAAAATCTCTCTCTCGAGTGGTAATAGCTAATTTATTTCCCATCATTTTGTATGTATAGTTTGAATTATTTTTCCAATGTGAATTATTTTGCATTTATCTACATTAAAATTCATTTTCCATTTGGTTGCCCAATCACCTAGTTTTGTGAGATCCTTTTGAAGCTCTTCACAGTATGCTTTGGTCTTAACTTTCATGAGCAATTTAGTATCATCTGCAAATTTTGCCGTATCACTGTTAACCCCTTTTTCCAGATCATTTACGAATATATTGAATAGGAATGGTCCCAGTTCAGACCCCTGCAGGACACCACTAGTTGCCTCTCTCCATTCTGAAAACTGACCATTTATTCCTATCCTTTGTTTCCTATCTTTTAACCAGTTATCAGTCAACTAAAGGACATTCCCTCTTATCCCATGACAACTTACTTTACTTAAGAACCTTTGATGAGGGACCTTGTCAAAGGTTTTCTGGAAATTTAAGGAATCTGAGGAATGGTAACACTGTGGATCTGGTGTTGGAAGAGGAATATGGCACTATGACACATGGAAAAATCTGTAGTAAGAAAACATTAAAAGGATGATAAATTCACAGTTCTTCATAATATCTAGTTCATAAGTGATAAATTGGCATAGCAGTTATCCAAGTCACAGGGTTGCTGCTCTTTAGAGCACACTAGCCACGGATCACATCACTCTTTATAATTTAACTGTACAGGGCCAGATATTGTTCTCCACACTAATGTGTGGAGACTACTTCTATATGTGGAAGGGTAAAGGCTGGTAAGGAAAGGGTGGTACCAGGCCATCTTTACTATTTATCTTGACATCATTATTGTTATTTCTATTACGGTAGCAGCCAGAAGCCCCAACCATGGACAGGGAGCCTATCGTGCTACAGGCTGTACAAACACAGAAAAAATAAAAGATAATTCTAGCCTCAAAGAGCTAACAATTTAAATATAAGACAGGAGGCAACAGATGGATACACACTATTGGGGATGCCAAGGAAACAATGTTGCTGTATTGGATAGTATAATTGTTGTTCTTTCAGCTTGACCCGATGTGCTGTGAGCCTAAAAGGAATATTTTAAGGAAGTATTTGAAGAATGATAATGAGGTAGCTTTGTGAATATTTACAGAGAATTCAATGGAATGGAAAAAAACACAAAGATACTGGTTTGAAAAATTAACAAATGTGGAATGGAGGTTGGCATCATGGGCCAATAAGTGATGGGAGTCAATATTTTGATAAAAAATGAGAGGCAATACACAGAGTGAGATTAATGGCAATTGGGACAAATTACAACATGGTTTTACAAAAGGTAGA
>CM057845.1:43633442-43652623 GCA_030068395.1 Apalone spinifera
CCGCAGCCTCCTTTTAGATACCAATATGCTGAAAAAGAGAGAGCTACAGAGAGTGCTACAGGCTCTTCAGGAGTTTCCATGACACTAAAACAGACTCCATAAGGGGTCTCTTTATTATTTTAAAATATTCCAGTGGAAGCTAGAATCTTTTGGCCAGTCTACGTGGTGGGCCAAGAGCTGAAATCACTGAGAAACTGACATCACAAAGAGCTGAAATCACTAGGTTTGGCCCAGAGCCAGGCCCCTAAGCTATATCTACACTGGCAGGTTCTTGCGCAAGAACATCTTGCACAAGAGTTCCTGCACAAGAACTCTTGCACAAGAACATGTCCACTTGCTTTTGTGCAAGAGCATCCATGGCAGTGTGGACACTCTCTTGCGCAAGAAATCTCTGATGGCCATTTTAGTCATAGGGCTTTCTTGCGCAAAAACCCCCTGCTGTGTATCCATACTGCCCGTTTGTGCAAGAGCTCTTGCGCAAGAGGGCTTACACTTGTTAGAAAAGAGTGTAGTTCTTGTGCAAGAAGCCCTCTCTTCCGACATTTACTATAAATCTTCTTGTGCAAGAGCGGGCGGGCAGTGTGGACACTCTGTGGGTTCTTGCACAATAATGGCTGTTCTTGCGCAACAACCCGCCAGTGTAGACATAGCCCTAGTGGTGAGAGCAGTGCCAGGTGGCCAGAGGAGCAGCAAGCAGAAGCAGGTGATCAGTGGGGTGGCTGGCAGAAGCAGGAGGCTGTCTGGTGGGAGCAGCCAGCAGGCAGCAGGTGGGAGCAGCGGCCAGTCAGGCAGCAGGTGGGAGCAGCGGCCAGTCAGAGTAGCGGCCAGGAGCAAGTGGCCAGCAAGCGGCTGATGGGAGCAGCTGGCAGGTGGCCAGCAGTCTGCAGGTAAGAGCAGCAGCAGGTGGCCAGTGGGGCGGCTGGCAGGAGCAAGCAGCCAGCAGGGCAGTTAGTGGGAGCAGTGGCAAGTGGCCAACAGAGTGGGTCAGACGCCTCCTATTCTCACCAGCCCTAAGGTTGGGAGGTGAGCTCTGGAAATCACCTCTGAGCTCTGGTCTGCCCTAACCAAAGACAACAATTGTAAGTGGGGTACGGAGAAGGGTTGGGCATGTGAATGGGACACTTATGGTGTGTCTAGACTATACTTCTCTGTCAACAGAGAGATATAGATTAGGCACATCGAAATTGCTAATGAAGCAGGGATTTAAATATCTTGCACTTCATTAGCATAAACATGGCCATCACTTTTCTTTGAAACAGAGCTTTTACGAAAAAAAAACAGCAGTCTAGACGTGGATCTTTCGAAAATACAACCCTTTTATGAAAGATCCCTTATCCCTCATAAAATGAGGTTTACAGGGTCTTTCAAAAAAGGGTTTTATTTTTGAAAGAGCCACGTCTAGACTGCCTTTTTTTTTTCGAAAAAACTCCATTAAAAAAAGCAACAGCCATGTTTATGCTAATGTAGCGCAAGATATTTAAATCCCCACTTCATTAGCAATTTTGATGTGTCTAATCTACATCTGTCTGTCGACAGAGAGTTGTAGTCTAGACACACCCTTACATTGCTGGACTTGTGAGCCTGAGAGGCAAAGAACATTGCTCAAACCACTTGAGCTGCGATGTTTACTCCTGGGTCGGTTATCAACTTTGTCTGTGGTATTGTCCCAAGTTAATGCCACGTTACTTCTCTCCCTCTTTCATTAAAATTTTCTTTCCTACACTCAGATTCTGTGCTTGCACGTGGGGAAGCATTGCCTCTTGGAGGCACACAGGAGTGTGCGTGCATTTCCCAATTTACTGGGTGGGGGTCCGAACCAGTTCTGTGTGGGATGGATGAAAAGGAACCCCTAGATATTGAACCCACCCCTGGCTGCTACCAGCGCTGCCTGGCAGAAGGGTTACATATGCAAGAACACTGTCTGCCAGTTCTGTACAATTTGTCTAGTTTCACAGATGGGGCATTTATGAACTACAAAAATCACATGAAAATTGCACAGTACTGAAGTAAGTTACAGACTGCTGAGTCATAAAACCAGACTTATTTCGAGTCTCCCTTGGAAAGACTTCACAGTTCTCTCCTATGCTAGTGGTCATCAGAGTTCATATCTTCTGATCAAAAGGCCATTTACAGTCACCCTCTTCTGCCCATCCATAGTAGAAATGGCACATGTGCCTTCCTTGGAGGAGATGAATATGTTCATGGGATATTATGAGCTTTGCGCCTTTTTATGGATTTCAATGGAGTCAAAATAATAATACTGTACATGATTAATGTAAATGTCATTGTACTGCCTTGTTTTAACAGTTTGATTAATGGTAACAAGCGCCGCTTCCTTTACTTTATTTTGGGGATGGATACTTTTTCAGATTCAGTTAAAGAATATATTTTCAAAAAATAAGTCCCCGAGACTAAATAGCTAGGCTGACAGTGTAACAAAGGCTTTGTGTAATTTAAAAATGACTCAGTGGTTAATTTTTGTAAAAAAATGTAGAATGAGGCTTTCACTTAAAATAAAAAGATTCTGTGCAGCTAAAGTAAATACCTCAGGACTTACAGCTGCTGACTATGAAAGTGAACCAAAAGCAATACTATACCACACTTTCTCCAACTTCTCACCTCACTTTTCCTCCTTTGCTCCTTATGTAAATTCTGAAGATGTTAATTAACACTAACACACACATACTGACATATTAACTGCATCCTGAAGAGAACAGATGGAAGGAAAGGGAGAAAGTGGAAAGGAGGAAGAGTATGAGAAAGGAAGGAAGAATGAAAAGAAGAAAGTAGGAGATAGGCAGACAAAGACAGGAAAGAGGGAAAGGGAGAAGGAGCAATAGTAATGATCATATATGTCCATGTAGCATCTTCATCCTGCAGAATCACTATATGCTTTGCAATTTATAAACAGGCATCATCATTAGGAAATAGAAGTCAGAAACCAACCAGGGCACCTCATACTGCACAGCAATCAGCTGAACGGAGATTTCTGTTCAAGGACTTGCAGAAATTCCCTTCCAAAAAGTACCATGACTGTTTAGTCTGTCCTAGTCCTTTATATGTCACCTTGCCTATCAAGTGATCTAAGCTGACCACACTGCATAAACAAAGCTACATTTTTAAGGCCTCATTTGATTTATACATTCACAGCAAACTTCCTGGTACTCCAGGGATGGGCAATAATTTTTGATGAAGGGGCCCACTCTAAGAATTTGGTAAGTGGTCAAGTACCACATTCTGTCACGATATTAATAGAGGAGGTGTGGGGTCTGGGATGGAGTTGGCTGCAGAAGGAAGCTCAGGGTAGGAGACTGAGAGGCAGGAGGGGGAGGGGGCTCTGGAAGGGAGTTTGGGTGAAGGAGGGGATTGTGACCTGAAGCAAGGGATTAGAATGCAGAAAGGGGTGCAGGATTTGGGAGAGGGTTGTGACCTGGAGCAAGAGGAGTGGGTTCAGGAGGGGGCTGGGACCTGGGGCAGAGGATTGGAGTACATGAGGAGATGCAAGGTCCATGAGGAGGTTTGGGTATGGGTGCAGGAGAGGATTCTGACCTGGAGGAGGGGTTCAGGAGGAGGTGTAGGATCTGGGAGATGGTTGTGACCCAGGACAGGAGATTGGGGGGCAGGATCTGAAAGAGGTAAGGGTACAAGAGTGGGGGTGTACGGGGTTTGGGTTGTAGGGGGGCAAGAGGGGGAGTAGAAGGTTGGGGGAAGAGGCTGGGGTGCCAGAGACAAGCTCTGGCCAGGAGATACTTACCTAGTTGGCTCCCCAGCCAGCAGCCCCTCAAGCAGGCTCCCTGCCTGTTCCATCCTTCTACACCACTCAGAGCAGCTGGCTGCAGGGGCTAGGTATGTAAAAGGTTAACTGGTAAGCCTCACCTTTAATGGGTGAGGCTTACTGGTTCTGGTTAACCAGTAGAGGCTGGAACAGTCCCTGCCCGCCCTGGCCAAAGACTGCTCCAGCCCCGCAGGACCCACTGGAACAGCCGCTATCTATGGTGGGCCTGGCTGTCCCCCTGCCAGCTGCAGGTTTCACACTGGCTCCCCACTGGCTCTGAGCCCAGAGAGCCAGCTGTTGAACCATTAGCAAAGCCTCCCCAGGAGCAGGCTGGCAGCAGAGCCTCCTTCTCAAGATGCAGTGCTTCAGTGAAACGTCCTCCCCAGGAGTGCTCCTGGGGAGACTTTGCTGCAGGCTCTGCAGCATAAAGCTTATTTAAACTTTATACTGCAGAACCGCCAGGTGTGTGTAACTGTGTAACCACTATGATTTTTAGTGGTTAGTTGGTTACATTTTTACCACATTTTTACACCTCTACCAGGGGCCATGTGCTTTTCTGAGCATTACAAGCCCCTACGGGGGAGGGGAGGAGGGCATTGTACTTCATGTGTTGCCCCCACACAGGGTCCAGTCAGTTCCCATTGGCTGATTTCTGGTCAATGGGAGCTGCAAGATTGTGTTGGTGTGGAAGCAGTGCACGATGCCTCTCCCCTCTACCCCCTGGCTCACGGTGTACAGAGAAGCACATGGCCTCCATAGCTGGCTACTTTGAGTAGTGTACAGGGGCAGGGCAGGGCAGGCAGGAAATCATCCTGAGATACCCACTGGGCCACAGGCCAGATCTGGTGGTTTGACAGGCTAGATCCAGCCCACGAGCCATATTTTGCCCACCCCTGTTCTAAGGTCACACCATGGTTACAGGCTGATGTTTGGCTTTCTTGCCTCAGAATCTCTCTGGCTGAGTCTAGACTGGCATGATTTTGCGGAAATACTTTGAACGGAAAACTTTTTCCGTTAAAAGTATTTCCGCAAAAGAGCGTCTAAATTGGCACGGATGCTTTTGCGCAAAAAGTGCTTTTGCGCAAAAGCATCCATGCCCAGTATAGACGCGCTTTTGCGCAAGAAAGCTCCAATGGCCATTTTAGCCATTGGGCTTTCTTGCGCAAGAAATTAAGGTGCCTGTCTACACTGGCCCTCTTGCGCAAGTATTCTTGCTTATCCCTGAGCGGGAGCGTCAAAGTATTTGCGCAAGAAGCACTGAATTCTTACATTAGAACGTCTGTGCTCTTGTGCAAATTCAAGCAGCCAGTGTAGACAGGCGGCAAGTTTTCGCGCAAAAGCAGTCACTTTTGCGCAAAATCTTGTCAGTCTAGACACACCCTCTATGTTTCTTGTCTATATGTCCATCTAGATTGTTTTACCACACACACACACACACACACACACACACCCCTCTACCAGTCAGAACAGTACTCTCTGCACACATGGTGCTAGTTTCCACACAGACTCCATTATACTTTGTTTTAGATGTGGCTCCTTCACTGTCCCTTATAACAATCTTAAATGAAAAGCATGTTCACATATCAAATTCAACTCAACCCCTTTACTTCAGCTCACAATACTATGTATTTTAAGAAGTTTTATAACACAATAGTCCTTATTTTGTTACTATTACAACATTCCTATTTATATAATTTTATAGCATTGCTGTAGCTAACCTTCCAATATCTTCAGTGATGTTCAACATCATCATTTGTCCATAATATATCAAGTTTGGTTATGGTTCACTTTTAAAACTGTATCATATAACTTTTATTTATATTAATATTGCTCTTCTGTGGACAGGGCCTTAGTCTTCAGTAGTACTATCTGTGTATGAGAAACACTTGCCAACATTAGGAAGCACTACTGAGCCATTTATGTTTTGGTAAGTAAACATAATAAATCTCCTAGTGGTCTTTTTATACTTTCAGGTTGGATGGCAAGGACAAGCAGATGGACAGCAGGCAGATGACAGGAACTGGTCACCCTGGCAGCCGGTAGGCTTCGGACTTTCTACTGTCCTTGGTGGATAGGACAGGAGGAGCTTGGAACCAAGAAGATTTGAAGCAGATTTTGTCACTTAATTCACGCCTGGGATAACTCTTTGGTGTTTTGCATTTAAGTGATATTGCTGATTTTGACTCTAGGTACCCATGCAAAGTGACTAGTTCATGGGATGCCTCCGTGGTGGACAGTGGCAGGTGCTATTGTCAACTCACAGGGGCAGGGCCCAACAGGGTTGTGGATTTGCTTCAAGACAGAGTTTATTAGGGATAGTTGCTTTTATTAATTTCACTACGTCACCACTATTACAGGCTTAATACTGCCAGATGGTTACACAACTACTGCAAAGTAATACACCAATAAGCATAGGCAGGGCAATGCATAAAAAAGTAACAGGCACTTGGAAATGCTTATGCCCCTTCAGTCTGCAGAGAATCCCAGTCACCTTACACCCGGCCCCAGTGGACATTGCTCCAGCTAGGGGGTCCAGGGCACCTTTTGAGGTCTAGGTCCCTGATGAGACTCACAAAGGGGCGGGACTCCCAGTGATCTTATACTTTAATTGTTTACCAAGTGTGTGTGAGTTGGCCCAATGCAACAGAACAGAATAGAAGTCATGTTATTTATCCCATACTCGACTCTCAGATAGCAAGCATAGGGAGTAGAGGCTGATGAAGGCTGTCTGAAAAAGAAAACCTGGTATTTTCACCAGCAGGGCTCATGGAATACAAATTTAACCCCTGCAGGCCTACATATGGCTTTTTATGTGATAGCTGTGTACAGTGTTCTTTTATAGCTCCTGTACTGAGAAAGTTCTAGTGCTCTAGATCCTTCTAGCACCTTCTTCCCTTTTCTCACCTCTAGGGGAAATGCCAAAGTCCATAGAAAGGGCTTCAAAAGAAGTCCACATTGTTCTTCAGCCCTATCCAAGATAGTGTTGCCAACAAAATGACAAACAGACCATATGTGTATACATAACACACTTCCAACAGCTTAACATTAACCATAACAACATAAACAGAACATAACAAAGATTTGAAAAATACACCTACAGTATGCAGGCATAATTTACTTCACATTTTGAACTGAGCGCTCGATCTAAGTACCTGTAATTCCAAATCAGTGATTTTTACCTTCTAGCAATCTGTTAACTAAAGAGCAACTACTCAGATGTATACTCAGAATTGAACTGCTGATGTAAGTTTTGCAGCCTCAGAAGTGATCCCACCCTTCTAGAAATGTACCTCTTCATCCACATTAAAATGCTCTTATGAAGTGAGACTGCGTGGCCAGTGTTTAAATAGAATTCCACTGATCACACTGGAAAATTCTGGTTAAAAATGGATCTATATGGTACAGAAATAATCATTATAAGAGAAATGGTGGGCCCCTTTTCTAAACAGCACAGTCTTCCCTCTCCTGTCTGCCTGTCCTCATCTTTATCCTCACAGGTATGACTGCAATCCCATCTATGCGCTGGTCCCACTCCCAGGATGACAGCCCCACTTTCCTTTGCCTTTCCCACCATATGGAAGTTCCAATTCCCCAATACTAATTCATTCTGGAAAAGCTTCCATTCTGGCCACTTCCTACCTACTGAATGGTCCTTCTGACACATGTGAATTCTATTTCCTTTCCTATATTCTCACTAGCAACGCTTGCATTCACTTCAAACTTCTCTTGTTTGCTGGATCCTTGCCTATATTTTGCTCTGAAAGCCAGTAAGTGGTCATTCAGCAGGTGGGTTGGATGGTCTTATATTGGAGAGAAGAGGAAGTGGTGAGGAATACAGCAGGCTGGGCATATTAATCAGACTTCAAAGAGAAGAACATCTATGCAGCAGCGGAGAGAACAGTAGTGGCTTGTACTCCATTTTAATGACAGCGTCATAACCAACATGTGAGTGGTCTTACATAGTGGTCGACATGGCATTCGGGAGCCAGTCTGAATCAGATATCAGTATATGAAATATGACAGAGTACAGACTGCATCAAGTTTCAGGGGGCAGGAAAGGTCAGATTAGAGTCAGGCAGTAGGAGTAGGTACCATAAAAGAAGCAGTTCCAAGTCCAGAAAGCCCACGTGCATGCACAACATCCTGCAAATCTCAGGACTAGAGTCCTGTCAGAAGTCAGCTACTAGTTCTGTGGCTGTTACCAGGTTAGAACTTATTGGCTTATAAGAAACATGTGGGTCAGGAGTTGAGACCTGTAGTCACTGACACTATGTGATAATTCTATCATTTATTTCAATTGACTTTCCCTAGCTAGAATAACACCTCCTTACAGTGTTATTTGCACTACTGTTGTATTTGTGTTCAGACCTGAAGAAGAGGTCTGTAGAGCGCAAAACCACGTCTTTCACCAATAGATATTGGTTCAATAAAAGATATTACTTCACCCACTTTGTCTCATTATATTCTGTAATATTTCACAGGAAAATAATGTAATAAAATAATGCATTTGCTCAGGCATCTTACGTGATAAGAGTTTCATTCCATGAGCCACTGTCCAAGCAGTTTCTTTGGAGAATATTATTTTTCAGTCTTTAATTTATTACTATTCTACCCAGCCACAGACAAATACATTGGTTTTCAAGTTCATTATCATTGTTGCTTCTCAACATTTCCCAAATGAAATGATGGTACGATACTGCTCCATGCTTCCATTTTCCTGGTAATAGCTTTCCCCAAGGAAACTGATAGGTTTTAAATTTATGTTGATAATGAAGGTACTATTTGTCTACAAATATCTTAGTAAAACCATTTTTTTGTAGCACAGCGCTCTTTGTGATTTCCAGGTCACTGACAATGGGACAGAATGCTCTGAGGTATGTGCTTTTCTGAGTGGAACGGTTTTGTTTACGTGCACTGTCGCTTCACTTATAAGGAAACAAAAAAATGCAATCTGTAAGATGCATAAGACCATGTTATTTTATGCTCCAAGTTTAACAAAATAAACACATACAACCCTCTCCGCTGATATTTGAAATACTTTCTAGTCTCAATCAGGTGCTGAGAATTCCATTTTGTTAATGCATTTAATCATTTTTAGTGCCCTTCAAGTCTAGTGCTCATGTGAAGTCATTTTATTTATGCAACAGCACTTTAATAGGATAGTGCTGACCAGAGCAGAAATTATTTCTTTGTAGATTTTTCCCCATATTAAAAAATTAAATGTTTCTAACTTGAAAAGAGAAAAATAATAAAACAAAAAAGGTTTTATAAAACAGTGCAATATCCCTGAATTAATAAGAACTTCATAGCATAGGATGCCTTTCATTTGAAACAATCCCACAGTTTCGCATGGTTTATATCAGGGGAGAGACTGATTCCTGGGCATAGGTGAAACAGAAGAAAAGTTGAGATGAGAAGTAACCTGGATTGAAAATGCACAAGATGTATGGAAAAGAGTATCACCAAGACAGTAATAAGCCAGGTGCAGGCTTGCACTTATTCTGGGGGTGGGTACGTCGGGGGTGTATAACAGGTTTGTTAACAGCACACAATAATTCTACAAGACAAGAAGAACTCCACGATGGTCCAGTTAAGAAAGATAGACACAGATGAAAGGTTCAAAAGTCTGCAAAGTGCTAGATGCTTTTAATTTTCCTCTGCCAAAAAACCAGCAAGAGTTACAATTATAAACCAGCTAGAAGTTTTCTCCCGTGTGGCTCAGGTCCTTAACTCAATTAATTTTCATTTTTTGGAAAGTAAAATAAAAATGCACATGCATCATTTAAATCATTGCCCTGGGGTGAGTTGGGGATGAGCAGTTCAAAATGCAGGTTGCCCCAGGGAGAAAGGACTACAACAGCCCTCTCCAACTGCAGCAGCTTGGGACCATAGCTACTGTAGCTCCAGTGGGCACAACCAAGGACTGGGGCAAGTCCAGGTTCATCTGCCCCCAGCTTTCTCAGACAGAGTGAGGAATGCAGTAAACTGTGCACTTCCCCTCACTTTGTCATGAACAGTGACAAACAGCCAGCAATGTTCCCCTATGAATGGGGAGGGGGAGTTTCAGCCCTTCCCCCACACTCCCTATAGGGTCTCTTTGGGATGTGAGGCTTGTGGCTGGGGCAGTCCAGGAAAGGAGCTTAGGTGTGCCCTCAGTCAGCCCCTTTTACTGATTCGTGATTTTGTCTCTTTTCTGTATGTTTTTATGAGAAGCCACGCCATTCCAGGCACATCATATATTCCTGGCACAACCAAATCCGTATGTTGCTTTAAGTTATGAAAAGAGGAAGCTGTATACTTAATTTGATGGTCTTAACTCTTACCCTTTAGGATTAGTTCTTGAAAACACAGACTGACAAATTCTCTCAAATATATAGTAGATAATCACATTGGACAAAAGACACTAGAAGTACACTTTGATGGGTAGTACATAAAATACCGAGAAAGTTTTTCTTTTACAGTCTGTAAATAACACCAGATTTGCCCATTGTGAACTTTAAGTCTTCACAAGCTCCACAGCCTGCATAGGAGATCAACAAATAACCTTCCTATCTGCAGGGGACTAGCACTTATATAAAAATATGCATGTTCAAAGCATTGCACAGTCATTATCTAATTAATTCTCATAACACCCCTCTAAACAGATGGGTAAATATGATGCTGATTTAAGAGATGGTGGAACAGACTGACTGCTGAAGTGATTTCCCAAGGTCACCCAGTGAGTTAGTGACAGACACAGGGTTAGAATGGCATCTACATTCCATTGTATAATCTTTTTCCAAACCATGCTATCTTCCCCAGGACATCAGTCCCAGTTAAGTAGAGGATATCTACCCTCAAGAATGAATCAGCTTGTGGTATACCCACCAAGCCATCCATATAGGCCATGTCTACACTAGACCGGGAAGGTCGGCTTACAGTACGCAACTCCAGCTACGCAAAATGCATACCTGGAGTCAGCTTACCTTAAGCTGAGCCATGGCAGCATCCACACTGCGGGAGGCCAATGAAGCAAATGCTCCCATAGGCTTCTCTTACTCCTCACAAAAGGAGGATTACCAGATGCCAGTGGGAGCTTCCCTCAGCATTTGATTTATGGATCAAACTAGACCCGCTAAATTGAACATCAGAAAATAGACCTCTGGAATGTTGATCTTCTGGTAAGTACAAATGTGCCCATAGTGAGTGTTCAAAATGCTGCTCTCGAATTCCATAACTGAATAGTTGTGCAGTAATTTGCGATTGTCTATATGTATGGGTGTTCTAAATTTTTGAGATCTCTATTGATTTTGGTTGCCTATATTGAGGCATCTTAAAAGGGCTTGATTTTTAGAGGGTGGGTACAGAAGGTTTAATGAGAATGAAGTATCTCAAGTTGAGCACTCAACAATTGAAGACATCCAATATACTCATATCTTTTGAAAATACAGGTATTGTACATAATCACTTCTTGCCTGCCTTACTTGTTTCTTGCTCTCCTTTCTCCTGCCCTCCAGATCTGTCTATTTATTTGGTCTTTTTTTATTTTCAGTATAAAGTATTGGGTCAGAGGTTATGCTTTTTTTTTTTTTTTTAGTTATGCATTGTCTACACACTGCAAGTGCTAACAGAAACAAACTAACAATCAAAGTCCAGAAGGACTGTCAGAGGAATTTGAGCAAGCATAATGTCATCCAAATTGGAAACTGGCCAGAGCACCAAAGCTAGGTACCCGAGTCTAACAAAAAATGACACGGGATTATGAGTTCCATCCTGCAAGCTACTGAGCACGTTGGCCCCACTGCAGCAAAGCATTTGAGCACTTATTTAACTTTAAGAACATAAGCAGTGGCCTTCTAGTGTGGCACTAGCAGAAAACAGGAGGGATTGACATGCTCCAATGTCTGAGACCTTTCAATGGCAGGGAATTAATTGAGATATACCTTCATTTTCCTTGCAATTGACCCACACGCTGTCCTGCAGAGAAATGTAAAACTCCCCAAGGTCACTGCCAATCTGACCCCAGGAAAACATTCCTTCCCAGCCCAACATATAGCCAATCAGACCCTGTGCATGTCACTAAGAATCAGCCAGCCAAGCATGTGAGAGAGAAGAGGAGGTTACTTACCTCAATAGTAACTGACGTTCTTTGAGATGAGTGTTCCCACGGGTGCTCCACATTAGGTTGGTGCGCCGCTGCCGAGCCTCAAAGTGGAGACTTTGTAGCAGTGTCTCTGGGGCCATGCACGCATGCACCAGCAGCTGTGCTCTGTTAGGCTGTAGGCATCGTGCATGCATGAGCCCTCCCCCCTCCCACTCCTCAGTTCCTTCTCTACCCCAAAACGATGGCTTGAGAAGGCCAGGATCCCAAAGTGGAGGAGAGGAAGGGAGGGTTGTGGAGCACCCATGGGGACACTTATTTCAAAGAACGTCATTTACTATTGAGGTAAGTAACCTCCTCTTCTTCAAGAGATGTCCCCGTGGGTGCTCCACATTAGGTGACTACAAAGCAATTTCCCTTTAGAGTGGTAGGGACTTTGGATCTGGCAGAAAAGCGATGGAAAGAACCATCTTAGCTTGTTTCAGGTTGGAAAGAGGTTCCTGCATAAGTACGTAGTGTTTTGCAAATGTGTGGTCGGAGGACCACATGGCAGCTGCTCAGATGTCTCTTATGGGTACTCTGTGGAGGAATACTATCGAGGTAGCCATGGCTCTGGCTGAGTGTGCCGTTATGCTATTTGGAGGCGGCATGTCTGACTGTGCTCAGCAAAGCTTGATGCAATTCGAGATCCAATGGGAGAGTCTTTGTGGTGAGACAGCCTGGCCCTTATTGCGGTTTGCTATTGGAACAAAGAGTCTGGGAGATACCCGGAACGGTTTTGTTTGCTGCAGGTAAAAGGAAAGAGCTCTGCACAGGTCAAAGGTATGCATTTTCATCTCAAAAAAATGGTTTGGGGAAGAAAGTGGGAAGGTATATCGACTGCAACAAGATCATTCAGTTTGGTGTAATTTCTGTAATCATATTTGCTCAATAAAGCTGCATAATTTGAAATGCGAAATTTGTAAAGTAGAAGACATATATATCTTGTGCTGGAATGCATCAAGCCTTTTGCTATTGTGGTCAGATGAGGTAGACTGGTATTGTTGCTGCTTGGATTTTAGCTGTGCAGCTTTCAGCACGAGGGAATTTGGTGCTGAGTGAGAAAAAGAAATTCAGAACCCTTAGGTGGGATATAATATTTCTTATCAGTTCTCTTAGTCGATGAAGAGATTGATGCCAGAGTTTGCCACACCATCTTTGCCAATTCCATTATTGCTGGATTAATTGGCAATAGTATTTTAGTTGGTGTTACCGAGTGCAGTATGTGTGTTAGCTTGTGCTGATTTTCCAGAACCTCATGAAGAGGAATGTTTAATTCAGCAGCTACACCTTTAAAAAGGTCTCAGAAATGTGCAGCAGTATCTGAAGTCATTGAAGTTGAGGCCAGAGACCTTCCCTGCACTAGAGGGAGGTTATTTGGGTCAGGAAGGGGTATTGCCTCCTGTGTGAGTGGGTCCCCTTCTTGTATTTGTTTGGAGGGGGAATATCGCACTCTGTGTCATCTCTGGCCATGCTATTGTTTGTGATAATATTGCCCTTTGTACGAATATTGGCAGTAGGGACTCAGGTGGAGGTACTCAGGGATTGCCATAATATTAAGTCATATTCCCAAATCTGGAAGAGTAAATACTCTGAGCTGTGTAAGGAGAATTCTCTGGTGAAAAACCCCTAGAGAAGTCATCATCAGATTCGGATGAAATTTTTTCCTGAGAGAGTGGTCTCTGTGATGTGAACATAGCAGAGAGCACTCAGCTTGTAAAAATAGAGAGTTAAAAGTGGATGAGACTAATAAGTCCCTGTGTTGAGTGTAATGCCCAACTGGTGCTGTCTGTGCCGTAGTGGGAGGCACAGAAGCTATCTGAGGCGCTGAATCATGCCTCAGTGCCAAGGGCAGTTGTGCTGAATCAGGCGCCTCTGAGGTGGCAGCTGAGGTACCTGTTAACGTGATTGGCGCCACGCTATCATGCTGCGTTGGCAAGACTGTATCATTGCCGGATGGTACTGCAACTATTGACGCAGGCAACTTCAAGCCTGTCACCTCAGAGCGTGATTTAGTGCATGCGCGCTGCTCATCTCTGTTGGGGGATCCAAAGATACTAGTGGTGTCATACATGCTGAGGCACGGTGCCAACGCTGCTCTCGGCACCGGCTGTGAGGGAGATGGCCACTTCGGTGCCGTAGCCCCTTAAAGTTCTGAAGAGGCTTGCTTTTTTCTTGGCGGGCTTTCTGGATCCCCCCTGCTTAAGTTCTTCGGGCTGCTGGCCCGAACCAGAGGCTGGTCTAAGCGAGTTTTCCAATAAAAATAACTTGAGCCAGAGGTCTCTGTCTTTCTGTGCCCACAGCTTTAGCTTTGCACAATCAGGGCATTTCTGAGCATTATGTTGCTCTCAAAGGCAGCAGACGCATTATGAGTGACCATCCAATACTGGGATAGGCTCTCACATGAGGTGCAGCGCTTAAACCCCAGTGAGCCAAAAATGCCTGTGGAAACAGTCAGAGTATATCTACACTAGTCACCCTAGTTCGAACTAGGGTGGCTAGTGTAGACATACCCTCAGAGACTTCAGGAAAGGATTAACTGGGAGAAAAGAAAAAAACCCTTATACTAATCTAGATTTTTTTAACTAACGAAGTAATTAACTAACTAAGTATTTAAATTCACTAGCTAATTAACTACTATCATGAATTTAACTGGTTTTAAGAAGTTATAATTATCAAGATGCGAAGAAGCTAGGGAGCACTGCTGAGTCCGTCTGTAGCCAGAGGCAGTAGAGAAGTAAGAAGAAGTTACTCACCCTGTGAAGTAACGATTGTTCTTCAAGATGTGCCCCGTGGGTGCTCCACTCCAGGTGTCGGGTTCTGTCCCGGCGCCATGAATCGGAGTGCTATCGGAGCCATGGTCCGCCGGACCATGCATGTGTGGCTGCCAGAGGCGGCGTTCGCGCCTTTGATGTGTTGCGTGCAGTCCGGCTTGCTCAATTCCTCTCAGCAGCTCCCTGAAACGAGAAAAATGAAAAATTCCAGAGCGGGGAGGAAGGGCGGGTCGTGGAGCACTCACGGGGCACATCTCGAAGAACAATCATTACTTCACAGAGTGAGTAACTTCTTCTTCTTCTTCGAGTGGCCCCGTAGGTGCTCCACTCCAGGTGACTTCAGAGCAGTACTCGAACACTTGAGCGCTCCGGAATTAAGGTTTTTGGATATGCGAAAGAACTGCCATAGCCCTGAGGAATCGGCAGCAAATTGGTTTACTACAGAATAATGCCTCATAAAGGTAGAATGGGAGGACCATGTTGCTGCTCGACAAATGTCTCGGAATGGAACACCTCTGAGAAAAGCTGTAGTCGTGGCTACTGCTCTCGTAGAATGGGCCTTAGGAGAACGCACAAGAGGTTTGTTACATATGGAGTAACAGGTTGTAATACACAACACTATTAATCTCGCAATCCGTTGGGAAGTGATGGGTTGTCACTTGGTTCGATCCACTAACGACACTATTAGGCGGTCCAATTTCCTAAAGTGTTGCGTTGTTTCGATATAAAAAGCTAATGCCCTCCTCACATCGAGCATGTGCAGCATTGCGTCTTCCCTTGAAGCATGAGACTTGGGATAGAAACAGGGAAGAACATCTGGCTCGTTTATGTGAAAATCCAAACAAACTTTCGGAACAAACGCTGGATGAGACCTAAAAGTCACCGATTCCTTAGTAAAAATCGTGTAAGGAGGTGATGACATGAACGCAGCTATTTCTCTCACTCTGCGGGTCGATGTAATGGCAAGCAGAAAAAGCAATTTTGTGGTCAGAAGCTGTAATGGTATCGCAGCTAAGGGTTCAAAGGGGGGGGGGGAGACGTGTCAGGGAATCCAGAACGAAGTCTAAATTCCAGGAAGGTGGTGGTGGTCGCCGTGGTGGGTTGAGGTTTGTAAGTCCTTTTAGGAACCTCCTTGTGATGGGATGAGCAAATACAGAAAACCCATCCTGACCCCGATGAAAAGCACTAATTGCTGCTAGATGCACTAGTAGCGAAGCTATTCCAAGGCCCGTGTCGTGGAGGTGCAAAATATAATCAAGTATCTGGGATATTCTTGCCATGTGAGCGTCCCTGACATCACTGCCACACCAGGCTTCAAATCTGGTCCACTTGGCGAGGTAGGTCTTTCGAGTAGACTCCTTTCTGCTATGTACTAATACTTGCTTGACTCTCTGTGAGCATGAGCATTCAACCGGGTTGAACCAGCGAGCATCCACGCTGTGAGGTGTAAGGTCTCGGGTTTCGGATGACAAAGGGAGCCGTTGTCTTGAGTCAAGACGTTTGGAAGCAGAGGAAGGGTGTACGGTGTCCTGATGGACATCTGGTGGAGTATTGAATACCAAGGCTGCTGTGGCCAAGCTGGAGCTATGAAGATTATTCGAGCCTTTTCTATAATGATCTTTTCCAGGATTCTGGGAAGTAGGACGATCGGGGGAAAGGCGTATAGTAATGACATTCCCCAATTGCGAAGAAAAGCATCTCCTAAGGAGTGGCGTCTGATCCCTGCCCTGGAGCAATAATTGGGGCACTTGGCATTGGCTGCCGTAGCAAACAGGTCTATCAAGGGGAACCCCCATTGGGTGAAAATACAATGCAGAATGTCTGTGCGAAGTTCCCATTCGTGGTCGTGAGGAAACAACCTGCTGAGTGAGCCTGCAATAGTATTCTGGACGCCCGGCAAGTAGGTGGCTGTCAGGATGGTATTTATGCAGATACACCATTTCCACAAGCGCATCGCTTCTATACAGAGGGTTCGGGATCGAGCCCCTCCCTGTCTGTTTACGTAGTACATGGTGGGAATATTGTCCGTAAGGATTCTGATGGTCATATTCCTTATATGGGACTAAAAATGCTGACATGCGTGATGCACTGCTCTTAACTTGAGAACGTTGAGGTGTAAGAGCATCTCCTGCGCAGACCAGCAACCTTGAACCGTCATGTCGTCCATATGCACTCCCCAGCTAGTAAGGGACGCATCCGTTGTTATTTGCTTCGACGGTTGTGGGCAGTAAAATGGAATGCCTGCTGTAAGATTGGTCGGCTTGGTCCACCATTGCAGGGATTGTCGTACATGTGGTGGTATCACCACCACCGTGTGAATGCTGTCCCTCACCTGAGTATATATTGTAGCCAGCCAGTGTTGGAGGCAGCGAAAATGTAACCTTGCATTTTGGACAACAGTTGTTGAGGCAGCCATGTGTTCCAGTAGTTGTAACGACACCCTGACGGGAATTGTCGGGGCATGTGTCAGTGTGTGAACAAGATCTCGAATGGCAGCGAAACGTTCGGCAGGTAAGTAAGCGCGTGCTGTTTTCGAGTCGAGCCTCGCCCCTATGAAAATCAGATCTTGTGTAGGTTCTGGAGAGCATTTCTGCATGTTTATGAGGAGACCCAGCGAGTGAAAGACCCGGGAGGCTGTTGTCACCATGTGTTTGGTGTCTGAACATGTTAGGCCTCTTATGAGGCAATCGTCCAAGTATGGGAAAATTGTCACTCCCAGTCTGCGCAAGTGGGCAGCCACTACCGCTAAGGTTTTCGTGAAAACTCTGGGTGCACATGCCAACCCGAAAGGTAGTACTCTGTATTGGAAATGTTCTTGGCCTAGCTGGAAACGGAGAAAACGCCTGTGTGCCACATGGATTGCTATGTGGAAGTAGGCGTCTTCCAGGTCGAGGACTGCAAACCAGTCCCCCTTGTTCAATGACGGAATGATGGCATTTAGGTTCACCATCTTGAAACAGTGTTTCCTGAGATAGCGGTTTAACCTGCGTAGGTCCAAAATGGGTCTCCATCCTTCTGTCTTCTTTGGGGTAAGGAAGTACCGGGAATAAAATCCTTTCCCCCGAAACTGACTTGGTACCCTCTCTATAGCACCGATATTCAGAAGGTGCTGAACTTCTTGCTTCAGCAAATGCTCGTGAGAGGGGTCCCTGGAAAGAGACGGGGTAGGAGGGATGTTAGGGCAATGGATAGAAAGGGGATGGAGAGACCAGATTGCACCACTTGTCCGCGGTGATATTGGACCAGTGAAGATGGTACTGTTTTAAACGATGGTGAAATAGATGTAAAGAATTTTGTGGTACGTTGAATGTGGGAGTCGTGCTTGCATCCTCGACGGAAAAGTCAAATCTGCTGCTTTGGAGCAGGTTGACTAGACGAACGGTTCGGTTGAGATCTCTTACGTTGAGGATGCTGTCGGAAGCGCTGATTGTCTTGGGTACGCGGTTGATTCTTACTGAACGCGTAATCGTACCTTCGTTGGTAAGGGTAGTAGCGCTTACGCTTATAGGGAGGTGTGTACATTCCCAAGGTACGTAAAGTGGTACGGGAGTCTTTGCCAGAATGGAGAACTTCGTCGGTATTACTAGCGAAGAGCTTTTGCTTATCAAAGGGTAGGTCTTCAACTTTATTTTGAAGCTCCTGCGGGGCTCCTGCAGATGATAACCAGGAAGACCGTCTCATTGCGACCCCTGTAGCCGTGGCCCGTGCAGCCGTGTTGGCCACATTCATGGCCATCTGCAAAGTAGTATTACAGGCTATATATCCCTCTTGGACTATGGCCTTCAGCAAGGGTTTCTTGGCATCGGGGAGATATTGTAGTAGCTCTGTAAGCTTTGAGTAGTTATCAAAATTGTGGTTAGAAAGGTGGGCCATATAATTTGCGATTCGTAACAATAACGTAGCCAAAGAGTAAACCTTTCTTCCAAAAACATCCAATTTTTTATTATCCTTGTCTTGGAATGTATTTTTATATTGGGGAGCTTTAGCTCTACATTGTACCGCATCAACAACAAGGGAATTGGGTTGAGGGTGGTTGGAAAGGAAATCTAGTCTTTTAGCGGGTACAAAATATTTCCTATCAACCCTTTTATTAGTTGGGGCAGCCGATGTAGGAGTCTGCCATATTTCGTCTGCCACTTCCATGATGGCCTCATCAATAGGAAGGGCGATCTTTGCTTGCTGTTGTTGCCATAGATTTTTCAAAAGACGATGTTTCTTTATTGGTACGTCCATTAATTGTATCTCCTGTGTGTTTGCAACTCTCTTGAAGAGATCCTGGAACTGCTTCAGGTCATCCAAGGGAGGGGCATCTTCTGGAATCACTGCCTCATCCGGAGAAGAGGAGGAACAGTCGGCTGGGGGAATGTGTAGTTGAGGATCTTCTGTATCCTCAACAATTGGCCCCCTTCTGGTTCCGAATGATCCTGATGGATGGTTAAGTTCTCTGATGGAGGCGAAAAAAACAATTGCTGTGGATGGTCAGGTAAGTGTTGCACACTGGGTAATGGACGGG
>CM057845.1:43652723-43668121 GCA_030068395.1 Apalone spinifera
CCTGTGGTAGTGGCCATAGTAGTGGTCTGACCGCACTGGCGAAGAATATCGGGAAGATCTTGAACTGCGGATGTAGTAGACCCGACATGGTGACCGTCTCGGTGATCTGCGCCTTAGTGACCTCCGGGGGAGCGAGAACGCAATAGAGAGCGTCTTGATTCTATATAAACTGTGTCCCCCCATGAGGGTCTTTTAAGTAGCTGGTAAGAAGGTGAGAAGCTATAGTCCCGGTGCCGTCGGTGTCTGGGTGGAAAAGGAGATGGTCCTGGGGAGAAGGTAAGGTACCCGTGATGATTTGTCAGGGCATTTGACTTTTGTGGTGTCAGGGAGGGATCGCGCTGGGGACGGCTTAGATTTCTTACTAACGGTCGTCCCAGGAGACGTTGCCCGCCGTTTCTGGGCCCCTATGCCAGAGGCAGGTACGGCATCGGACTCCAGCGCCTCGCCATAAAGGATGAGTTTGAGGCGCAAGTCTCAATCCCTACGAGCCCTTGCCGTTAACTTGCTGCAGTGAGTGCACTTCTGGGGGACATGCGTCTCACCCAGGCACCTCACACAAGAATCATGTCCGTCCAAGACTGGCATAGGCTCCCGGCACACAGAGCATTTTTTAA
Organism: Apalone spinifera; assembly: GCA_030068395.1. Taxonomy (NCBI): domain Eukaryota; kingdom Metazoa; phylum Chordata; order Testudines; family Trionychidae; genus Apalone; species Apalone spinifera. The sequence continues at coordinate 43,653,338 of CM057845.1, forward strand.
AACCGGGGGATCCCGGCATGGTGAATTAAGGAGGAGGGAGAAATTGAGTAGTCTCCCCTCCGCTTGTCTCCTTGACTCACTGTGAGATTGAGTCCGTTTCCTCTCTTTTTTTTTTTTTAGAGATAGTCGCAGTCTGAGGGAAACTTTCCTTCTTTCTTCTTCTCTTTTTTTTTTTAAACTAGAAATCAACAAGAACTAAATAACTAATCAGGCTCTGAACTATTTACAAATGTGAAGGCTTCTTTGAAAAACCTGTTGCGAAGTGAAACTGACAAGCAGGAGCTCTCGTCCGTGACCGAGGGCAGCTGAGAGGAACTGAGCAAGCCGGACCGTGCGCACACATCAAAGACGCGAACGCCGCCTCTGGCAGCCACGCATGCGTGGTCCAGTGGACCACGGCTCTGATAGCTCTCCGATTTGCAGTGCCGGGACGGGACCCGAAGCCTGGAGTGGAGCACCCATGGGGCCACTCGAAGAAGAATTGAGGAGTTGGAGTGGGGGGCTTGCACATGGACGATGCCTACAGCCTAACCACATACAGTTGCTGGTGTGTGCGTGCGCAGCCCCAGGAACACTGATACAAAATCTCCACTCTGAGGCTCGGCAGCAGCGCACCAACCTAATGTGGAGCACCCATGGGGACATCTCTTGAAGAAAAATTATCAATACCACTTCAGAGCCACATCCTATCATGCCCAGGGGCCCATCATCTCATTTCTAGTTGTGGCCATTTTTGATGCTTCAGAGGGCAGAGGACAAGGGGGAAGGGAGGAATACATTGGAGAAGGAGGAATCCTTTCCTGATTGCAGCAGGTGGCCATTTGAAGCATATTTTAGGAAATTAACATAAGAACTGGTAGGATTCTGCAGGACAGCTGACCCTGGTCACCCAGAGATTGGCACTTCCAGCAGTATATTGCTTCCTATCTTTATTTAAAAACATCATTTCCCTTACATATTTTGGAGGTCTTCCATTCAATAACAAACCACAGTCTGAGCCTGTCAAGCTTGGGAAATATGAAATCTCAGCCTGAGGTGGTATGGTTGCAGGTTTCCAGAATAGTACATTTGATTTTCAGATAAGGAAAGAAATCAATATTCTTTTCAACAATATCCACATAACCAAGGTATCAGTGGATCTTTATCAAGCTTGATCACAGAAGTGTAACAAAACAAATTTAAATTAATCAAATTTTATTTACTTATTCTAGATTTTTTTTCTGAAGTAGAAAACATCTTTTATTGTGTGCACAGAAAGCTTTGATGCTTAACCTGCAGTTTAGACCAACCCATCTAACCAGGAATTTTAATTCGAGGCACGCTTTAGTTTTTAAAATTCTCCCCAGGCACTCCAGTACAGAATCTCTTTGATTCTCTGCAAAACTGAGTCTGACATAGCTTTTGTGAATAAAAAGCTCATATTTTTAAAAACATACAGCATAGCTGCAGGACATAAGAAAAGTATCTGCAAACTTTAAAAATATCTTGTCAACAATTAGACTATAGTTCTTCTGCAAATGCAGTTGACAAAATTGAAACAATATTTTATAATAGCAGTAAAGATTGCAAATACCTATGAAAAGAGAGTCTTTGAATGTGCCCCAGGTACAGGTCAATCAGCTGGAAAATGTGGAGATTTTTTCAAAATCACCATTCTCTCGTTAAGCTCTTGGGAGAAATTGGTTAGAGACCTGAATAGAAGACCATCTGTGCCCCTGAAGCTGTGTGGTTACACTGTGCAGTGGGTGAGTGGCAGGTGGAGCATTTGTGCAGTGCATCTTTCAGGAATAGCCCCAAGTAGGTCAGTGTGGAAGACATTTTATAAGTGGAGCTGTGAAGCTAAAATTATGTGAATCCAATGTCTTAAAAAATCACTACATTGAACAATATTGTTGTTCAAAGCAGTAGTTGCACCCATTTACAACAGGCCTGAATTTGGCTCAGTAACTCTTTATGCTTCTTCCCATTTCTACTTACACTGTTTTTTTCTGTCATGAAGGCAATAGAGGTATGTTCAGCACACTAGAAAACTGTCAAATCAAGAGTAAAAAATCCATAGGATTTTCTCTTGCCTTTTTTCTCCCTTCATCCAGAACACTTCAGGGAATTCCTTAAGTTTAAGCAGAACATTTGGTAGTACCTTACATAATGGAAAATGCTAACTAAATCTGCAGGGAATTGTTGTGAGTGCTGCAGTGCATTGGGTTCTTCTATGCCTTGGGTTGCTTGATAGCACTCTATGAGTAGTGTAAGCTTGGAGGCAAGTGATGAGAGCACTCGGAGCATTATGTCCCTCAGTCTCTAGCCATAGGCAGTTTCCTATATTCACTAATATATTTCAGGTAACACACAATTGCTTCAGGTCTGCCACAAAGTAAGTAGGAACAATTAATATAGAGGTTAAAAAATGGGATCCAACCATTAGTTCTTAACCCAGTCCTTAAGGATTGCCCAATGCTGAGGACAAGAGTAGCAGATGTTGTGCAGAGGCCTGTACTCTTAAGCGGTCCAAAGTGAAAAAAGCCAAACTCAGCAAGCTGGGTAAAGTTGTTCCAGTCTGGTAAAAAACTAGATTATTAACGTTCAGACAACTGTGATAAGGGATCTTTGAGGTTGCTGGTAAAGTTACCGGGGGGCATAATAATGAGCTGAAAAGGTTCCGAAATGAGAGGAAATATTTATAGTTAATCAACAAAATGTATTTTGACTAATTTTAATAGGATGAGGTTGCCAGCCCGTCTTGAACTTAATCATGGGATGCATGGGCTGTAAGAAGCGAGTTATGCAATCATGGCTGCCCCCCATCATCTCCTGGCATTTGGGATGAACCATAAAACATCGGGATTAATCAGCCTGACCCTGAAAGGCATCCTGACCAGACCAGGATAGAGAGAGAGAACCAGACAACATCACCCTCTCCATCAGCTCTGGCTAAATCCAGAGCACTATCTGGAATGTGAGCCTAGGATTCCAACTGTTGTGCCCACCCGAATGTGTCATTTTCCTTTCCTGCCTTATTTATCCTTGGCTATGTCTAGACTACAAAGGTGAGTCAGAAAAAGATATGCAAATTGCAAACTGCAATTTGAGTATCATTTTCTGCTTTTCTGTTGAAAGAGGCTTTTCCGAAATTTGGCACATCTACCTGGCGCTAAATTTCAGAGAAACCTACTTCGTCAACACATCCCTTTTTTCTCACAGAATAAGGTTTACAGGGATGGCAAAAGAGCACATCCACTTTTCCGAATTTTTTTTCAGAAAAGCAAATGTGTTCCTTGGACGCAGCATTGCTTTTCTGGGCGTAGCCTTTGTCTCCTCATTTCTTCCTTTTTGTCTTTTGTCTTCTGTCTTATAAAAGTCTGTCTTAGTGATTAAGATAATTTCTGCAATACTGTGGTGAGGCTGTGACTGGAGAAGCTACCTAAAAGCAATGCTTTAAAAAGCCTGACACTGGTAAATGTTTGCCAGTTCTGGATGTGGCTAATAAGGCCATGTGCTGAGCTGTATTTCTCTAAAAATAAGGATGCAAGTAAAGTCAGCACCAGAGACAGAAGCTGTATTTTATTTTTCTCTCCCCTTATGTACATTTTTCTTGTCAAAAAGGAAACAGGAAACAATCTAAACTTTCTCCTTCCCCTTCAAAGTAATGGCTAATAGCACATCAGAAGACTTATAAATGTCTCTCTGCAGCTTAAAGAAAAGAGGACAAGTGAACTTGTTAAAATGAAAGCCTTCCTCAAGACTTGCTTTAAGCATGTAACAATCTTTTTTTTTCTGGGTGTTGAATGAAAGGGTAAAGTTCTAAATGGTGCTTGTAACAGTGGACGTGAGCTTGGCGTGAAAGCCCAGACCACATCTTACTGCTTAATGCTGTAACAGTAAACAAGTATTTTATTATCATCTGACTCTTTACTGGGCCTTGAGACATCCATCTCCCAATCAACACAACCCCATGTGCTTGGGGCTATGCAGGCTACTGCTGTGGGTGCTCTTGCAGGTTAAGACTGTTAGCCCATCACCAGCAGAAGACAAAAGGCTGCTTCCCTTGCCTGACTTTCAGTGACAGCTCTCAGGCTGCCTGCTGCTCAGCCTGCCATGCTCCTGCTTCTGCACAGCCTCCGACTCTCTTCTGAACCTGCCCCTGTCATTGTAGGATCTGTGTTAAGGAAGCTAATTAAGTGGGCTGGATGTGTCCCATTCATAGATTTTGATGTGAAAATGAGGATGTCAAAGGCAGGAGAAATAGGCTTTGTATTAACCAGTTACTGTCTTTATTCAAGCTCAGATAAGGCATGCACACACCTAGCAATTGCAGAATCTTATGCTATATGCATTGTTGATCCAAGGGTCTGACCACATGCTGTTGAGACTGATGCACCAGCTTGGTTGGTAACATGTTAATTGCCTTGCTGCTGAAAAGGGTTGAGTGGCGAATCCTGTACCCTCTTCACCACTAACAAAAATGCTTAGGAAAGGCCATCTTATTTGTTTTTATTAGCATGCAACTGTGGAAGGGTTATATTGACATATAAATGTCATTTTGGTGTACTAATTTACATGTACATAAATGAGGATGTGAGACACGGTGTGCAGTTATGCCATATTACTCATCATTTATCACGAAAAATTGCAATAATTCAGAAAATGCAACTTTATGCAGCTAGGAGTAGGCTAAAAAGCAAAACAAATGCGTTTTACACTGGGACACATTAGGTTTTGGAGAAAAAAGTCCAAAGCTATATGGATACTTTTGACATTTCTATTATCATCATGTGGAAAAAGGAGCTCAAATTACTTAGCAGCATTATGCAAAGAGAGAGATGCAGCAAGAGAATGGAAAATGAAACACACGTTATATAGTCACAAAGAAAGCATCAGTATTCTTAGGAAATATGGGGACAACTGATCTTTAGATCATGGTAATAAAGCCATTGCTGGTGCATTTTAAAAAATGCATTCAATTAAAATCAATTTAACATAACATATTCCAGTGCCTGTTCCACCCAGGTTGGCTGTTTGGTTAGTTTGTTTGTTTGTTTGTTTTGTTTTTAATACTAAACATGCAGATGTGGTTTCATTCTCTAGCAGGGAAGCTGTTTGAAGATTTCTGGAGAAATTCTTGCTCTTCGTGAATGTTCTCCCTTTGTTTGCAGAAATTTAAAGGTGAATTAAGCCTGTCTGAACTGATAGACGCAGTTAACTGTGGACAAAAAGTGTTCTTACATTCCCGATATATCAACAGCATCTGCTTTCTTCTTAAATAAGCCACTGAATGAATGTTCTCATACAGTACCACTGAAGCATGCAACATAGCTGTACTGAAAGCCTCCTTCCTGCCCCTCGGATACACTTAAGAAAATAATTCTAAGTGAAAAGATGATATATCCAACAGCTAAAGGGAACACAATCAAATTCAGAAAAGAAAATAAATCATAAGCAATTATCTGAATTTATGGTAAATCCCATATTCTCTTATTTCTTGTTTTCAGTAGTTACACAAAGATCATCTTGCAGCGTGAAGTCCAAAATGTCACCAGAGCTTTGGATTGGAGCATAAGTTTTGGCTCCAGTTTCCTAGCAATGAAATCCCATTTCTTCAGAATTCAGTCAGTGTAGTTTGGGGAAGATCACTAGAAACATTTGGAACATGAATCAATGTATTTCTTCCTCCAGGATTAACAGACTGAGGTGAGGCAATCCTGAAGTTTGGAAGAGGCAACCTGGTGAACCCCAAGGAATTGGAGGGCTCAACCAGGTCTCTTATCTTACTCACTGCAATTCTAATCAGAGGAACGTCTATACTACAGGACAAGGTTGAATTGAGATATGTAACTTCAGCATATTAATTGCATAGCTGAAGCCTAAGTAGCTTAAGTCAACTATTGGTGCTGTCCACACTGCAGGAAGCTGAAGGGAGAACACTCTCCCTTCGACTTCCCTTACTCCTCATGAAATGAGGGTTACAGGAATTGGACATTATTTCGAAATAACATTGCTGTGTAGACATAGCCAGAGCGATCCTGCCAAGCAGACCGAATTGTTGACATAAGGGATTAAACTTTGGACAAACACCCAGAAAATTCCAGACTAGAGACGTTTCTCTGAATCAAGAGAGGAGAGACACTTACAAGGTTAAAGTGGCTATTTTATGATGCCTTCTCAGAAAGCACCAGCATCCCTTCACTAGCCACGAATCAGGGCCCGACTAATATCTGATAATAGTCATTGGAGTAGGTTCCAGAGGCTCAGTGATACAATTCAATGTTTCTTGAGGGAATTCCATTCTATAGCTGCTGCATGCATCCTTTTAGCCTGTCACTTGAGTTTTTGGCATGAAGCGAGCCCCACAGTATATAAACCACCCAACACCTGTGCATTTAAGACAATTATTTTGTAATGAAGGATTCAGCATCCAAAGCAACCTGGATGGGTGATGGATGGGAGTTGATCGAGTGACACAAGGACTTACGCAGTGGGAGTATTTGTGGAATTTGATAGTAATGGACCATTTGCTTTCCATTTCTACATCTTCCTCCTTTCAGTTTTCCTCCCAGTTAATTTAAATAAAACCACTTCTTGTGTTACTTCTTTCAACTTGTAAGCTCCCTAAATTGCAAGCATCACTCTTATCATTGTATGTGAGTTACTCTGAAATTCCAGGTCAAGTTTCCTGGGAATAAAAAAAACCAGGTGTGATAAGAAGATTTCAGTGCATTCTTGATTGCACTCTTCAATCGGGTACCAGATTTACCTCCTGGAGAATCCTCCCACCACAGGTTTCTGGTAGCTCCATTTGGCCTGCTTAAAACCTGAAGATCGCTGCTCGGAAAACATCCTTGGCCCTGCCACGTTGTTAGTGGATGTATTCCCAGGAGTCACGGTGCTATCCAGCTAGACCAATTTATCCACACTCTAATCCATTTAAATCAGAAAATTAAGAGCAATGTTTAATTTTAATTTGACAATTCTCTCTCCTCCGCACTTCCCCTGACTTTTCTGATACAAAATATTTTGAAACACATTTTTTGTGACCTTTCTGCTATCACTATTAACTAGAACTAATTGGGAATTCCAAGTAGCAGGAAATTGTGATTTTGAATGTCTTTCCATTCCAAAATGGGGAAAAAATTGAAATTTCCCACAAACTGAAATTAAAAAAAGATAGTTTGAAGTCCATTGAAACATTTTGTGCCAATGTCAACCTTTTAAAAAGTTAAAACAAATGTATTTAAGTGAAATGTATTTAACAAATGTATTTAAACAAGTGAAAAATAAACACTTGTTTTTGTTTCAAAATGAACCCCCCAAAATCACAATGTTCCATTCCAAAAAAAGTACCACAATGATGCAGTTCAGGTTTTTTTCCTAAACAAAATTGTCAAAATTGGCATGTTTTGACAAAACAGCATTTTTAGTCTCAACCATTTTAATTAAAAAATGTAGAACCAGCTCTACTATTAACACGTTGTGCAGGAATGAACACAGATAAATTCCTACCTGGTCAAGCAAAGTATTACCCAAACTGGAAATCATGTATGTACCAAGGCTATATAAAGTGCTCAGTGGGACTCTTTCCCTGTCATTTCAAATGAAGTGCTACTGATCGTAACTCCCTCTTCTCTTTTAGCTCTGCAACATCTTGACAGTTTTGACCCCACTCACATTGCAGCAAAGGCAGCGCAGGCAGTTCAAACAGCACTTTCTTAAATTACCAAATGTGAAATTCCTTGTATGGACTTCTAGGACACCAGTGAGATATTTTTTAAATCCTTTTCTCCTCTCTATGAGCAAGTGCCAGATTTTTTTTTAAAATGTGAAGTCCTTGAGTAAATTCTCTGACTAACTCCTTGTCCCCTGTAGAGTTTCCACCTCCTCAATAAAAAAAAAGTGCAGTTATGAAAGGCTTTGGCGTAAAAAGCTTCCCACACCATCTCTTAAATGTCCGGCCTTTTCTTTCCTTAAAATAAAGAGTTTCTGTTAAATCTCATCCATTTATTACACTGGAACTCAGAGACTAACTAGAACAGCTTCCTGCAGGCAAGTGCCAGGCTAATACATCAATGTCATGTTGCTTTCTGGATTGAATGGCTACAATCAGAAGGAACTGTAGATGGAATAAAATGGTGATTATGTCATTAGGAATCTCCTTGGGATATTGTGATTCAGACAGGCACACACATATGAAGCAGGTGTACTACCCTATGTCTATACCAAAAAATTATTGATTTAAATCAAGTTACAAAAAAAGAAACTAAGACTGAGCAGGAGTGCATAAAGGTGAAGGGCTAAGGCAGGCCTATGCCAATGCCAGGGAGTGTAGCGGCACTGCAGGCCTGCCCATATTATACCCAGCTCTACCACATCATAGGGGGCAGGTCAGTCCCTTCCCTCCCCCTCATTGTGGACTCAGGGCTGGAGACGCTCATTGTCGCCCTCCCAGGAGTCATTGCCAGTGAGGAAGAAGAGGAGGAGGAGGCCATCATCAGCTCAATGCCTGCCAGCCGAAATAACGCTGCTGTGTAGACATACCCTAAGGTGTTTTACAGACTAACCTGGCTATTTGGTTTTGGTTTAGGACTCACAAGGGCTGGCTGGATTCTCTTCTCGCATTCATGTGAACCAGGAGTAACATCCTGAAGTTGGTGCAGTTGCACTGGAGTAAAACTGGTGTAAATGAGAGGAGAATTAGATCTATTCCTGCAGGGAATTTCTGAAAGTTAATTCTCTTCCCTTCTGGACTACCTAAACCTTGCCAGAGGCATCATTCATAGAAATGATTTTGCTAGGTATGGAGTTTAACTTTCATTTTTTGTCCTCATATTCCCACATGTTAATTGTATGTGTACCCTTAAGTTGTGAAAGAGCAACCCAGAACCTTATCTGTTTCATGTGATTGGTTCTGCACCTCAGCTGGGGGATTTACTTGTACAGACTTCTTTGGGGGGTGGAGGAGGAGGTTTCAAACCTATTCCTCCACTAAGTCAAACACTCACTCATTCTGCACTGGAAAATACTCTTCTCATTATGCAAATTTAAAATTCACTGTCTTCAGATACACAAGCTTTCCATGACCATTCATGCGAAAAGATCTCAAAATCAGTTTCTTCAATCATTGCTGAGAGTTACCTCTCTATCCTTCAACATTAGCGGAAAGAGACCACAAAAACGGGGAAGGGGAGGAGAGGCATGATTGTGGCCAAAGAGTATTCCATCTTCAATCCACTGGGTTGGAAAAGTCCTAAAGTACTTGCCTAACTCAATCATTTAGACACAAATAAGGATATCCACATTGACATTTGAGGTTTATCCCATTAGTATTGCATAATATTGCTGTAAAAAAGCAAGCCTTGACTGAAGGTAACGTCTTTGCAAATACGTTGATTATGAACCATCATTTTAAAAGGAGAATTCTCATGCCTCCTGTGTTTCTTTCGGTAATGAAAGTGATGAAATGATTAGGTCTGCACAGTGGGATTATGTGGACATCCCATAATACAAGTTCCTTATCTAAGAAATAATAAGATAAAGCTAGAATAGGCCTGATTTATCAATGTGTTTGGGCACAGTATCTATAAGATTTAAAGGATACCAGTCTAAAGGGACATGTGTAATACTGATTTTATAAATGAATTCAGGTTAACCAGATCTGACTGCAGAATCTCCTACCATCTGTCTCACTGGAAAGACACTCTGCAGCAGTGCTGAGCATTCTATAAATTTGTGTCACATCTCATGCTTGGGTTCTTCAGGCTACTTTCTCCTCCTGCACACTGTCAATTTCATTTGCATTTATTTGTACTCTGAACATTCTTCATCCCTCTATCCACAGACAAACAGACTTCTGAATAAATGTCCTATGGCATTGCCATGGGCAGATGATTTCTATTTTAGCCTATCCTTTGCTGTACCAGAATCCTAGATTATTTGTTTTTAAGGATTGGTCTGATATCTTTTAGACTTTCGGCATAACAATATTTTATACTATTAAGTGGAGGGCAACAAAAATGATTAGGGGGATGGAGCACATGACTTACTAGGAGCTGCTGAGGGATTTGGGTGTATTTAGTGTCCAGAAGAGAAGAGTGAGGGGGAATTTGATAGCAGCCTTTAACTACCTCAATGGAGGGTTCCAAAGAGGTTGGAGAGCAGCTGTTCTCAGTGGTGACAGATGGCAGAACAAGGAGCAATGGCCTCACATTGCAGTGGGGGAGGTCTAGGATGGATATTAAGAAAAGCTATTTTACTAGGAGGGTGGTGAAGCACTGAAATTGGTTACCTAGGGAGGTGGTGGAATCTCCATCTCTCTAGGTTTTTAAGTCCCAGCTTGACAAAGCCCTGGCTGGGATGATGTATTTGGATTTGTTCCTGCTTTGGGCAGGGGGCTGGACTCGATGACCTCCTGGGGGCTCTTCCAACCCTATGATTCTATGATTCCAAGCCTTATAACTGCTCTAGGAAACAAGGAAGTACTACTAGATGCCTCAAAAATGTTGTGACTATTCTGTGGTATACAAAATTGAATTAACTTCACATATATCTATGTAACCCCCAACTCCCACCCCTTACCTCCCTGGGTTACTTGGGAGCAGGCAACACTCACCTGTGTGCCTGGGCACCAGATGTTCTTCATATTAAAGGAGATCATGAGTCTTCTAGTGGAGATGTTGGATAAGCAGAGACCCTATATATACCCCTCTGCTGCAATGCCTTACTTTTAAAGGAATTCAAAATTGGTGGTGCCTCCACCTGGCTGGCCCCTATACACACTCAGGGTATGTCTACACTACGATACACAAATTAAGCTACGTTAATGGTGTAGTTGAAGTCGAAGTAGTTTAACTCAACTTTTGGTGCTGGCTACACTGCAGGAAGTTGAAGGAAGAACATCCTTCCTTTGACTTCCCTTACTCCTTGTGGAAACAGGGTTACCAGCATCAACCAGAGTGTCGGTCTCACTTCGTATTAACTAGATGGCTAATTTGAACCTGGGAAGATTGATAGCAGCAGCTTTGATCTTCCTCTGTAGTGTAGATGTACCCTCAGTGGTATGCTTTGGGAATCTCCAGGAATAAGCCCATTATAATAATAATCTGTGGCATGGATCTAACTCCAAAATACCAGTTATAAATAATATACATCTGATGTACTTAAATTAGATTTAACACACCTTTACTTAACAACTTTACTTTACTTACTGAATAAAGTCAACAAACAATCAAAATGTACAATAATAAATTAAACTTATCTAACTGGCATTTACACTGCCACCATTTACCCCACCCCAGCGTGTGCAATCCTCTGGATCTCAGCATCCCAGACACTAGCTTGAGTGGGCACACTTGAAGATCTGCAGCTAGAGTGGAGGCAGAACTCTTCAGGTTCTGTGAATTAGTCCAGCCAAGGCCACAAGGTTTATGGCCCTTTTGAAACTGAACCTGGCTCCACCAAATGCCAGCAGCACTGGGTCCTGGTTCTCACTTTCAGGTGACATTGTAAACAAGATGTGGGAAGCATTATCTCCTGCAAATGTAAACAAATCTGTTTGTCTGAGAAATTGGCTGAACACAAAGTAGGACCAAGTGGACTTATAGGCACCAAAGTCTAACATTGTTTTATTTCTGAATGCAGGGGTTATTTTTTTCATAATTCTACATTTACAAGTTCAATTTTCGTGATGAAGACACTGCACTACAATACTTGTGGAGAGTAAATTGAAAAATATTATTTCTTTTGTTTTTTTTTACAGTGATCAAAACTAAATATACAGTGTGCACAGTACACTTTGTATTAACATTGTAACTGAAATTGACATATTTGAAAATGTAGAAAATGTTTAAATAAATGGCATTCTATTATTATTTAACAGTAAAATTAATCACATGACTGATTTTTAATCACAAAATCATGATTATTTGTAATTGCTTGACAGCCTTAGCTTATACTAAGCAGTCTAGAGAAAATTTTCCATGGTCACAGGAGTTGTCAGAATATGACTTTAAGCTGGCAATCCCAACCAGTTCATTTCTTTTTCATATGTTTCCCAACAGATAAAAAAACCAGGTAGGAAACTCTCTGCCATGGTTCCCGAACGTCAGATTTGTTACTTTTTAGAAGGCACGGATCATTCTCAAAGCATGGAGTGTCAATTTCAATGTATTCATTGCTTACAGGCTAACTCCCAATTTGTCCACCTCAGTATGACTCTTTCATGCAGCTGATTACCTGACAATGTTTGGATTTGCTCAGCAAAACAGTATGTCTATATCATCAATTTTAATTTAGCAACAGAACAAGCAATGTGTCAATGAACAAATCCTACAGAAGAATTCGTCATTGAAATGCTTGTTCTCAATAAACAGAATAATTTTGTGGCAGAAAGAGTGTTTTAAAGGTGAGGTATTTGATGAGACTGTCAGATAAATAAACTGGTAGATAAAGCCAGGTAGATATTTAGATCTTCAAATGCTGTCATGTCTAATGTTGTAACCCTTATCTTCCTTAGGTTTGTTGATGAATAGAAGATTAGTGGGAGGGAGGGAGTGTTTTACATCCTGTTTGAACATTATTGGTATGACAGATCAGCAGTCTATCAACTGTTTCTATCTTTGCTGGAAAACTAGCCTTAAAACTAAGCTATTCCCCAGGAGCGGGAGATAAGCAGTAGGAACTGTATAATTTCCCCAACTATGAAACAGACAAAGCTGGCTCTTTTGCTATTTACTTCCTTTGTGCAATGACTGGTGGAGTGAGGTGGAGTGATCTATCTCCAGACTTGATAGTGAGGGACCATGACCCATTCTCCTTACCAGAGGTACTAGGGTGGGGCAGGAAGTATATAAGGAGGGTTCTGTACCTCAACTGAGTTGGAGACAATCTGCTGCAGAACTCTGGAGCAGAAACTTCAGTGCACAGAACTTTGCCCCTGGAATGGAAAGGAGTTGCCAAGACTGCCATCAGCCAGGTACTCCCAGAGGACCCTTAGGCTATGGAGCTTTACACCTGGATTGTGGTAGGTTAAAGCCCAGGGAAAACAGACTTTAGTCTGGTTTTGTGGAAAGAGAATCAGTATACGTGTTTGGTGGGATCCCTGCTGACCCAGTTGTAGAACCATCTGCTACTGTTAGGGCCATGGCCTCCCTACACCCTCACTCAATCCCACCCCTGGGTGGTGAAAGACTCCCCCTTGGCTGGAAGTCCAGTACTTTTGGCTTGCCCCAGCCAGGAGGCAGAGAGGCCCAAACTGTGTTTGTTAGGATTAGGCCAAAGCGTGCTCCCTGTTCTAAAGGGCCAAAGCTCTACATAGTTGAGTGCTGTCAGCCCTAGCCAGAGGCTCAGGGTTAAAGACTTCTTATTGCTTTGCTCTTCCCTGTGAGGGGATGGCAGAACTCTACATTGTCAACAGTTGTTTGCCTGTCAGGAGGCTACAAGCTATAGACTGCTTGTTACTCGGCCCCAGCTAACAGGTGCCTGATCTTGACTACAGCTTACTGATGCCATAAGACAGAGTGGCTGGCCTTCCTCCCCATTAGAGAACAAGGGACCACTAGAATATGTAATGTAAGACTCTCCTGCTCTCTACTAAGAAACCCATACAGTACTATTATAGGCAGGGTTGGGCCAATGGTTAAGGACGGGTTGATCAACATTTCTCATTGTAAGATCTTGTTTTACTTGCTTGTAACTGCCAAACATTGACTGAAAATGCTGAGCAGGATTTTCCCTGCAGTTGCTGCTCCTGGTTGCAATGGACGGCTGTTGCCTCAAGCACAGTTCCATTCTTCTTGCTCCTGTCTCTCCTGTGCTCTCAGTACTGCCCCCGTTGGAGACCAGGCACCATGGAAGATGAAAACACCTGATCTGAATGCAGAGGAGGAGGACATCAGATGAAGATGGGAGAGAGAGAATAGGAAGTAGATTGGGAGAAGAAGCAGGGGGAGACTAGGACTAGTTAGTTGTCTGTGGATTGAGACAGGGTAGGCTGTGACTGAGTGGGCAAGGAAAAAGATTCAGATGAGAAGTCAGGAGGAGTGACAACAAAGAGAATACCCATATAGTACTTTTGACATGGCATATACTTTAATATGCTTTGTCTTAAATAGAATTTATAATGACAAGATCTAAGGAAGCTCTCTGCTTACGGGTTAACATTGCTGGGAGTAAGACATGACCCTTCACCCAGTAAAAGCCAATAAAAGTCAGTTTCCCAAATCCTTTTCTGGTAAAGGGGGAGATGTGACAGTTACCAGGAGGCATCACATGTATTTTAAGGAACACTAAGAGGACACCAGGAAGATATAAGAGTGGGTAAATGGCAGTGATTGTTTGTTAAGCTGTTAGTTAAACTCATAAATGTGTCAAGGCCTTCCCCCAGATGCTTGGTGCCATCTGGTAGCCTCCACACATTACTGCAAAAGAGAAGGCTAAAGCAGCTTCCCCAAAATGACCTTTTGTTTGTCCTATTCTTTTTATATTTTTGGAGCCCACTTGTGTTTGCAATTGTCACAAGAGTATTGTAAAAGACCTGCCAGCATAAGGGGTTGTTTTTTTTCAAAATTAACTTTGCTGAGGATTTTTGTTGGGTCTTAAGATTTGGAATGCCTCAGGATTTGTCAAGATGACCATCCAGGAAAGTGCCAGATTGGAGTAACCTTAAAGGGTAAAACTAAAAAAAACCAAATAGTCTAGTAGCACTTTAAAAACTAACAAAACATGTAGATAGTATCATGAGCATTTGTGGGCATAACCCACTTCTTCAGATGACTGGAGTATTAAAAGTCCAGATCC
>CM057845.1:43668221-43678949 GCA_030068395.1 Apalone spinifera
TGTATTTGGCTTGTGGAATTGGCCTGAAACAACATGGTGACTTGGAGATTCATTGAGTGCCCAGGCAGGTTAAAGTGTTCTCCAACAGGTTTCTGTGTGTTGCCCTACTTAAAGGGCAAAGTGAACTTGGAAGATTTTCTTGGGTCACCACAACATCAAGAAAGGTCAACACACTGACTTTCCAAGACTGGTCCTATGAACAGACAACAACAAGCCACACCAATCTGCCACTCCTGGGACCCAGGTGATCCTGACAAAGTGAAGTTGTGAAAAGAGATGACAATCACTTTGTTCGCCAACCTGCAGCTCTGACTTTGATGACAAATCCAAAGACCATGGAAGCCAAGGAGTTTGAATCTATTTTCTTTACTTTACAGTATCTTTTTTCTCTTTTTTTTTTGCCTTCTGGGAGAGGGAGACCTCCCTTATAATCTTTTCTAATTCTTTTGGGGGTATGTATACAAATGAGCATGTTTGAATCCTAGTACATGCATATAACGACACAAATCATAATTCCCTAACCTTAAAATCATGAGCAATTCCTGCTTTTAAAAGCATCGGCGTGTATTCCTGCTTTAGGGAGAACCATCAGTGAAACGAATCCATACTCCATAAGAGGAAGTGCAAGCTGAGTGTGGTTTAATGGCTAGAGCACAAAAGACCTTAGTTCTAGCTCTGCCAGAAGTGTTGGAAGACCTTGGGCAAGCAAAGGGCACAATTCCATAAATGATATTCAGTAATGATATTCAGTCATTTTAGTTAATTTCTCTGCCATTAGCAAGGCCCTGTAAATGGGATTTGGAAATAAATGTACCTCTGCCTCCTAAAATTCTTGGAGTTAGCAGGTGCACAACCAGACCTTTCCTAAGTAGGGGCTCACCCAACTTCAGAAGTTTCCCCTCCACACATTCCCCCTTCACTCAACCCCAAGTTCCCCACAGCCCTCCCCTAAGAGGTCCTGAGCTCTATCTTGCCAGTCTTGAGCTCTATCTTGCCATCTCTGCACCCAGGTCCACACACACTTTTCCTTCTGTTGTTCCACACCCAGCCCTGGGCACTCCCCCCAGCACTGCTGTGCATCCAACCCTGCAGACTTCCTGTCCCAAGCTTTTACTGAGAGAGGCTGTCAGACTGGAAAGAATCATCCCAATAAGGATGAGGTGGTTCTGGTTGCAGTGTACCCATCTTACTTCTATATTTCTGCTTCCTCAAGAAGCATCAAAAACCAGTGCCTTAACCATGAGACTATCCTTTCTCTGTTGGCAGTCCCCTTTCTCATTCACTATATGACTTCAAATTTCTGCAACAAATGAGGCAAAGATTCCGCAGACAACAGCCTCTTTCACTACATAACCCTAATTCAGACCCAGAGCATAGTCTGCCCTGGGCAATTTTAACTCTGACATTTCCTAATTTTGGGATACTTGATTTTATAATCTGTACATTCTTTTAATATAGTTTCTGGAGTGTGCTATTTCATGGTTTATTAAGCAAGCAAATTGATGGATTCCATTATGAGATATCGTTGTTACCCATATAGGTCATCAGCAGGGCTGGGACCTTTACATCTACCTCAGACCTACTGGTAGCAGTAGCAGGTTACTATCCTGCATATTGACTAGCACTAGAAAGAGATAAGATACATACTTTGCCAGTGGCCTTCACAGACATTTGCTGATAGTGAAGGAATGATGAGTCTAAGAACTCCTGGGCTTCATTTTTTATTCTAGAGGGAGTGTGTTGTAGTGGTAACTTATACTTCTGCCTTGTTCTTATGTCTTGTGAGAAACCAAGGTTTAGTTTAGTGAAATTTCCAACTGTCTTTCTAATAATATAGCTAATTTAGCCGAACATGGAGAAGCATTGCAGGAGGCACTAGGAACCTGCAATGGATACAGCTGCATGGAAATACAGAAACAATCTCTCATTAAGTACTTCCTGTATGCTGTATCCAGTACTTCTAGTTGTGAAATGCTACCTTTCGTAATCTCCCAATGTAGTAATAAATCCCAAATGCCATCTCAATCAGGGAACAAGATCTATTAATGCTTGCTGAGTTGGAAATACTGAAATATTACACAAAATAGTAATCTTGAATTTTTTTTAAATTAAAAAGCTGGAGCAAATTGAAATAAAATTGAATCAGTTCTAGGCAAATAGACCTGAAGAAATTCAGGAAGGTACTCACCCTAAATGTGAGTCTGAAATAGCAGCATTGACATAGATAAATAGGTTGCCTAATAGGTTGTCTACTGTGTTATTGGACATGAAGCATGATAAAGTATTCAGAAAAGTTACTGCATAACTTTATTTCCATAACAACCAAGAGAAGAACTATTACAAAAGAGCACGGAAAAGCCACCTTTGAAAATAAACTTTAACCTTAGAGCAATAAGGAGAGATAGAGCACGGTGATGCTGATGTCTAAATTAGAGATGGCAGAGA
Organism: Apalone spinifera; assembly: GCA_030068395.1. Lineage (NCBI taxonomy): Eukaryota > Metazoa > Chordata > Testudines > Trionychidae > Apalone > Apalone spinifera. The sequence continues at coordinate 43,670,667 of CM057845.1, forward strand.
GCCAACAAAGAACAGGAGCATTTGAATCTTGCACCAGTTTACCGGTCGAGCTAAAATAGTAGATGTGCAAAACTAACAGCACTCATCTAAAGCAATAAGATCAGATGTTTTAAAAATGAATGCAGTGGTGATCAATACCTTATTGAGGAAGAAACATAATGACATAGCAGTAAGTTATTGCTCTACTGTGAAAATACACCTGTATATCCAGAAGGCATTGACATGACTCTAAAACTCTGACAATTAAAAAAATCTCTTGATTACATTTTGACCTAACTAGATGAGTCCCCTTATTGATTTTAACAAGAGAGGCTGCATTCAAAGCAATTTTGAAGGAGCTCTTGTATTTAACTCAGAGAGGAGATGGATCTCTGGCTGCATAAAAGAAGTAATTCTTTTAGAGCCTGAATGCCTTAGTCTCATTGAAGCTCCTGGCAAAACTCCCCCTGACTTCAGTGAGCACGGGGTCAGGCCCCTAGGTTTTATCTAAATTATTAATTATGACTTACTGTTTCTTGATGTATGTTAAACTACACCTGGGGGGAAATGTGGCTTTAAGACAAAGTCCCTCAGAAAGAAGAGGTCTGGAGGAGTTGCTAGGGCACAGTGCTTCCCCAGCCCGCACTGAAATTAAACAGCCCTTAGACTGAACACAGTAAGCACCAGTCAGGAGGCACAAGCCAGAGACATGAGTCATTCTAGAGTGTAGACATACCCCTGAACACTAGGGGCATGTCTGCACAGCAGTGTTATTTAGAAATTACTCATGTTTTTTCGAAATAACAGAGTGTGCGTCTGCACAGCAAGCCCATTATTTCAAAATAATTTTGAAATGACGGGCTTCTTACTCCAACTTCTGTAACCCTCATTTCATGAGAAATAAGGGCACTTGAAGGGAGAGTGTTCTTCCTTCGACTTCCTGCAGTGTAGACAGCAGCAAAAGTCAAGTTAAGGTACTTCGACTTCAGCTACGCAAGTAACGTACCTGAAGTTGCGTAGCTTAATTTGGCATTAGCCCACAGTGTAGACATACCATAGGAGGCTAGGTCTACACTATCACTTTTTTCAGAAAAAGCTATGCAAATTGTGCTCTGCCATTTGCGTAGCTTTTTCCGAAAGCTTTTCCTGAAGAGGCTTTTACACCATTTGTCCCTGCCTAGACAGAGCCAAATCACAGAAAAGCCTCCTCTTTCGGAGGAGCCCTTATTCCTCCTAGAATGAAGTATACAAGGCTCCCTGAAAGAGCACGTTTGCTTTTCCTCAAAAAAAGCAGAAGAGCAAACATATTCCCTGGATGCGGCGGAGTTTTTCCAGGAGTTTTTCCTAGTGTTCAGGGATATGTCTACAGAGTGAAGTACAAGCACTCCCTTGTGTGTTAAGGCTCAGTAGCAGCACTGACTGGAAAATGAAAACACCATTGGCATAAATAATTTTGAAGTTGTTTTTTGTTTCTCAGATTAGAATCATTTTATTTTGGGTGGTTCTTTTATAACAAAATGATTACTAAAATTTTTTATTTACAGAAAATTGGGTTATCAGTAAACAAAAATCTGTGCTAATGGTGACAATTGGTCCTAAAAATTCACGTTTGGAAGGAAAATCAATTTTTCACTGTTAATCATTAGAAAGAAAGAAAGAAAGAAAGAAAGAAAGAAAGAAAGAAAGAAAGAAAGAAAGAAAGATTCCAAACAGCTCTGTCCAGCTCTCCTGTCCAGTGCAGAAGGGATGGGGTCATTGCCCTGCCCTTCCCCCTTTGAAGGCCCAGTGCAGCAGGTGAAACTAGCCTGGTCAAACCCTTGTCTTCATTGCCAAAACAAGGACACAAAGACAGGAAGCTTGAATCTCCTGGCCCAAGCGACTGCGCTTTAGTGGCCAGATTTAGCCCATTACATTAAACTCAACTAATCTTAACCTACTTGAAGTCCTTTATAAACATTTCTTACCTAACCACCAATTAAGAGTTTTTATAGAGCTGCACAATGGGTTTGTGTACAAAGCAAAGATATTCATGGTGCTTGGTCCTGCCGTGAGGGTCAGTGGACTGGACTTGATGACTTCTTGAGCTCCCTTCCAGTTCTAGCATCCTATGAGTATATGGTGGGTATAGCTGAAACAATCATCAAAGATGTGAGTGTGTTAGTGTTTAGCACTGTGCACCTTGTGCATATCACCAGTGTTATTTTCACAATAAAAATAATTATTACGTTTCATTCTACTGAAGTTAATCACGTATATCAATAGTCAAAAGCTTTTCAGTAGCAAATATGATATTGCATTATTGGTCAAAGGAGCCATCTATTAAATATTTCTCATGTTGTTTATTATTAATTACACATATTTATAAAGTATCCATCATTGTGGCATCTAGACAAACTTTACACGAGTAAGAACAAAACCAATCATCACCATAGGACTGGAGAACACATACTCCACAGCTGTCCAGGAGCATGGTCTTCACTTCAGAGTTAGCTCCTCTAATTCCCCTCCCAATCACACAAAAAATTTTCATCAGAGTATAGTGGTGCTTTAAGCCCTGGATGGCTGCTCTATTTAACAGTATGGGTAAGAGCCCGGATACCACTGTCATTTGGGCTGGTAACCTACCCACATGCCATGAGGAGACGCTAAATCTCTCAAGTGCTAATAATCCCCATCACCACCATGTCTTTCCACAATTCCCCACTTGTACCCAGAACAGACAAGTGCCCCTATAATTCATTGGGAAAGAATCAGAGTAGCTCAGCTTACTGCAGCACAAAGAACTCTGGGATGTCCCAAGGTGTCTTAGCAGCATAGAGAAGATGTGCAGCACCAGTAAGAGCATCAAGTAGGGCTCTGCAGTGTGGCAGTTCACATTTGGGCTCAGCTAACACAGGTGCTGATCACCCACATTGACTCTGAAGTGAAGACATACTCAAAGTGGCTGAGACTATGTCTACACTACAGAGTTTCTTCAGAAAAAAATGGCCATTTTTCTGAAAAAATGAATTATGTCCACACTGCAATCGCGTTCTTTCGAAAGAAAATCGAAAGAATAGACTTTTTTTCCCAACAGTGGTAATCCTCTTTCTACAAGGAAAAAGCCTCTGCGTGGACAGGGAGAAGGATTTTCTTTCGAAAGATGAGGCCTCCAGGAAATAACACAGGTGCCCTGGTGAACACTCTGTCCAAAGTAATAACAACTCTATAGTTCCTGTCTCCTGGCCCCAATTAAAGCTGCAGGCACCCTGGACAAGCCTTGTGGCCCTGGGAGCAGCACTTGACCATGCGACTCTCCCAGTTACCCCAGACTGTCAGCAATGGCTGAGCCACAAGCCCCCTGTAACCCTCCTGGCCCTCACAGGGAGCAGCCCTAGGTATCCCAGGACCCAGCTAGGGGGACCAAGAGGCGAGCACCCTCCTGGTCTGGAGCGGAGATCCTGCCCCTCCTCAAGCTGTGGGGCGAGGAGGCGACACTGCAGGATCTCCGCTCCAAGTGCCGAAACATGAACATTTTGGGGCACATGGCTGAGTCCCTTGCGAATCGTGGATGCTCACCCCAGACCTTGGAACAGATCCAGAGTAAGGGGAAAGAGCTCTACTAGGGATACATGAGGGCCAGAGAGTGTAGATCATGCTCCAAGGCAGGACCCCACACCTGCCCCTGCAACCAAGAGCTGCACCAGATCCTGGGGGGTGGGGAAACCATTTCCCCACCCATCATTGTGGACTCTGGCCTCAACATGCCCATCGTTACCTGGCTGGAGTCACAGCGGAGGAGAAGGAGGAGGAGGACCAGGGACAGCAGCAGCAGGAGGAGGAGGTGGACGACATGGCCACTGTCAAGCTCTCCTTGGAGCCAGTTCCCATGAGCCTGGATGTCTCCCAGGCCTTGTCTGATGCTGGGGAGGAATCGTCAGGTGAGTGCTCTCAGTTTGTCACACACACAGGGCGGGGTAGGCGGGTGCAAAGGGACAGGGGTGCTAGCATCAGTCGGCCTGCTTAGGCTGGCCATTGTGTTACAGTCCATACATGTGGAACCACATGCAGTGTTAGTGTGAGCCTTGTGGAATCAGCAGGCAGCCCCTGAGCATGCCTGGGGTCCTGCTCCCAGGCTGAGGGGAGGTCACACACACGTCTGGCCCCGGGTGGGGGGAGTGGGGAGAGCTCTCCACCACCTGCCATGGCTGGAAGCAGACTAGCCACATGACCGCAGACACACTGAGGAGTGCTGCACACAGCACATGGGCATGCCTGCATGTGCGAGGCAGCATCTGCTCCTGAGGTCAGTGCTGCCAGGCACAGGTGTGTGTGTGGGCTCCAAAGAGGGCCAGGCTGCTCCCAACTCATCTACCACACATCGGGGGATCCCACTGTGGCTGGACACTTCCCTTGCCTGCTAGTCCATAGGCTGGAGGGATAGGGGGAAGTGGGCAGCCTGGTCCCCTATGCACCTCAGCTATTTAGAAATTAGATCAAAATAAGATACGCAGTTTGCATACTCAAATTGCATATCTTATTTCAAACTATGGGTGCAGTGTAGATGCACCCAAAGGCTTTGTCTACGCTGCAGAGTTCTTCTGGGATACTACAAAAAAACTCTGCCGTGTCCAGGGAATGCATCTGCTCTTTGAAATTTTTTTCAGAAAAGCAGATGCGCTTTTTCAGCATCCCTGTAAACCTCATTTTATGAGGAAGAAGGAATGTTCCGAAAAAGGTGGGGGGGTTTTCTACACTTGGCCCGGTGTGAATCCAGACAGGGAACCTAACCCTGAATGCCTCTACCCAGATCCTGGTATGGATTTGCAGAGAGAGTGGCCTGCATTTCCCACTCACAGAAAGCTAGGCTGGGGGAACCATCCAGCGTGAATCTCTGGTGGAATCTCTCAGGAAGCAGACATGGTTGGATTAACATTTTGTGGGCCCCTATGGAGGCAATGGGGGCAATGCAATATGGCACAGAGGTGTTGGTGCCGGCACAGGGAGCAAGGTGCCAGCTAATGGCAATGGGATATGGCACAGTGGGGGCAGCCGCTCTCCACCCAGTCTGAGGGCACCGTTTACATACTGGGAGTGACCAGGCACACACTGGTCCACCCAGCACTCTGCTGCCAGCATATCCTTTCCCCGTAGTGGTGGGTCCATGCCACATTACACAGCCTCCCTGCCCAGCACCCTCCCCAGTTGCACAATGGCCTGAACACCATCACCCCTCCCAAGCACCAACCCTGCCCTCAGCCCCTACAAGAATTGCCCACTACCCCCACACAAACCTTCCCAATGCTCAGCACCCCAAAATGCATAGAACTCCTCCACTCCCACAGTCCTGCACCTTTCCCCACAGCCCCACCACAACTACAGCATCTCTCTCTCAGTCACACACACACAAATTGCCAAGCACCCCAACATATACAAACAGGGCTGCTGAAAGAAATGCTGGGTCCCTGAGCGGAGGGGGCAGCGGGGGCAGCAGCTCTGGGCCTTGAGAGAAAGGGATGGGGTCGGGGAGACTAGCCAGCTCTTCTGCACTGCCCAGCCTGCACCACCCAGAGCTCCAGTGGTAATTTAAAGGGCCCAGAGCAGCTGCCCTTCTGTCCCCTATCAGCAGCCTTGGGTGCCCCACACTGTTGTGCTGGCCTGGTGTGGTGTGACCACAGACATGGAGCTGGACCCAGGGTGGCAGCTGGATGGTGCATGCTTGCTGCTTGTACAAGCCACCACTGCTACAGCAATTTAAAAGTAGCAGGGAGCCATGGTTGGCTCGGGGCTCCCCAATCACAGTGCCACTACCGTGATATAAATTGCCACTATTTAAAAGTGGCTGGGAGCCCCAGGCCCTATTAAGTTGCCTGGGCCCCTGGACTAGTGTCCCCTTTGCCACAACCATCAATGGCCCTGTATACAAACCTCCCCAACCCCCTGCACAGGTCCTTCCATCACCTCACATCCCAGCATTCCCTGCACAGACCCACTCCCCCATGCCAAGCCCCAAGCCCTGTTGAGCCAGTGCAGAGCATGTATTGCCCTCCCCACTTCTGGGAAACAGGACAACAGATGCTCAGGAGCAGAGAGCGGCCCCATCTCGCAGAGCCCCCACCAGTCACTACTTGCCTGGTGCTGGGGCTTACAGTGGAGGATGCGTTTGTACAGGAGGTATGGGAGGTGTGTGTCCATTGCTACACTCTCTCAATTGCTAACCAGTGCATGCAAGTCCTCCTGCACTATCTTTGGGTATCTTGTATCCCAGGAAGCTCACAGAAGGTACCATTCCTACACTGTGTGTACAATTATGAACCACCTGAGGGCACAAGATGAAAAGCACCTACAGCATTCCCCTCCACCCTATGCATTCACAAAGCAGCAGGGCACAGACTGGTCTAGTAATAGCAAGAATGTAAGAGAAGATTTAGTGTAATCAACAGTACCATAATAGTACTATATGATTTTTAAAAAGAGACTCCTTTATATTTAAATAGTGGCTTTTTCTGACTCTCTTCATTGTAGGTATTTGTGTTCTTGTATTCCCATTATATCTGTTTAGAAGTTCTCTTGCCAATGCCTGGCCCACATTTACACTACCTTGGGCATGTCTAAAACACTGGAGTCATTAATAAGGCAAGGCTTTGTTGATGAAAAAAATAGGGAAAGCTGTTAGCTGAGTAGCAGCCCTTCTGTATAAATCTATATAAGGGTCTGTTTTGGCAACAACAAGACATTCAAAACCACAACAGTGAGCATGAACAGAAGAGAAAGAAATGGAGCAGAATGTGTACAAATGATGATAAGCAACACTCAGTCCTAAAGAATGGTCATATTGATCTGAAGAGAAAGGGCTCTACATTTTCAAGAGTGGCTAGTAGTTTCAGTTGCCTGATCTGGTAAGTCTTCAAGGGGCCTGATTTTCAGAAAGTGCTGAACACCTGCCCTCTAAAAATCAGTCCCTTTAAGCAGGGCCAGCCCACAACATTTTGCCACCTGAGGCAGGGAGCTCAAATGATGCCCCCATACCCCCTTCCTTGGGCCAAAACTTTGAAAGGTCTCAATTCTGCCCTCTTCCTGTTCTACTCTTCTCATGGCACTCCACCATCTCTGTGCATCTAGAGCAGAGAGGATACATATGCACCAGCAGCAGACACAATTTTCTACACTCTGGGTCCTAGTGGCGCCCCCCCCCACAGTCTGGCACCTGAGGTGGCCGCCTCAGTTCGCATCATGGTAAGGCCAGCCCTGCCTTTAAGGGTATCTCAAAGTTGGGCACTGAAAAGTAAGGACAGCAAAATCGCTATCACTTTCGAAACTTCGGAGATGGGATTGAGAGATAGTGTTTTGGTCTGGGCAAAACCATAACTATTTGCAACACCTAAATGTTGGAAGTCAAAATAATCAAATTAGGAAAATAAAGTATAGAACTTTTAATTAATCAAATTCACATAAGCCAGAAACTGTACATAGCAAACTTGTGTTAGGCTGTTGAATTTTTTCTCCTACTGAGACTTTCTGCCTTCCCCCGTAAGGAAAAAACTGTCCATTGGTAAGCTTCTGATTACAGAACAAGGTTTATTGTCCTGATTGATTTAGCTTTGGGGCTTGATCCTACAAACCCTTATCGCCAGATATACTGTTTACTACTGTGATTTAATGGGTCTAGTGAAGCACTCAGCAGTGACATAACTGCTACAATTACCTGAAATGGAAGCAGAGCTAGGCCAACACTGAGTGCTTTAAAATCCCACCCTAAGTATTCACAGGATCAGACCCTAAATCAGCCTCAGTCTTAGTTAACCTCCTGTCACGGGCAGTGAGCGATCCCATGGCTTGGGAAGGCAAGTTCCCAGTCCCGCCCCTTCAGCAAAGGCCCCACCCTTTTTTTGTCCACCAGAGCCCAGCCCTCCCAGCACTCTGGCTGCTGCTGGCTCCTGTCCAAACCCTCTGCTAATATTGTGGACACGAACCTGAGCTGTATTCACAAATGGAGTTTGCTATAATTTTACAACTGGGTCTGATCAGACTCGACAGGGAGATCACAGATATAATCTCTTGAATCTATTACACTCTTACATCACTTGCATATGGAGTACTAGTTAATATCCATCTCTAATGTTTTGCATGGCATAGATGTACATAAGTTTCAAGACCTCTGCTAGGCGAATCAGTAGCTTGACTCTGCTTGCAATATTTCCAAAGTACTAGAATTGTTTAAAGACAACAAAGATGACAACACTGACAAACTTGTGAGATTATCGTGAGTTTTGCAATACTCTGTGGCTACGTCTACACTGGCATGATTTTCCGGAAATGCTTAAA
>CM057845.1:43690408-43709384 GCA_030068395.1 Apalone spinifera
AATTTAGCTGATACAGAGGACAGGAGCTTATGGTGGTGGATGTGCCTGGGGGGGTGGGGAGTTTGAATTCTGGTTCTGAAGGCAGGTACCTTATCTACTGCACCACTAGAGAAGCCCCCCAACCTGCCTACCTTCAAGGCCCCCTGTATCCATCCTATGTCCCAAAGGCACCAGGTCCACATTGGTTGAGAGCAGTTCTCAAACACTTGACCTCTGGCTCCAAAGTCGGGGCCCTTAATCTACTGCGCCACTGAAGGAACCCCCCAACCTCCATAGTTGCTGCCTCCACCCCCAAGGACTATCAAATATTTGGGTAACCACTAAAATTGTATGCGGTTACCTGGCTATTCAATTACAAGCTCTCTAACATCCCTATTGGGAGGTGCCAGAATAATGGCCACTGGTAATAATGGGGATGGCAAAGGTGATGAGGAAGATGATGGCTAACACCTTGGTTGTTCTAGAAGGAATAGTGTGAGTTTATGGCATGGAAATATGGATGTACGTTCTCTATCTATCTTATGAAATTGGGGTGTTTGTGATTGTGCTAAATGTATTAATAAAATATATTTTTATATATACAAGAGTTCCTATAGCACGAAGATTGCAACTGTGCACATCAGGGTTCCCAATCACAGAATAATTAAATACTGGGCCTGATCCTGGGACAAGAGGCCTGACAATCCTAAAGGTGATAACTAGAAATTCTTAAGTAATATGTGATCAAGCAACACTTTGTTGGTTCCAGAACTAGCTGCTCCAACAAACAGTCATAAATGATGTCTAGAAATTTTATCTCTGCATCCCATCCTGGAGTGACATGTACACAGTCAATACAGTTCCCTGTTATTCCTGAGTTTTCTGTTTTTGTAGCTTCTGTGAGCATGTCACAATCGCCTTTTGGGTTCGGTAGTTGGTAGCATATCCCTATTGTTATACTCTTATTATTCAATTATGAAATTTCTATCCATAGAGAATCTATGATACAGTCTGATTCATTTAATTTTATTATATTTGACCCTTTGTTTTCTCCCACATATAGTGCCACTCTCCCAACAGTGAAACCTACTCTGACAATCCTTATAGATTTTGTATCCTGTTATTGTCACGTGCAAGTGATTATCATAATTTCCCCAAGTTTCTATGATGATTATCATATCAATACCCTCATTTAATACCAGGCACTCCAGTTCCCACAGCTTAGTATTTAGATTCTAGCACTTGTATATTTCCTTTAATAAATCCTCTCCAAAATCATCATTAAGTTATGATCTGATTTACACAAATATCAGTCTGTAGTAAGTAAAAAACAGTCACTTCTATCTTGAATCTTAAATGGAGATAACTATAAATATTTTTGTCAAGTTCTGAAGTGTAACCCAGAGCAGTAAGTGGTTGTATCATCACATGCCCTTTAACTCTGGGTTCCTTAACTGCTCACAGCTTGGTCCCTGAGAGATGAGCATGCAATGTCTTGAGCAACAGTGTGCTATGCAGCCTTGCTTTAACACTCAGATCTCAGCAGCCTACGTACAAGACAGCAGCCTCACCCTGGTGTCCTCTGTTCCCTGCAGAGGTGATCCCAGCACACTTCTAGTCCTGAACTTCCCAAAACTTTCTACCTTGAAGTATCCAGCTCTCTGTTGGTACACTTAAAGAGGTTATTATGTTTGTTGTTCCCTTTAAAGAAAGTTCAGCAGCTTACTTTCTTACTGCAGTCAACAAAGACTCTATTTTAATCGAAGTTAAACAAGTTTGTTAAACAAAAGTCAAATGTTAAGTGATTCCAAGTAGAAAGGTTAAAAGGCGTTACAAACAAAAGTAAACATATGCTTCCAAGACTAAAACTTAATTTCAACTATTTACAAACTTTGCATAAGCAGGTTTCTTACCTATAATCAGTTTTCAGAGACATCAGCCCCTTTGGCCGAAAAGCCCATCATTCTGTGATCTCAAGTGCTTTGAAATCACAGACTTTAATCCCTTAAGTCATGGGACCTCTCCTTTTATAATTCAGTAAACCTTTAAAAAGCATTTTTCACAAAGTGCATTGCTCCTGCCTCAGGAGGCTGGGCAACTTCCTGGAGTGCCATCTCTATCATCATTTTGGGGATTACAGTGGATGAGAAGCTGGATGAGTCAACAGCGTGCCCTTGTAGCTAAGAAGGCTAATGGCATATTAGGGTGCATTAGAAGGAGCATTGCCAGCAGTTCTACAGAAGTGATTATTCCCATTTACTCAGCACTGCTGAGGTCACATCTGGAGTATTGTGTCCAAATCTGGGCCTCTCACTACAGAAACTATATGGACGCATTGGAGAAAATCCAGCAGAGGGCAACAAAAATGATTAGGGGGCTGGAGCACGTGATTTATGAGGAAAGGCTGGGGGATTTGGGCTTGTTTAATCCCAAGAAAAGAAGAATGAGGGGGATTTGATAGCAGCCTTTAACTAGCTCACAGGGGGTTTCAAAGAGGGTGGAGAGAGGTTGTTCTCGCTCGTGACAGATGGCAGAATGAGGAACAATGGTCTCAAGTTTCAGTGGGGGAGGTCTAGGTTGGATATTAGGAAAAACTGTTTTACTAGGAGGGTAGTGAAGCACTGGAATGGGTTACCTAGGGAGGTGGTGGAATCTTCATCCCTAGAGGTTTTCAAGTCCCAGCTTGACAAAGCCCTGGCTGAGATGATTTAGTTGGGGTTGGTACTGCTTTGGGCAGGGGGTTGGACTCAATGACTTGAAACCTTATGACTCTATCATTCTCCACTGGCTCTCATGATAGTTTTGTTTACCCTGCAGGTAGATATGCCTTCAGTGACTCTACCTAATGATCAGGCTGGTCACATAAGAAAATGCATTGTACTTTGTAATCTGGACATACTGACCCCCATCTATTTCATGAGCATTGATGATTCTGTTTACTGTGTATGTGAATCTCAATCCCATTGTCACTAGTCAACCCTGCTTCATTTGAAATTAAGCCCTGGGCAGACCTGTTTTCTGCATTATTCCAATATACATGCTTTAACACAGGAGAACGTCCATAAATCTACATATAGTATGACTGCACACATTCTACAATTATATCAATCACAAGTGTGTTCTTAGTTTTCCAATCATATATTACATGACACTTTTTCGCTACAAATCATGACATCAATGAATTGGGATACAAGATAGGTGATGCTCACTGCCTTGGGATGTTTTTAGAGTCTTAATTTTGTAATAATTTAAAAATCTGAAATCTAACAATGGTGGTGGATTAAAGGATATAGAGTAGAAATGATGGCAACTCATACTTGAAGAAAATGATAACTGAACTGTCTTTTCACGAACACTGTGGTCCCCTTAAACCTTTTTTGGCACCTTAATAGGACTTTAATGTGAGAGCAAATTACAGTTATGGCTAGGTGCAGTGTAAATGTAATGCCATGTTAATGTAAATGAGAATTATTCCCAATATGTTTTATTGTGAAATTAAAATTATTTTATTCAAAGAAAAGCAATTATTTATAGTGGGCATAGTGTCATGAGTTGAATTCCATGTGAGTTCCATGCATCATAAGTGAAATTCACCCCTTTGTGCAGAGGCCTGTACAGACACCATGCAACACTTACACCCCAGATGCTCCAATTTTGCCATTGGATCCAAGAGAGAATTTGCGCCTGCTCAGATACATTTTTTAGGGCCTCTACACACAGACAAGTTTCACCCAAAGCTAGTTCAGAATGAAGTTCTAAATATGTTTACCATAACTTTTGTTGTCCTTTAAAACTTTTAAATTAGTTTTATGGTAGTGTGTTCCATGTAAGATTAAACTAAAAACCTCCTAAACTGAACTAAAATAATCTAATGTAAATTTATAAGAACTAGAATAGGGACATAATAGCCGCTTTAGGGATATACATAATCCAACCATTTTCCTTACTTTAACAACATAAGCATGGCCATACTGGGTTAGACCAATGATCCATCTAGCCCAATAACCTGTCCTCTGACAATGGCCAGTGCCAGATGCTTCAGAAGAAAAGAATGGAACTGGGCAATTACTGATTGACCCATCCCATCTTCCAGTTCCAGCTTCTGGCAATCAGAGGTTTAAGGACAATCAGTGCAAGGGAATGCATCACTGATGGTTTTGGCTAATAGCCACTGATAAACCTATCCTCCAGGAATGTTATCTAATTCTCTTTTGAACCAACTTGAACTTTTGGCTTTCAAAACACTGCCTAGCAATGAGACCCATAATCTAACCTTACCTTGTGTGAATAAATAATTCCTTATTCAAGTCTTTAATTGTCAAATTTCCAGCATTTCAATATTTATGATGTAATCTACAAAGAGGTTATAAAATGTATGTTATTTATAAAAGATCCAAAAGTTTCCCTCATAGCTACTCCAGTACATCAGGTCAGTCTGCATATGAGCAACCTTTGATTAGGATTATTATTCATTTCAACAGTCTGAAACAGCTTAAATTAAATATTTGTTAAACTATTATGCTACTATTATCTAGCTTTTTAAAATTAAAGCTAATATTATATAGTTTACAGACTCAAATTAAGAATTTTTTCTGGTCTGTCAGTCAAATCCACCTTCATTTTAAGACTGTTCTCCTGGTTCTTAGTTGCTGTGCTTCTTGGGGCCCACTGCTTTCCTCAGCTCCCATTGGCCAGTAATGGTAAACCATGGCCACCATGATGGAGGATGTCATGGTCATGAGAGATGGCCAGCAGTCTGGGGACTAAGGGGTTAACTATTCCTAAGCCAGGTAGAGTCGTCCAATAGGAATGTAGGTAGGAATTTCATACTGGGACAAAGGAATTTTTGGGTTTTTCTCTCCTTTGTCCCTGGGCAGTTTCTCTCCAGCTACTGAGGGAGACAGAATGTCTCCCTCCAAGAATAGACTCTTCACTATCTGTAAGTAGGGTAAGGTTTAGATAAATCTGTTAGGTTTTATTGTTTTATGGTTTGGGAAATGGGATCTGATGTCTGTGCATTTAAAAATGGGTTTTGCTCTCCTTTGTAATTAAGTCTTGGCCTATGGTGGGGTTCCCCCATGAGTATATTAATTTGTGACTTTTCCATCTAGTCATTATGCTTGCAACAGGAATATTGTGGTGATAAAAACAAGTTCTTTCTCTTTTCTTTTATTAACCTGGTATTGGTTAATTTTTGTGTCCTGTTTTTTACTTTAGGGGTGAGATTTCCCAAGTGATCGCTCCCCTGATTTTCTTATCCTTACTTGGATGGTGGCAGCGGATTTTATCCCCAAAATATAGGTTTTTAAGATGGGGGGGAAGTTTTATACCAAAGCCTGGAAAAATAAGGTTTTGGGGTACTTTTGTGGGCCTCCACTTCTGCATTATCGTGCCAGAGTGGGGAAGGAGCCATGACAGAGGGGGAGGGGGAAATGCTTACAGCTGGTCAATGTCAGCAAAATGTCTCCCAACCCACCAGCAGATTAACCTGATGGGCTGTAGGTTGCCCACGAGTATTCTACACAGATTGTGGTTATGTCATTGCTATTGATGTTTAAGCAACAGAGATTTTCTGCTTTTGTTTACTTTAACTTTTAGGCCCATATATCTGAGGAAGGCTTCCTTCCTGTAGCTCTCTGCTCATTTTGCGAAAACCTCTTTTTAGACATCCAGATGTCTGTCTACACTGTTCCTCCCATTTTTACTTCAATGGGACTATTTGTGTGCTTAAAGTTAAGCATATTCTTACCTGCTTTACTAAATAAAAGACTTAATGAAAGCCAAGTAAGAAAGACTGCTTTTCATTTCCCCCAATAGAATGGCATGCATTTTTCCAAAATGAAACAGTGTTTTCTTATTTTCTCTCAATGTTTTTAGTTTCCATAGCTCCCACTGGGCAGGTCTGCAGGTGGTATAAATTGTCATAGCTCCATTTGGAACAGCATATTTGTATTTTCCCTGTGTTTTCAATTGATTTGTATCATCTCCCATTTTACTGTTATATGCAAGTGTCTTGAACCAATTTACTCCCACTTCTACATTATTAAAGACACCAGTAGATAAAATGGAATCCAAAGTCAGTCCCTCCATATCTCAACTAAATATCTCGATATATTACCACTTTTTATTCTCATTCTCATTTATCAAACGAAAAGAAATGTCTGATTTGAGCAAACATTTGGGTTTAAGAAGAAAATACATCTAGAGGAGAAGAGAAGAACAATGCTAAATTCTGTTCATAGTTATTAAAATTCTAGACATTTACCCACTAAATTAACAGAAAGATTTTCTATTTTTGATACTTATACTTAAGATACTTACTAATATTTTCACTAAATTTCTTTGGAACATCAGCAGTTGTTTGGTGCATAGGATAAGAATAATAGAGAAAAGATACAAAAACTGAATTTTACTACCTCTGTGCCATTTAATGAGTACCAGCAAAGAAATCCTGCCAGACAGCTGTCTCTTGTCTTTAACTAGTCTCACTGGACTGTTCCACAACCTGGAGATATATTGCACACTATTATCACAGATTATATGCCTTACACAAAGGCACATATGGATGTGGACTGAGCATCTGCTGAGATAAAAGAGCCCCATCAATATGGAAAGAAGGATATGATCCTGGCATGAGCTGGTACCAGATCTGCCAAGGTCTAAGCCCTCAGTGAACACTGACAAATGCATGGCAGGAAACCTTAAAATAGGTATTAGAGTTATAAGACTGAGTTGTAGCCGATGTTATATCTGTATCCGATGTAATGTAAGGTAATGTTTAAATGTAAGGTAATGTTTAAATGTTTTCTAAAACTGTAAATTTCCCAGTCAGGAAAGAAGCATTACCAAGTGTGAAATGCTAGTTTACCACAAGAGATGTTATCTCCTCCCCAGAAAAAGAAAGGCTACAGACATCAGATAAGCCACGGTAAAAACAAGACTATTGATTGCTACCTCCATACTTCTAAAGAGAGCACATGCAAAGGCCTGCATCCCATCACAGCTTGAAAGCTGAGAAAAGGGAATAAAAATGCCTGTTAAAGAGAAATTGGAATCTTTATGCTGTCAGAACTCTGTGGAGCAAAGATTCCTAAACGTAAGCAAGAGATCCCCAAGCTGTTTGGCTTTGGGTAGCGCTAAAGGACTAAAAAGCTTGTTTCTATTGCCTTCTGAAATTAATATTGTATCTCAATTGTGTGTGTGTATGCTTATCCACTTTCACCTTGAAAATAACATGCTTCTTTTTCCTCTAGTTAATAAACCTTTAGTTAATTTCTTACAGGACTGGCTACCAACATTGTCTTTGGTTTGAGATCCAAGTAAAATTGACTTGGCACAAGTGACTGAACCTTTGGGACTAGGAGTAACCTGAATACAGATATGATTTTTTATGTAAAGGACTATTTACCACAGAGACAGACTTGCCTGGGTGGCAAGACCGATCATAGTACTTAAAGGGGAGTGTGTGGCGCTCCAGTTAAGGCTGTTATAGTGCCTGAGGAGTTCACACTTTTTACTTGGTTATTGAAATCTAAGTATAGAACTCACAGCTTGTTCATGTCCTGGTTTTTGTCCTGAAGCTGTCACCCATGGTCATGAGCCACTTCAGACAGCAGGACAAGGGGAATATGTGAGCTGGTGGAAACCATGACTGTTAATCCAGTGCCCAAAGTTGAACCATACAAGTTTGTTCAAAATCTCAAACAAGATAATACAAAATGGCATTCCAAGCCCTGGGATCCTATTATTGTAACCTGTTTCTATTTCCTAATCCTTTTTAGCTAAGAGTAAGGTGAGCTACCTTCTGTCCTGCTTCTACAGCCTCAAGACAACATAGAGCGAAGGTGAGTATGCATAAAATACTAGGGGATCACACAATTTCAGCTTCTTTTTAGGGCAAAAGTACTGCTACTGTGTTGGACTTCATCATCTCAGTTCTACTGTGTTTTGTAAAACTCTCTGTTGCTCTTGTACAGTATACTAATGAGTGGCCTTGCCTTAATGTTTTATCCTGCACAATTTTCATAACAGATTTCAGAAACCACTTCTTAGAATAATGTCCATGAATATCTGTTCCACCGTTCAAGGATTATGTTCTCATGCAGATGTAATTGTTGTAGCTCTGATGAATGGTAAAGCCATGTGGCACCAATGTGACAATACTTTACCCATGATTTTTTTGAGCTGCTCATGACTGAAGGGAATTACTTATTATCATAGAACCATAGAGCTGGAAGAGACCTCGGGAGATCATCAAGTCCAGCCCCCTGCCCAAGGCAGGACCAATCCCAATTAAATCAACCCAGCCAGGGCTTTGTCAAGCCGAGACTTAAACACCTCTAGGGATGGAGACTCCACTACTTTCCTAGGTAACCCATTCCAGTGCTTCACCACCCTCCTAGTGAAATAGTTTTTCCTAATATCCAACATGGACCTCTCCCACCACAACTTGAGACCATTGTTCCTTGTTCTGCCATCCATCACTACTGTGAACAGCCATTCTCCAGCCTGTTTGGAATCTCCATGGTAAGTATCTTCTTGCATGTTCTCCACAGGAGAATCATTTTTAAAACAGGACTTTTTTAGTTCTAGACAGAGAAAAAACATCATTAATCAAGTCCAGAAGAATGTCACTATTATAGATGTTGTGGAGAGTTGCCACTAGTTATGGAGAATGGCAGCTAAATATTCAGATTTTCAGAAAACCAATTACAAGGTGCAGTAAATCATTGTAAAGTGTTATTGGTGATATCCAGAGAGCTGTGAGAAATTCTTCTTGTATGTGTAATTTCCTGAGGTAATCATTCATTTTAGTGGATAGTGAAGTGAAAATGATACGTCTGGTGGTGCATGGACATGCTCATGTTTACAGAGCCACTTTCTTAAAAAGAACTGTTATCCCTTTCCATCCTTGACTTCAGTGGGATATGAAATTGTCCAGCATGCCTGGCAAAATCAGACCCTGTGTAGCTGAAAACTCAAAAATAGAATCCAAAATCAGATATCACTTTAAAAATGTGGCCCATAAGTTTTTGAAAAGGAAAAGATGTTTTCAACCTGAAAGCTTTAACCACTTGTGCAACCCCTCAGCCTCTTCTTTTAGTGCTTCTGAGGCAGAAGTTCAGTATTTAAGGATAATAGGAGTTTTCTAATCTGAAAATGGAACTTGTTAGTTTTGCAGAGGACTTTTTAAAAAAAAACCTATGGGTGCTAGACCATGTCTATACTACACCTTTGGTCAATGCAAGTTACGTCACCATAAAACAACCCACAGTTAATACATTGCTTGTGTGTGTGCATGCTGGGCTCCTTGTGTCAGCACTATGCATATTCACAAGTGCCACGTCTACTCTGCAGCATTACTTCGAAATAATAAGGTGAGCATCCACACGGCAAGTCCATTATTTCAAAATTATTTCTAAATAACAGGCTTCTTATTCCAGAATAATATACCCTCATTTCATGAGGAATAACGCCTATTTCAAAATAACTCCACTGCTGCTATTTTGAAATAGCTCCTCCCCAGGGCTATTCAAAGTAATTACTTCTCAGTGCTTCCTGGGTCTCTAAATTGAGGTAGTGTGTCCACATTAGGGGAGCCTGTCTCAGACTAATTTTAAGGCTTCCCTGTATTGTGGACGTGCTATTTCAAAATAGATATTTTGGGAGTTATTATTCTGAAATAACTTATTTCAAAATACCTTTGTAGTGTAGACATACCCCACAACTCCTTATATTGGTATACATTCAAAAGGTATGCAGTATGCAGCTTGCAAATAATCTGGGACACTGTCCTTTGAGAAATTTTGCAATGCATGGTGGGGGCAGAAACAAGTCGTGCAAAGGTGACTGGAAGCAAAGGACCACTCCAATCTTGCAATTTTCTCCATCCTGTAACACTATCCATATAATAAATTTCACACCTTTTTAAAAATCCCACTAAACCAGGGCTTCTCACCACGTGGCCCATGGGCCGTTTGTTTGCGGCCCGCAGTACAGTTTGGGTTTACGTGGGGCTCAACACCCGGCATGTGGGTGGGAGCCAAAACAAAAAAAGTGGTCAATATAATGGTCTTCTGTTGATATGCGCTTTAGTGGTTAAATTCCTGGACTGTCACTGCTCATTAAAAGTGCTGTCATATGGGCAGAAATCGGGTAAATATTGCATTTTATTAATATCAGCAGAACTGACTTAAATGGGGCCTGCGTGTTGTGTAGTCTTGCCTTAATCTTTGTGTTCATGCCCATCAGTGTGAAAGAAGCTATTTGTATATATTTGCATAAATATTTGGATGTATATGCAACCTCTCTTAAGCTGAGACGTTCAGCATTGTGCTGTGAGTATCATTGTGGCTCCCTGAGCTTCCAAAGTTGAGTAGCCCTGCACTAAACCATGGAGCACTTCTTACTGTCTGACTGCCAGAGGCATGGAGCCCACACCATTTTGCACTATTGTCACAAGCATTGCAAATTCAGGATGAATGATTCTCTGGAATTTGTATAATCACAGGGATAAATGCAACAGTGGGAACATCATGTTTTGTGGAGAGCAGGCTGGTATGTGACAGAACAAAAATCATTTCAAGGTTGGTGATCATGTTCACAGAGGAGCTGCAGATGGCAGAGCACAGCTCGTGGGCCTGAGAAATGAGCATCAGTTGATGGGATTGCATCATAATGCAGGTTTGGGAGGACATGCACTGGCTGTCTAAAGGAGACGTCTATATTTAGGCAAGCTGTGGTGGATCTGTGGGGATACTTCACTGACATCAGAGTTGAATGATCAGTGCTGGTATATGATGTTCTTATGAACACAGGCTTGTTCAGAAGTTGCAAACAGGGATATGCTTTCCTGATCAGTGGATTCCCCTTATTGCCCCAGCTTACTCCTTACTCCCTTGGCTCATATACACCAGGCATCTTTGCAGCACCAAGGCAAGATTCAATTACAGACAGCTGAATGTGCTTTTGGTAGATTGAAAGGATTCTGTATTGTTTACTCACAAGATGAGATCACATTGAGAAAAATATTCCATTGGTTGTAGCTTGGTAGCCATCTGTTGTGTC
Source organism: Apalone spinifera (assembly GCA_030068395.1). Lineage (NCBI taxonomy): Eukaryota > Metazoa > Chordata > Testudines > Trionychidae > Apalone > Apalone spinifera. The sequence goes on from CM057845.1 coordinate 43,701,455, forward strand.
CTGCATAATATCTGAAAGGCAAAGGGGCAAAAATTGCTGCCAGGAGAGGGGACAGAATTGGAATGATTGCCTGCTGAGTTTGAACAGCCAGATACAAGGGTGATTAGAAGAACTCAATGCTGAGCTAAGGGAGGCCTTGAAAGAGCACTGTACCTCTTGGACACAATGTAGTTTAGTGACCTGTGTTCCATCTGGCCCTGAATTGTATGGCCATTGATATACATTTATGAATATAAAACACTGCCTGTTAACGCACTTTTTCATTTTGTGGTGCTTGCTATATATTTATAATTATTAGACTGTATTTGTCACTGATCCTGAGTTTTGTCCTCTGTACAACAATAAGGAGGGAGATGTAGTTAAAGTAATAAAGACTAAAGTGCCCAAAACTAGTTTATTGGATACCAAAACCAGTGGAAAACACAATGTGCAATTAAAAAACAAATACAATAAAAACTTCTGGAATAAATTAACAAAACTTAAAAAGGGGGAAGGAACATTCATATCCATTTCAGTTTCACATATGGCAGCTCCAGCTCTTCCAGGTCAGTATATGTGAAGTTGTGGTTCTCCTTACTGACCCCTTGATGAATGTGATAGGATGGTGATGTGGCCCCGGTTTATATAGGGTAGGGAGGCAATCAGGAGCCACGAGGCTGCTCCTTATCAGACTCCTCAACATAAGAAGTATCATTGTATCTGTAGTCACAACAGAGAGCAAAAGTGAAGTTGCAGCACTCCCTTCCCCTTTTCCCCTATAAACAAGATAAGCATATGGACATTTCTGCCATGGTACACCTGTGCACTGCATCACTGTCCAGCCCCAGCCACAGTGAGTGTATTACAGCAGGGGAATGAGGAAGGAATTGTTGGATTGCATATAACTCAGTTTCTGGTTCCATGAGTACAGGCCCATGGCACTGAGCACGGACACTATTTTCCACAGGTGATAGTGGTTTTAGCTAATATCTTGCTCTGGAGGGTAAGGATAAAGAGAACACAGCTGGTGCTGACATTTTAAAGCTGTCTGGGCTTGTATGTCATTAGCCCGTTTACTGTAATTGTGCCTGCCAAAGTCATCACAGACTAGCATAGGAAAGTGTCCATCCACAAAGGAAGAAATATGGCTATCATCCATAGAAACTTACAGGAGAGGATTGCAGAGTACTTCCATGACAGTTTCCTTAAGATCTCTCAGGAGAATTCAAAGGACATACCTCTGTACATAAATTACTCAGCAGAGGGAGGATGCACACTCCACAGAAGTGTGAAAAAGCAATAACAATTCTGCTTCTCTTTGCTGTACAACCACCTCTTCTAGAAAGAGTAAATTAATGAAAAGTTGATACCTGGTCCTGCTCTGCTGGGGTCAAGCACCATCTGTACAGTTAAACAGTGGGAAATGCATTCACATGTTTGATTCATTTCTCTGAATCAAGCTTGCTTATGCTCGCTTCCTGGGATTTACTGTACTCTGATAGAATCTTCAACAGATCCTGACTCACTGCATAGGTGAACCCTCTTTGTCCAGTAGCAGCAGCTCAGAACCCCAGGCCTTTTTAATTGTGTGCCCCCGAGCAACTATCCCCTTTGCCCTTCTCCCATGTTGGTGGCCCTGCTATTGGTCTGGTCATCCACCTGTTGCATCTTTTTATAATCCTAGACGGTGAGTTTTCAACAGGGACTGTCTATTTTCTACCAATTACAATTGCAACCTCTAGGTCCTGCTGCAATGCAAATACATAACAGAAGAAAATCAGGCCCTATATTTTTAACCTTGCCTTGATGCATGAAAACAAACAAAGGAAATGTAATAAAGTAATTGTTAAGTACTCTGCTTGGATTCTGCTAATGGTTGCTATGGAAATGTCAATTAAATAACTGGAGATATGCTGGACTATAAATACACCTATGGATGTCATATGCAGTGCCCACTTTTTAAGCTAAGCAGTCTTTCATTTGATGTAAATGCAATAAATGTTTGCCTGGAACACATAGTAGGAGGCTTCTTGCCAGTTTGATATTTCAATTGTCTTTTCTATGAACGGTATTTCCTGTGTGAGAAGAGATGCCTTTTTGGCAGGATGGACTCTCTCCAACTATTCTCCTATTTTTCTATTCCCTTTCTTTTTGGTTTCTTTTGTTCTTTTTCTTCTCATTTCCTATACTGTCCCCTTCCCCTTTCTCCTTTCCTTTCCTGACATAGAAACCTATAAGCTTTGTAGAGCTAGTTTAGAACCCTGATAATATTTGAACTGATTCCTTCATACAGTCAGATGAATTTAATTGCTTTTTTGCCAGTTGGCTCTCTTAAACTTGATTTTTTTAAGCTAGTGCTTTCCTATTTTCTCCCTCCTTCCCTTATGCCTAGTTGTCAAACCCATCCCCTTGCACCTTGCCTCAGCTGTCAAACTCTCTCAGACTGGATGCTTCAAAGAATCAATCATTGGCCTTTCTATAATGTGAAATACTTGCACATTCTAACAAACCTTGGGTTTGCTTCACCCAGCAGGCCTCCTCACATTAAATTACATTCAAGGGGTTGATTCTCCTGTAGTTTGTAGTGGTGAAACTCAAAATTAAGTTGTAAAAGTTGTGTGTATGTGCGCATGTGTGCATACACTAGTTAAAGCCCCGGATAAGTTTTTACCCCATGTGTTTTTACAGGTTCTCAAATCACATGCTCAAATGCAAATTGTCTATATGACAGATTTTAAAGCTGAGAGACAGTGTTTTTTACTTCGCTATACTCTTCTAATATTATTTACTGGAATGTCGTAATGTGGCGGTGATCTTTTGAAAAAAAGTAGATGGCATTACTTTTACAAATCACATACCTGTAGAGAGATAACAATAACATTCTGACTATCTTAATTTATATAGTGTGTGTGCTTATGCACCATGAAAATCATCATATATCCTATCCAGACATATATGAGTATAGCACATTTTGTCCCCTGGGCCATTTTCACTGAAACTCTTGAGTGTTAGCTACATGTTAGACACATGATCTTCTTGGCAAAAATTAAGATATTCACCAACTATTGGATAAAATAATTTGATCATGACTTTTCCATTTATGCTTATCAATTTATTCTTTTATACACCTGCCGTGGGTAAAATTCTGATTTCACTGAAGATTCTGAGAGTTTTGGCATCAACTTAAATGGTACCAAGACTTAGAACAATGAAAAATTGCAATTATCTTGCCCTTTTGACCAAATCACCTCTATTCTGCTCCCAATTTATCTCTCTTGGGAACAATTCTACCCGACCAAATCTGAGACATTTCAGACAACATTGTCATTGTTTTCAAATCAACCTGCCAGCCAGTTTCCTTAATACTCTGTAATTTCTGTATTCCAATAACACTAGTATTTCTGCCGGACCAGCTCAGTCACTTGTTTTTTGTTGTATCCCACCTCTCAAGTTGCTCATTTGCCTCTATTGTAATCTTTTCTGAATCTTTCTGTGTAAAGCAGTCAATATATTACAGAAGATATTCTGCCTTAATTCTCAAATTCCAGGCATAAATGTGGCAATTTGTATGCTTTTTCCATTCACTTTGTGGATACTGGATATTATGTATGGATATGGGTATGAGTTAAGCCCTTGGGCTTGCTTAATTTAATCTAGGGGCCATGCTGGCCCCAAATCAGCCCAGAAACTAGCTGGTGCAAAGGTGGCTCACAGCTGTCTTTGCCCATCTTCTGCATCTTCAATGCTCTGTTTCTAGGAGGTACTGCATAGAATCATACCCCCTGATGCATCTGATTAGAAATTGTATGTAGGTTTCCATGGCTAGGAACATAAATACATAAATATCTCTTGGCAAAAGGAAGAATGAAGAGGCTTAAATTCCAATAACACAAGAGCCTTGCAAACATTCTGAATAGATCAGAGAGTGCTGCTTAAAATTTACAAGAGGAAGATCTTCACAAAAGTTGAGAGAGAATGAGCTGTAAGCACAGGAGAGCAAACAATATGAAATCCTGAAGTTCACCACAAGCACAGCTAATGAAAAAGTATTTTGAAACCATAGATGCACTTTCCTGAGGCATATTTATCAGGAGAGCAAATGGAATCTCTGGAATAGTATGGGAGAAGAAGGAGATTACATATTTTGCTATCTTTAAGTGAAACAAAAAGATGTTTGCAAATAGCATTAGAAATAAACTAGTTTCAGAAGAAGAAGAATAAATCCTATGGTGAAATCTGCACCTCAAGTCCATAAGGAATTACAACAGCCAAACAGAGCAGGTTATCTTTATTAACTAAAAGATTTACCCAGCAGTGCCCAGGTCTGGGCCCAGGGGAAAGGTTAGGGGGCTGCGCAGGCCTCCTGCCAGTGCTTCAGGACTTAGCCTGGGGCCAGAGGGGCTTGGCCTGGGGCCAAGGGAGCAGCCCAGGTAAGGAGGGGGGCGCAGGCCCAGGTAAGGAGGGAGGGCGCAGGTGCTCCTTGGGCTCAGCCTGGGGGACAGAAGTGGGGGGCCACGCAGGCCAGCTGGGTGGTTGGGCACTGCTGGGAGGAGTGGACCATAGCTCCTGTGGTGGGGGTCAGAGTTGAGCTGACCAGCCCTGCTATACTCTTGGGGGGACTATGGTGATGGGGTCACTCCCAGTCCAGCACAATGGCCAAGGGCTGGGAGGTTCAGGTTTGAGAGGGGGAGCCACTTACCTGGGCTGGTAGGCAAGATGGTGAGCCTCATCCCCAGCTGGTCACTCCCTTGGTAGTGCGGCTGCCCCTAGTGATCACTATGCAGTATAGCTGATCCTTGCACTTGCTGCCCCCACTGGTGACTGTGAGTATATTGTCCCCCTGCTCAGGCCCTTCCCTTTACATGTTATGGAAATCAGTCAAATTCCAGGCACATACCATTTTCCTGGCACAACCAAACACTGACCTTTATTTAAGTTAGGAGAAGAGGAAGCTGCATACCAATTGCTGCTACTGGCTCTTACCATTTAGGAGGAATTTTGAAGAAACAGACTTGCAGAGAGACAGACAGATGCACAAATATCCAATAGATATAGCTAATAAAACAGAATGTTAAAATTAGTAAAACAGCACAATTTTGCTCTAAAATAATCACTGTTTTCTGTACATAAGTGCTCTGGCCTTCTATCTAATGATAGTTTCCTTACTCGTTTTACTGAAGTCACATAGTGTTAATTTTTTTTCCAAGACATGATAAATCACATATGGTTGCTGTTTATACACCAAAATTTCAAGCAAAGTGCTAATGATTACTCACAGAAAAACCTGCATCTTATGATTTCTTACCTAATTTAAAAAACAAACAACCATCTGTAAGTATATTTAAGAAAGCTGTTTGCCAATAACAGAGAAACCAAAGAAAACAACCTCACTTCTTAGGAAAGCAACATAATAATTATTAGATGCATTTCATTATCTTTTTTCATTACTAGTAATTGTTCTCCTTTAACTGGTTCACTTAACTGGAGGTCCTTAATCACTCCATTTTATTGTATTTAACTAGCTATGACAGTGTAGACAATAAACAGGGAATAATTAATGAAAATAAAGTTGTCCAGTTTTGCTCAGTGTGCTATGCTATAACTTAATCAGAATATACAGAATATTTCATGGAATTCTTAGTGGCCTGATACTGATATTACGTGGTACCAAATGGAAGAACTGGATCTAGGTCACAGTCTAGGTCTTTCATGTCAAAGGCAGTGGGATCCAGGAGCAATGGAACCAGAATATTCAGAGAAAGACTGGTGGTGTAGTATGCGTGGATAAGCTCCTATGGCTATTCCAAAGACTATTTGGTTAGTCTGGTGAGCTACAGTAATTATTCAGTTACTTTGTATTCACTTGTGGAGTAGTTGTAGATAATAAAATGAGAATTATTAGTAAATAGTTGGCTGTGTGACAAGCCAGTGCAAAGAAGAGCGAGAAAGAGAGTTTGTGTGTGTGTGTGTGTGTGTGTGTTTATACACACTTTCAAGCAGAAGAGGAAACAACACACAGCCCTATTGGCGTTTAGAATGGTAAACTAACCACGATAGGGTTGTACAGGCCCACTGAGAGGGAAGGTAAAGGTAGCAGCTGCTCCAGGGCCTGGCTATTCAAAGGGATTTGGGGCTCCTTGCCCCCACCATTTCTACTGCTTTAAGTCACCACTGGACTGGCTGCCTCTGGCCCCACCCCTTCCACCTGAGGCTCTGCCATTTCTAGGGGCATAGATCCAAGCCCCCACATACCTTGCTTGGGGGCCCACAGAAGCTGTCTATCCTCCTGGAGCTGTAGTTCTATTTCCTTCAGCATTTTGCCCCACACAGAATCACCCAAAAGATATTTGTCTGGCTCGTTTAACGGTCCCACTGACACAACTCAGAAAAAGAACCCAACATGCCTTCTTTATTAGGTAGTGTCCCATCTCATGAAAACTTATCATTTCCTGTTTGAATCCTCAGACTTGCAACTGTAAATTCCCTTTCTGGGAGCATTCGTGCAAGTAAAAAACTCAGCCACTTGAAAGTTTATAGGAAGTGAATATAAAAGGTAAGCAAGCACAGCCAAAGCAACTGTATTTTCAAAACACAAATACTTCTTTTTTGCCTCTAACTGAGATGTATTATCTACTACCCACCCAGAGAACTCACACAAAGTAACTTGGCTGTACGAAGAGAGCTAGCAAAAATGGTGAAAATTTTTCATGAAAAGTATGTTTTTCAAAAGTTAATTTTAAAAGACATTAATTGTAGTTTTACATGCCATCTATCCAGGGATTTATACCTACCCTGAGATTTTTATTACTTAACTTTTACTATGAGTAAAAATATTTAGGACACAAGAAAAGAACAAATTGAATAATTTTTAGTTGTCCACCAGACAAAATAAGCACAAGCTGACACACTTACTTTTCATTCATTTATCTCTGCCAGGAATTAATTATATTTGTCCTCTCTTCTCACCCACCTTTACCTCTCACGCCAAGGGAATCTGAATATTCATTTTCATGACAATTGTTCTCATGTCAGGCATGCCCATTAGTTGGAGAACATCTTGTTAGAACAGGCTAAAAAGTTTCTCCCTCTTAGTATTCCTAATGAGCTCCAATAATGACAACAAAATGCATCTACTAATGAAATTCCAGAAGGTTTTACTGCATATGCCAGAGGGGTATTTAATAGCTTTCAGCACTACTTGAAAATTTACTTCTGCATGTTTCTGACCATTTTTTTTAAACCATTTTATTTTTGTGGATTCTCAGTCACATTTCAAATACTTCCAGTGAGTGGCAGGAATCTGTAGCTGCCATTATAAGGCTTTAATAATATTTCTTGTCTGGATGGAAAAAGTAGAATAGTTCCCTGGCCAAAATGGATCTCCCTATTTCTTGATTGAGCCCACTCACTGCTAGACTGGCAGTTACGTCCACAGAGTGAAGATGTGGATTTCAAGGTCAAGTCCTGAAAGTAACAACCCAGTGCTCAGACAATACAGCTTGTGCTCCTACCATCTGTTTCTACTTCAGGTTATAAATGTTAATTTGTCAACCCTTTTTTCTGGCCACTTTATCTAAGTCTTGTTAAATGAAAATTTTTTATACTCTGAATCAAATGCATGCCAAATACAAGAAGGGTGCATCTAGACTGGCAAGATTTTGCGCAAAAACTTGCCAGCTGTCTACACTGGCTGCTTGAATTTGCGCAAGAACACTGACGATCTAATGTAAGATTGTGAGTGTTCTTGCACAAGAACTCTGATGCTCCCGCTTGGGAAAAAGCCCTCTTGCGCAAGTGTTCTTGCGCAAGAGGGCCAGTGTAGAGAGAGAAGGAATTTTTGCGTAAGAAAGCCCCGATGGCAAAAATGGCCTCCAGAGCTTTCTTGCACAAAATTACATCTATACTGGCCATGGATGCTTTTGCGCAAAAGCATCCGTGCCAATCTAGATGC
>CM057845.1:43720539-43732627 GCA_030068395.1 Apalone spinifera
GAAAATCATGCTAGTCTAGATGCAGCCAATCTGTACATACATTTTACAATTATAACTACCATTGTGAAATAAGCTTTCAGTAGAGACTTTACGAGTCATTCTTTTGTCGAACCTTGGAGAGCTCTGTACCCCTAAAAACCTCAGCGTCCACTGCCAATTGGCATCCAGAGGTTCCTGAGTCACAATGGGAAACAAACTTCTCTTGTAGATGCATAGGGTATATTGACTATAAAATGACATTAATGTTTGATTCATTAAAATGCTTGCTTTTATGACATTTGTCAAAGATTGAATGATACCAGTCACAAAATTAGCAAGAAATTATAATACAGAATAAACAACTGGTCTATAAAAGTCCATTAAAACTATTGTAATGTGTCTCAGCCTGATGACCCCAGAGTTTAGTAAGTGATCTCCCCTCTCTATTGTGCTATCATTTTCTTTGACCAGGGCAAGCTGCTTAAATAAACTCTGTGTTTACTATTAAAAGCCTCGTCAATCAATACTCTAATTGAATCCATTATTTTATAATGGGAGGAGGCTCTTGTGAGGAGGAAATCTCTTCAAGATTTCCTTCATGGGAGTCTCCTCATTGTCATTCCATAGGAGAAGGGGTTTGCAAAATAGGCTGAGGGTACATACTCAAATCCACCCAGGATTTACTTGTATTTCAGAGGATCAATAGGAGGTCAGGGACATCTGTGCAAAAGTGCCCTCACAGCCTGTTCTGTGCTTTTCCCTGGACCATAACATAACTGAAGCCATCCTACCTGAAGAGAAATCTCCACCATTGAGGGGGCTTTCTGAAAAGAATAGTACTGTACTGTTTTTACTTACCTCTGTCAGGGGCCAATAGGTCTTTATTTCTCCCCAGCACACCTATTCCCCTATCACCTAATTCCCCTATTCCCCTGCTCCTTCCCCAACAGACAGGCCTATTGAATTCAATGAAATTGAAGACAGGGCCACAGGGGGGACCAAGCCCCCATTTCACACAAGGCAATATCCATACAATTCTCCCCACCCTCCTAGTAATTAACTATTTACTTGGATTTCGATCCCTGCAGCTAAGCTCTTTGTTTTTGGTTTGGCCATTTCTCACCTCAGCTATTGCAGCCACCGCTGCATTTCCCTCCACCACTCCATCCAAAATGCTTCTGCAAAAATTATCTGCCTTTTCTATCGCTCTGAATGCATCAACCCTAACTAAATCACTGTATTGGCTCCCTGTCTTCTTTCACGTGTAATCCAAGCTCCTCATTCCAGCCTTCAAGGCTCTTCACAACTTTACCTTTGCCAATATCTCTGCATTCATTCCATCCCGTAGCTGTCACTCCGAACAGATTCCTTGTGTTCTTCTATTCCCAACCTTATGCTTTTGTTTGTGCTACCCACTGTTGTTGGAGAATACATCTGTTTCCTGTGCACCACACATCTTCTCTCCTCTCTTTCAAATTCTCCCTTAAAATCCACTTCTTTCACACAATCTTCTGATGCTTTTCCCAGTGATTTAGATGAAGATTTGGGGTTCCTGCATTGATGGACTTTACAGGACCCTGATTTCAAGTGTTGAGAAATCCTCTGAAAATCAAGGGCCTTTAAGGTGAAGGAAATCACTACAGGTTGAACCTCACAAATCCGAGACTCTCTGGTCCTGCAACATCCGTGGTCTGGCAGAGCCATGAATGTTGCTGGACCAAAAGCCCTGAGGGTGGAAGCAGGATCCAGCTGAGAGAATGTGGGATCAGGAGCCCCATCTGGGCCAGCAGTAGCTAGACCAGTCAGCAGCCCTGGGGAGCACCCGCCCTGGCCAAGGAAACCTTGGTGTCAGCTGGGCCATGCTGATGAGGAATCCCAGCCCCAGCTGGGGAACCCCAGCTGCAGTGAGGCTTCCAGTGGCAGGCGGCCCAGTCGGGGACCCTCTCCTCAAAGCAGCAGGGCTGGATTGGGCAGTCCTGGCTGTGGAACCCACAGCAGAAGCGGGGTGGGCAGATGCAGGCAGCCTCGCCTGGGGAACTCCAGGGGGTTCCCAGCAGCAGCAGGGCCAATCATAGCAGTGGTGCAGTGTGGCCAGTCGATTCCAGCTGTGGAATTCCCAGTAGCAAAGGGGCTGGTGGCAGCTGCATGGCCCCAGCCCAGGAACCCTGGGGAACACCATGTGGCAGCATGGCTGGTAGTGGCCAGGATGTCCCAGACAGGAACTCTGGGACAGTTTGGGGCTATGTGCTGGCAGCAACATGTAGAGCCCATGCCAGGCCAGCGTTGGTGGGGCCAATGGCAGGGCTGGGAGCCAAGGGAGAGGAGCCCGGTAGCAGAGCAACTAGCAGAAAAGTGCTGACCTACCCTGGTCCGGCAAATTCCTTGGTTCAGGACAGCTCAGGTCCCGAGAGCGCCTGACCTGGGAGGTCCAACCTGTACTTCACTAGTTATCATTTAAAATCTTGTCCTATATTTCTCTCTCTCTGCTTCCTACCATGTGAACTGTCTGCCTGTAAACCATATTTGTCTGAGTTGAACTTCAAGCACTTATGGGCAAGAGGCTAGTCTTTTTACATAAATACTTAAAGTACTCTGTAAGGAGCCATATCCAATGTGTATTCTATCAATCTTTCATCCTTCATCAGTCTTTTTCTATATAAAGTGTCCATCAGAAGTACTTAGACATTGCTCCAATAAAATAAAAGCTCAGCTTTGGTCTCAAAAGGCCATACTCTCAATTGTATGGAATATTCATGGGAAGGACCATTATGATCATCTAGTCTGACCTTTTGTGTATGACAAGGCCATAGAACTTTACAGAAATCACTCCTAAAGCATATATTTTGGACAAACATCCAACCATGATTTAAAAATTGTCAATAATGGAGAATCCACCCTGAGCCCCAAACCTTTCTCAGACTGCTTACCAGGGTAGAGGCTCCATCCTTTAGAGATGGTCTGCATTCTTTGTTCCTAGATGGACACAGTTACATTAAGGCCTTGTCTATGCTATGAGATAAGGTTGAATTTAGTAAGATCAATTTTCTACCACTCAATTTTATAAAGTCGAAGGTGCATATCCACCCTGCATGCAAGAATTCAAAGTAATTTGATATAGTGTTTCCCCAGTTTGGTGGCTATCATCAATTTTGAGAGAGATGTATGGTGAGTAGCTATCCCACAGTTGCTGCCTCCCCTTTGCATTCTGGGTTATGCTCCCAGTGCACTCTGGGACCAAAACTGTGCAGTGGGTAATTCTGAGTACATGTAATCAGCATCCCATAATGCACTCGTCTCCTCCCTATCCCCTGCTTGAAGGCAATGGCATTTGCAAACCTATCTTTTCACACCTATTTTTCCCTAGTTATCCATGCAGACATCATAGCAGGGTAAGCATGGAATCCAGCGTGGAACCCATTCAGCAGCAAGGTACTATAATAATCATATTAACCATGGTGTGCCTTATGCTGGAGTATATCCAGAGTGTATCCAGGGTCCACTGGAAGGAGGAAGAATCTCTGCAGGCCATGAACATACTCTTCTGTAAAGCACTTGAGTTGAGTGACTGGCAAATGCACTGGTACTCAATTCTCTTGACACAGTGTTGTGGAGACCAGGACTTTAACAGGGTCCAAAAAAAGAACTGGAAAAATTCACGTAGGATATGTCCATCAATGGCTATTAGCCAGGATGGGTAGAAATGGTGTCTCTAGCCTCTCTTTGTGCCTGGAAATGGGTGACAGGATAGGAATCACTTGATGATTCCCTGTTCTGTTCATTCCTTCTGGGGGCATCTGGCACTGGCCACTGTTGAGAGACAGGATACTGGGCTAGATGGAACTTTGGTCTGACCTGGTATGGCCATTCTTATGTTCTTAGTGGAATACCAGTTCTGGTCCTATGAGTCAAACACAGACTGGTGGGACCGCATAGTTATGTAGAGATGATCAGCAGAAACTGCAAAACTTTCGCATGCATAAGGCCATTTTCATGGATGTTTGTGAATTGCTTTTCCCCACCCTGAAGAGCAGGAATACCAGAATGAGACTTGATCTGACTGTTGAGAAGATAGTATCAATAGCCCTTTGGAAAGTGCAACACCAGACAGCTATCAGTCAGCTGGGAATCAATTCAGAGTGGGGAAATCTACAGTGGGGGCTGTACTGATTCAAGTAGCCAAGACAATCAATACCCTTCTGCTGTGAAAGATGATAACTCTGGGAAATGTGCAGGACACAGTGGGTGGCTTTGCTGCAATGGGGTTCCCTAACTGTGGTGGGGTGATAGATGGAACACATATCGCTAACTTGGCACCTAACCACCTTGCCAAAGAGTACATAAATCATAAGGGGTACTTCTCAATGGTGCTGCAGGCACTGGTGATTTCACTGACATTAATGTGGGATGGTTGGGAAAGGTGCATAACATGCACATCTCTACGAACTCCAGTCTCTTCAGAAAGCTGCAAGCTGGAACCTTCTTCCCAGACCAGACAATTAACATCAGAGGTGCTGAAATGCCAATAGTGATCCCTGGAATCCCAGCCTACCCCATGGGCCGGATTCGGTGTCTTGGCAGGCCAGATTCGGCCGGCGAGTCATATTTTGCCCAGGCCTGTCCAACAGGAAGGGAATGTTTCATTCTCCTAGCAAATGGTGTGGTGGTGGTGCCAAACACACTGTCATGGCATGAGCCCCTGCCCTGTCTTGCTTCCATAGCCAGACTCCTGCCCCTCGCAGGCTTCAGCCCCAGCCTGTCCCTTGCCATGCCTGCCACCAAACCAAGGTCAGCTGTTCCTCTAAGATCTCTGGTGTACCTGCTGCATAGTGGAGGCTTAACAGCATAACTGTTAACAGCATAAGTTCCACGAGGAGTACTGGTAGTTCGAATTAGAGATCCTAATTCGAATTACCTACTCCATGCCACGTGTAGCCATGGGCACGGAGTTCGGACTAAGGGGGATTTAAAAATGGCAGCACCCGGGAAGATGCAAATGAAGCCTGGGATATTTAAATCCCGGGCTTCATTTGCAACTCCGGTTGCCTTCATTTGCCTATCTAGCTCGAACTACCGAGCTAGTGTAGAAATACCCTCCCAGACTCCAGTCTCCCTGCTGCACCCCGATCCCTTACCCCAAGCTCCCTTCTGCACCCAACCTCCATTTCAGACCCCACATCTCCATCAATATCATGAAAGAGTGCAGCCTTCAACCACTTTCCAAAATCTTGGAGTGGCCCTCCTGTCAAAAATTATTTCCCACCCCAACTGTGGGAGCATGCAAGTGGGAGGAGCATGGGATCTGGACATGGCAGAAGGATAGGGGCTCACATGGTGACCAAGTGTTTGGTACCCCCCATTTTCCAGGAAAGTGCAACTTTCTCTTCCCACAGAAGCATGCAGGTGGGAGGGGGGTACGGGTGTAGGTGTGGCAGAAGGGCAGGGACTCACGTGAACACTGAGCTGTCTCCTGATGGAAGGAGGACTGGGTGTGGTGGCATGGCAGGGATTCAAGCTATGCTTAACTGGGGATGAGCAATGGAAGTTTATTGCGGAGGCAGCAGATAATAGCTCTCCCTGGTTCATCCAGGTTGTCATGTGCAATACTAATCTTCTCCAAATTACAGAGTGATAAGGAGCAGATGCTAACTGAATGTGACCAGAAACCTGGACATTGTGCTGCAATGATGCCAGACCATTTACTGCTGGCTTGGTGTGGAAAGGTGTCCTGCCATTAAGTATGGACTAAGGTGGGCCTCCCCAGAAACCTTCTAAGAAGGATGAAAGAGTTCCTCTATGAGACCTTTACGGAGATGTGCAGGGAGAATTCCTGCTCCATCTCCAGACATGTTAACAAGCTGTTCCAGGGAGCCCCCTCTGTGTAGGCAGAGTGGCCACACAGATCACACCCAATTGCCTTAACCCACTTGAAGTATGATAAAAAATGTGAACTCACCAGAAGTGCCCTTGCCACCACTAAGACCCAGCAATGATACATCCTGTGAGGAAGGGATTGTCTCCAAAGTTATAAAAAGAGCCTGGTTGTCTGTGGAATTGGTTCCCCTGTTTGCCTGCTAACCATTCTCCTCCTCTTCCTCCTCAACACTGTCTTCCATGCTGCTGCCTGAGGCTGACAAAGTAGTGTCTTGGGAGGAATTCATGGACTGGCTAGGGAAACTGGTCGGGTCCCCCCCAAGATTCCACACAGTTGTTCGTAGAAGAGGCATGTTTGTGGTGATAACCTAGACCATCCTTTTGCCTCCTTTTGTCTTCTGGTACACCTGCGTCAGCACCTTTATTTTCACACTGCACTACTGGGTATCCCTGTCATATCCTTTCTCCTATATGCCCTTTGCAATCTTGGCATAGATATCAGTGTTTCTTTTGCTGATTCACAGTTCTGCCTGAACAGATTCCTCTCCTCACAGCAACTAGAACCAAGATCTCCTGTACATTCCATGCTTGTGCTCGTTTGTCACCCTGGGCATTCATGGTCAGATGTGCTGCTGAGATGTGATGCCTGCTCTGGAAAGCTGGCCACACAGGAAATGAAATTCAGTATTTCTCAGGGCTTTTCCAGTGCACCAGGAGAGCAGCAGAGTTGAAAGTCCTGGCCAGAGCAGTCACAGTAGTACATTGTAGGACATCCCCCGGAAGCCAAGAATAACAACTTTCACAACACAACATCTGCTCTACCCTAAAGTTGACCATGAAAGAATAAATTTATTGTTACTCCTCATGAAAGCAGGAGTAACTAAATCAACATTAATGGCCATTGAAGTCAATGGAACAGACTTGGTAGTATGGACTCATTTTTTAGAAAATTGACCTAACGTGGCTAGGTTCAACCTAAACTCCCTGTGTAGACCAGACTTTAGTTCAACTAAAATGCATATCATTTGCTTATGCTCAGCTTACCAAACTAGCCACATCATTGCTTATCAGTGATCTGTCCTCTTCCTTAGTTACAAGCGCTCCAATTTTGGGACCATTGGCAAAGTTTATCACCGATTATTTCATGTTTTCTGTCAAGTCACCAATAAAAATGTTAGATAGTAGAGAACCAAAAGAGATTCTTGTGAGACACTAATAGAAACACCTGCTCAATGATGATTCCCCATTTACAGTTACATAGAGACCTATCAAATAGCCAGCTTTTAATCTACTTAATGTATGCCCTCCGCATTTTACATCATTTTAGGCTTTTTTAATAAAAATATTAAATGGTTCTAAGTCAAACACTATACAGGCAGCCCCCAACTTGCTACGCGATTGGTTCCTGGGGAAGTGTCGCAAGTCGGGGGCATTGTAACTTGAACCCTCATTTATGATAGGCCCCGTGAGCTGTCATAAATGTGGGCCGAGAATGTAAGTTGGGGGGTTTTGGCCCCTTCCACACTTACAAAAATGGTTGTAAGTGTGGCGGATCGTAACTTGGGTGGTCGGGGGTTTCCTGTATTTTACATTAACACTATTACCTTTATCAACCAAACACATTATCACATCAAAATGCCACAGGATTACTTGTTTCAAAAATATATTGTTAATTTCTAAACAATGACTTTTCCATAAACCCTTCATTGGCTTTATATCACCTTCCTTCAATTTCTTATTAATTGAGTCCCATATCAGCATTCCATTATCTTACACTGGATCAGTGTTCAAATAACAGGCCTATAAATTAACTGGATCATCCTATTTACCCTTTTTAAATATCAATGTTAGATGGCCTGGAATGGTTCATGACTATACGTCCCCACCTCAAAGCAGACTGTCACTAGAAAGGCAAACACTGCAAACTGCTGATATGTTCCCTAATTAGGTTTCATTAAGTATGGAAGATCTCAAGAATTATGAACACCTGGGAAATGGAGGTTGTGTATAACTCTGAACAAAATAAAAGACAAGGAATAGTCTAGCAGCACCTTAAAGACTAACAAAACATGTAGATGGTATCATGAGCTTTCGTGGGTACAAACCTACTTCTTCTCATCTACATGTTTTGTTAGTCTTTAAGGTGCTGCTAGACTATTCCTTGTTTTTTAAGTTTTTCCAGTTATAGACTAAGCCGGCTACCCCTCTGAAGCTTCTAAACAAAATGTTTTAGTTGTTTTTTCAAAAAGTTCACAACTGAACATTAACTTAATACAGTTTTCTTAAATATTACTGTGCAGAAGAAATATGTTGCTTTCCCTTCTCTTTAGTAGCTTATTTTTAACACAGTACAGTACTGTATTTGCTTTAAAAAAAAATCTCTGCTGATGCCTGATTGCATGCTTCCAGTTCCAAATGAGGTATATGTTTCAGGCGTTGGCTGGTCAATTCATAACTCTAGGGTTTAACTGTACTACAATCATCTCATAATGGAATCACAGAGAGTCTCCTTAGATACTTCAGTATATCTTGCCTTGCAGGCAAGCTGGAATATGTAATATATAGTCACTTGTTCCAAAAGTCACAAGACATGCAGTTTATATCCAGTCACAAGAGACCAGTCACTCAGCCGGGTCAATTCCATCCCAGATCTCACACAAAAGACAACACTGGAAGCCAAAAGGAATGAAAGACCTTAAACCAAGCAAAAAATAAATATGTGGATCACAGTCTGTAATTTCTAAAATTAGTAGTAATGTAATCTTTCAATTTCCCAAAAATCCTCTATGGCTACAACTTCTCATCCAGGAACCCACCCCTGCAATCAAGCCCGATGCCAACTCAGCCCATTCATCTATACAGGTGATATCATTACAGGATCTAACCACATAAACCACCACATCAGAGCTCATGCCAGCAATGCCCCTCTGCCATATATATTGGCCAAACTGGACAGTCTCTACTAATTATTGGACACAAATCAGATATCCAAAAAGGCAACACAGAGAAACCTATTGGGAAACATTTTAACTTGCCTGAGCACTCATTAATGGATCTCAGTGTCACTGTATTATTTCAAACCAATTTCAAAAGCCAGCTCGACAGGGAGCTGTAGAACCTAATTTCATTTGCAAGTTTGATTCCTACAACAGAAGTCTAAATAAAGACATTGGTTGGATAGCTCGCTACATTCCACATCCTAATGACATAAAAAAACAAAACAAGGGGTACTTAAAGTGGATACTAAGTATTCTTATCAGCTTCATTTAAAAGCTTCAGAGGGGTAGCCAAGTTAATCTGTAACTGGAAAAACGTTAAAACAACAAATAGTCTAACCAATAGCACCTTAAAGACTAACAAAATACGTAGATAGTATCATGAGCTTTCGTGGGCACAACCCACTTCTTCAGATGACTGGAGTATTAAAAGTCCAGATCCAAGAATAAATAAGGGAAGTCGGTGGAGGCGGGGGAAAAGGGAGAGAAAGAAAAAAAAATAGAGAAATAATAGTGAATTAGATTGTTCAAGTTACAAGAGGCTGATAAGAACAATTTGTACCTCTATAAGTACCCATTGTTTGGTTGATTGTCATTCGGATGTGGAAGGGAGTGTGCGAGCCAGCCAATATCTTAATTAATTCCTCTCTGATAGGATACTCTAACTGACAATTTCTTTCCCCTTTTTTTTTTCCTCTTCTTCCCCCGACATCCCCTCCCTGTTGTATTTATTTGAAAACTGGATCCCTTAAGCTCCATTCATCTTAAGGAGTGGGTTGTGCCCACAAAAGCTCATGATACTATCTACATTTTTTGTTGGTCTCTAAGATGCTGCAAGACTATTTGTTATTTTTTAAGTTTTTTCCGTTACAGACTAACACAGATACCCCTTCTGAAATGTTTTCATTCCGTTATTCTACCCTGTTAGAATTCAAACAGTCCAGAGATTATTAATTTTTCTTTGTGTCCACACTTACAGAATTCTCTCACAGAAAACAAGCTGATAGGATGAATATCTATGACTGCCCATATGGTGATAGAAATGTAGCCGCGTTAGTCTGGTGTAGCTGAAACAAAATACAGGACTATGTAGCACTTTAAAGACTAACAAGATGGTTTATTAGATGATCTGGCCCACGAAAGCTCATCATCTAATAAACCATCTTGTTAGTCTTTAAAGTGCTACATAGTCCTGTATTTTGCCCATATGGTCTCTTTCTTGATGGTGGAGAGAGTGAAAAAAAGCACACTGAGAGTCTTTGATCATCACACCATAATGACCCATTGCCTTCAAATGAGCAAGAATTAGCACTTTCCTGCTAAAGTGCTTCATTTGAATTACACAAGATTCCTCTGCAGAATAAGAATAGCTTTACAAATACAAATCTATCATGTTCAATGTAAAAAACTAGACAATATAGAATTGGGAAGGGTTTGTTCAGAGTGTCAATAACCTGTATGTTTAAAGTCTCAGAGGGGTAGCCATATTAGTCTGTAACTTTAAAAAAAACAATGAGTAGTCCTGTAACACTCTAGAAATGAACAAATATATATATAGAATCATGAGCTTTGGTGGGTAAAGCCCAAGTGGGCCGTATCTACACTAGGAAATAATTTTGAAATAAGTAATATTGAAACAACTCCTGAAATAACAAAATCAAAATTGCGTGTCTCTACTATGTAGGAGCATCGAAATTGCTCAGAATTATTTTGAAATAGTGTGTCCACACTGATTGTTGCCTGCTTGGAAGCACAACAACGAGGGGGGATACCAGCAGGACAGACACTTTCTGTGGCTTCTTGGTCAGGCAAGCTGTGACACGTGCTTTAAGAGGCCTCTCTACTGCTGCATCTCACATGTCACTCCTCCACTGCCTCTTCCCTTGTGGGACACCAAACGGATGCAGTGTGCTTTGGTTGCCCTTGTGGAGACCACAGCACTCACAACATGGAGCTGGAGTTGCTTCAAAGCAGTGCCAGGCTCACAGGCCTTGTGCAAACTGCCCACAGGCTGCTCCAGCAGGACAACAACCAGCCCGAACTGGAGGACCTCTTTACCCAGGTCCTGGTTCTCCTGCTGCTGCAAATGCTCCTCAATCCCTTGGACACCGTTGAACGCCACTTCTAGTGGAGGGAGACAAGTTCCAACTGCATTATCATGCAGCAATGGAATGACCAGCAGTGGCTCCAGAACTTTTGCATGCAGAAGGATACCTTTCTGGAGTCCTGCAAGTGGCTTTCCCCTGCCCTAAGGTGATGGGACAACTGCATGCAACCCACCATCCTCCTCCAGAAGTGTGTCACCATCACTTCTTGGAAGCTTGCCACCCTGGACAGCTACCACTCCATGAGGAATCAATTCAGCATGGGGAGATCGACTATCAGGCCATGCTCCTGCAGGTATCCAAGCCCATCCCTGATACACATTTATCTAACCTTCTCTTAAATATCTCCAGAGATGGAGATTCTACTACCTCCCTAGGCAATTTATTCCATTGTTTAACTACCCTGACAGCTAGAAACTTTTTCCTAATGTCCAACCTAAACCTCCCTTGCTGCAGTTTAAGCCCATTGCTTCTTGTTCTAGCCTCAGAGGCCAGGAAGAACTTCTATTCCTGCCCACTGAAGATTGGGGCTGTCAGGGTAGGGGTGTTTGTGAGCAGCAGATGCCACTTGCCAGATAGAAAGCTACTGCGGCTTCTCCCCTTCCTCCCCATAGTAGAGTCCCATGCAGGGGATCAGTCTCCTCTGCATTGCCATGCTTGACTGGGAGCAGATGCCATGTGAGTGCTGGCATGACCCCGTGCTGTATGCAGCACCGCTGTGTGGTTCCATGATCCCAGATTCTTTAGTGGTGGCTTGTTGTGGGAAGGTGTCCCACCACGGAGGCTGGAGTAAGGCAGGCTTCTCCAGGAACTTTGTGAGAAAGACCAAAGGGATCCTACATGGGGCTGAGTGTTCCGGACTGGCATTCCAAGTGCACCCACATTCACAGGCTGTTGTGCAATCCCCTCGACTGAGTAGGCTGAGGAGGAGTGTCAGCCCCTCACAGCCTATCGCCTGTCCCCGCATGTGCATGGCGAAAGTAATAGAACTCACCTGAAGTGCCTTCCCCAGGTTTGTCCAATGCCTGGGAGATATCCTGGGGAGAGATGGGGGGAGAGGAAAACTGGCTCCAAGGTGAGGAGCAGCTCCTGGCTTGTGGGCATGGTCGTCTGGCTGGCCTGCTCCTCTTCCTCATC
>CM057845.1:43732727-43758801 GCA_030068395.1 Apalone spinifera
ATGCATATGATGACTCTCACAGATTTTGCATATGCATAAGATGATAGATTTGCACGAGATGGGAGCTACTATAAATCAAAAGTATCTTGCAGGAGGATCCCGTGTTTCATCTTGTCAACATGGGATCATCAATCTGGACTGTCAAAAGCCTGGCTCCACCCCTCCTCCACATAACTCACCTGGCCATTGCAGTCAGGGGGAGCAACTATTGGTAACAACAACAAGTCGGAATATGCTTGTGTGTGTGTGTGTATATGAGTATAATATATCCTATGCCAGGGCTGCTCAGCTTTGAAAGCTCTGGGGGCCCCAATGATACTCACAGCACACGCCGAGGGCCGCAACTTATGTGTGGTTGCATATATATGCAAATATATGCAAATAGCTTATTTCACACTGATGGGCATGAATACAAAAATTAAGGCAAGTCTACACAGCACACAGGCCCCATTTAAGTCAGTTCTGCTGCTATTAATAAAATACAATATTTACCCGATTTCCACCCATATGTCACCACTTTTAATGAGCAATGACAGTCAAGGAATTTAACTACTAAAACACATATCAACAGAAGACCATTATATTGACTACTTGTTTGTTTCAGCTCCCACTCATGGGCCACAAATAAACGGGCTGTGGGCCAGATGTGGCCCACAGGCCAAGTGTTGAGTAGCCCTGTCCTATGCATATAGGTATTGATTGCTGTGTGTATTACCAATAAATGTAGCATTTTGCCTTATCCCCCTGAAAAGATCCCATGCAGTACTTTAAGTACAACAACAAGCCCTTTTCTCATAGTCTGCTGTTTTAAACTCTGCAGCAGAAGGGAGCAGAGCAGTCAGAACTGCGGCTGTGAGAGGCCTCTGGAGGTCAATAATTTCAAACTAGCAGCACAGGATCGTCCACACTAATGCTATTTTTAAATAACAATTTTGAAATAAGTGTTTTTCTCTGAGGAAAACAGAAGTACAGATTCCCAAATAACCAGCCCTTATTTTGAAATAACGGGCTAGGTACTGTGGACACTCCACTTGTTATTTCGAAATAAGGGAAGGGGGAGATTCCAAAGAAGCTTCCTAGTGTAGACCAGAGCTAAGGTGCTACAGGACTACTCATTTTAATAACCTGTAAGTCATATTTGGAGACTTTCAAAGCTTTCACAAGGCACCTTGGTTGCTACTCAGCATACAGTGCTGCCTGCCCAGTTTTTGTGGCCTTTTTCTTCCCTTACAAAGTATAACAATGCATTGCAGGCTTACAGCAAGATGAGGCTTTCATGCTGCCTTCACTCTTCAGCCCAGGATCAATGTCTGAGCTTTCCCCTGCATCCTGTTCCTTCCACTTATAACCTTCCAATGACACTAGCTCAGTAATAGCCACCATAATCCCCAAGAGAAATTGATTCGTTGGCTTCAGCTAAGCCTTCACTCTTCTCAGAGCTGCAGTAACTTCAATTACTGGGGTGCTACTACTAGTGCCCTGTCACAAGCCATAATGAATTACAGGGAAGCTGGGAAACTGATTATTATGGCAAATGCCTGTAACAGTTCATTGACACGCACAATCTAGGTTTACTTCAGTGATGGGAACCTTTTCATGTTTAAACCTGGAAACTGCAACAATCAACACAGCATGTAAATGCAGTTGGAAAAGCCATAAAGATGATTCAATGGGAATGATCACTCCTTTGTTCTAATTACATATAAAGGCCAAGGTAATGGTTGAAAAGGAATGCCTATCTTGGAATCTTGGAAAAGCAAATTGGGGAATTTAAATTGTCCTGAGAATCAAAGTATTGATTTTATAAGTTATTGAGAGGAATTTCATGATAATGCAACTAAGGGAGTTGTGGCAGCAGATGACCCAGCAGGAGGTGAGAGATCAAATTGCTGCAAACTCAGAAATCCAGTTCCCTGGTGGAATGAAGCTTGTAAAGCAGCAATTAAAGAAAAAAATAAGGCATACAAATAAAATATATAAATGATTAGCGAGGACTTTATGGATTATAAAAGCTATAAAGCAATGGCATAACAAATTCTTTAAATGGCAACAAGAATTAGAGGAAAAATTTGCAGGAAAATCAACAAGATTCTAAAGTTTCAGAGATATAAAACAAATTAAAAGAATGAATGGAATATAGAACAAAAACAAATTTATTCCTGCTCTTATAGTACAAAATAAAGATGAGAGATTTTAAACTTAGAAAAAATAAACATTTTGGCAAATGAGTTCCAAAATGTTAGTAATGATGCAAATGAAAATAAATAATGTTATGACCAAAAAAAAATCAATGTTTGCTGGAGAAAAATGTGAGCTCTCACATGGCTGTGTAGAATATAAAGATGATGTACTGAATTAAAATGTCAGCATACATGAACTTGAAAAAAGGAGAGACAAAAGGAAAAATACAGACACAGATAAAGATAGTTTATATAATGCAATGCTTAACCACCTACTTGAAAGGAATTTAAGAGATCTGTTGAAATTATATAATAATATATGGGTGAAAACAATAGTACCGGCAGAATAGAAGCAAATAGTGGTTAAACTGACAGGAAAACCTGGTAAATTACACACAAGGTATGATGCATATAGACCTACTAGCTTCACTTTGTGTATGGGCAAAATTATGGAAACGGTGCTAAAAGAGATTAGTAGCCTATTTGAAAAATAAATTATAAATTGTGTGCAAAGTGGCTTAAGGAAAGGAAGAGACACGGTTGATTATATTGTAAGAGTAGAAAAATACAAAAAAATCATGAAAATTAATAAACAGAGTTTATTATAGCTGTCTTTCAGAACACTGACAAAGCATATGGCATGCTATAGACATTCTGTACAAACTAACCATAGTAGGAATAAGAGGGAAAATATTCTGGTGGATGAGAGTATTCCTAACTGATAGAACCAGATAAGTCTGGGTGTGGGCAGTTTTATTGAATATTTATAAACTTACTAATGGCACTCCATAGGGGACTGCTGTCAGCACAACCCTATTTAACATTAATGATCTCTCAGAGAGTATACAGGCTATAGGTTTTTTAACTCTATTTGCAGACAATTATATTATAAAGGCCATATAGAAAAGATTAAGATAGCTGTTGAGAGAACCAATGAAGGGTAGGGGCAACTGCGAATGGAGAAATTCTTGAGGATTTAAGATCTCACTAAAACAAAGGGAATGATCTGCACAAAAATGAAGATTGGGAAGAATGGAATCTATCTTACTATATATTTAAAAAATGTGTGTGTGTGTGTGTGTGTGTGTGTGTGTGTGTGTGTCCATCCATCTGTGAATCCATTTGTTCAAAAACTCTTCCTAAATGGTAAGAAATTTAGGTATGCAGCTTCCTCTTCTCCTAATGTAAAAAGCAAGGTCAGAATTTGGTTGTACCAAGACAACCTGACGCTCCAGGAAAGAAACAGTTTTCCATAACATGCAAAGAGAGGGGCTGTAGTTTGGAGGGATGCGATATTGAGAGTGGCCACAGGGGCAGTGAGCCCAGAGGGGGAGAGCAATCCTGCAGAGTGGCCACTGGAGGCAGCTGTACCACCAAAGGAGTGGCCAACAGAGCTTGGACTCCGCCATCTTGTCTGCCAGCACACTAGATAAGTAGACCTCCTGCCCCACTGCATCACTAAAGTGGGTGAGAAAAAAATGCCCTGGCAGCTGGGAGGGGCTAGGGGACAGAAAACACCTCTGGCAGCTGGATCAGGAGCTGGGGGGAGAGAAAACACCCGTAGTGCCTGGAGGGAGCTGGGAGGCAGAGAAAACTCCCCTAGAAGCCGGGAGTGGCTGGGAGGGGAGAAAATGCCCCTTGCAACTGGAGTGGAGGCTGGGGGCAGATAAAATGCTCCTGGTGGCTGAGAAGGGGGAACTGACTCCTGAACTCACCACACTACCAGCCCCCTGCCCTGATGGATCCGGACAAAACTAGACAAGTCTGCTAGTATCTCTATACAAAAGAAATACAGGTAGTTCAAAATGTTACATTTTTGGGAGTTATGTTTAGTAACAAAGTAACTTGGAAGAGTCATATAGATAATATCAAGACTAAATGTAAAGATAGACTAAATCTGAATATTGCTGGAAACAACTGGGACACAAATAAGAGCAAGTTGTTGATACTACATACGGCATTAATAAGAACAGGTATAAATGACAGATACGTCTTTTTTCTCAAATAAATTGTGTATTGAGCAAATTGAATCCAAATTTTCACTGGTATCCACAACAATCTGCCCAGCATTGGCCATTAAAGATCCATTTCAACAACCGCCCTTTTCTCTCACCCCCTTCTCCCTGACGGGGGGGGGGGGGGGGGGGGGGGGGGGGGGGGAGGAGGACGAGGGGAGCAAATGGGCAGTGTAAAGTGAGTTAGGAGGACCCAACTGACTGAACTATTGGAAACTGGGAGCAATCCTCTCCTGTAAGTGTAGATGAGTGTCACAACCACACTCCCACCTGAAGAGAGAAATGGAGAGGTAGGAAGTTACCCAGTGAAGGCTAGTCATCACCACTTAGCTGAGTTCCACCCATCACAACCAGGAAATGATTAATCACTCAGACTTCAAACAGCAGGGTCAATCAGATGTCTAAGGGCCCTGACTAAGGCACCAACAAATGGACGTGTCTCTGCAGCTTAGGCAAGGGCTCATAGCCCCGCTACATAGCCCATACACAGAGAACAGTCAAACTAATAACCCACAGACAGACCAAAGGCACCATTCACCAAGTTCTACTACCTCCAAGCTCAGAGTCTCACCCACTGAAACTTTTAACTGCCTCTGTTCATGACCACTGGATAGTCACTACATTATAATGCTATTTCACTATATTTTATATCCTATAATATTATATCATATTTCAAGTACATCTATTATATACTAGCATTTTAGGAACACTGTTATGTGCTAACTTGTCTGTTACAATATAAGAAATATTTCAATTAATACCAATGACTCATTTTAAATATTATTTTATTCTCTGACATGATTTTGTAGATAATCAGCCAACACACTGACTGTCACAGTTTAGATTCTCATGGATTGATTTTCAATGGTGCTGACAAATCCCAAGTTCCTATTGAAGCTAACAAAGGCTGCAAGTGTTTGATAACTTTAAAAATGAGTTCATATACTATACATGGAACCTCTTCCATTCTATATTTTTTGGTGGCTTCTTGTTCTTCAGGATGGGTATAGTACTCTCACATGAAAGGAGTTAAACATGTCTGGTGTCAATAAAATTTCTATTGATGTAGATTCTAAGGTGATAAATTACCAAATTAGTACTGTGAGGACATAAACACAAAAAAAGCCACGTTTTAAGCAGCCACTAGAGAACTGGAAATTCCTATGTTTATTAAGCTCCCCACTACAACACAATCCGATCTTTTTGGTAACTGAGGAGAACCAGGAGCCCTGTGCACACTTCCCATCTCTGTTTCTTTATAATAAAAGATTAAGTTTTAACTTATAAACCAATGTGAACTCATACACATTATGGTAGATTCTGCTTAATAACAATGTTGCTATTAGTAACTTTGATTCCTGGTAATATGTTTCCATTAACCATTCAGATCCCATTAACATCAGTGTTAATAAGATTCAGATATTAGCAAAAGCATGCTGCTTATTATTAGGGCCCTACTATAGTGAGATTTTTCTGTAATTATTTTAAATGCATTATAGCCCCTTAATTAAAGGTTTACAGATAAAACCTGTAAGGAGTTTAAAACTAGAAAAATTATAATTCACTTAAATGGATATAAAAAGGGTAGTGGTAGTGGCAGGACCATTTGGCATATTTAGATTAGTAAATAGTTTTAGGAATAAGTCTTTAATTAAATAAAAAATAATAGCAGTTTAAATTCAGAAAATCCAACACAGCTGACCAAAATGGAAGACAATGTGGTGGAAGATTCCATTTCTAAGGCACACAGGGGTCTATTACCTATGACATAATTTCACTTCCTGAGCCACAATGGTAAATTCTACTTCCAGTGGGGAATAACTCAGCAAAATTCCACAGAGCTACACATTGTAGCCTATAGGGGTACATGGGGTTTCCTGTCACATGTTGAT
The DNA here is from genome assembly GCA_030068395.1 of Apalone spinifera. NCBI lineage: Eukaryota > Metazoa > Chordata > Testudines > Trionychidae > Apalone > Apalone spinifera. The sequence goes on from CM057845.1 coordinate 43,738,815, forward strand.
GCATGTGACCTAATTAACATATGTAATCTGAAATTAACGTATGATAATTCTGGGAAGCTGATTGGCTGAGTCAGTGTGTCACCTGCTGATACACACAACGTAAATTGATATATGCTAATCTCTTAAAGTTGATTGGCTGAACCAATGAATGAATTATGTTGGTAAGCAAACCAAATCACATATAAGGATGAACTCTGTAGTGGGACAGGGACGGTGCAGAAGAGAGGACACTGAAAGACACTTGAATGGAAGACACCTGCACAGAAGCAGTAGCAGAACCTTGCAAAGAAAGAGCTGTCTACAAAATAACATTAGCAGAAGAAGCAACAGCTGCAGCAACTGCAGAATTCTAAGGTCATCACAGCAATGGCTTCCTTACTAGCCCAGCCAGCAGGGCTTCAACCTCAGCAGCAGAAGCAAACTGTGCTTATTGACAGAGCAGAAGGCCAATAAACAAATAAGAGAGAATTAACTGGAAGAATGCCTGTCTGTTTATTATTCAAAAGTGAATGGGTTTTATCTGTCAAAACTGTGTACCTATGGTTTGAATGAGATCTTCCCCAGTCTATCTAATAACTGGCTGATCAGAACTTATTGGATGTTTTGCATCAACTATTTAGTATTCAATGTTAAATGTTATAAAATAATAATCATATTTTATATTGTTACTGCATTGTTTTTATTTGCTGAACTATTATTACATTAGTGACAAGGAGTCCTGTGGCGCCTTATAGACTAACAGATTTATTGGAGCATAAGCTTTCGTGGGCAAAGACCCACTTCGTCAGATGCATGCACATCTGACGAAGTGGGTCTTTGCCCACAAAAGCTTATGCTCCAATAAATCTGTTAGTCTATAAGGCACCACAGGACTCCTCGCCGCTTTTGCAGATTCAGACTAACACGGCTACCCCTCTGATACTTGATATTATTACATTGTTTGTATTTGTCATGCCACTTTATTATTTCAATTGTTGTATCATTGCATTGCTTTTATTTACCATGCCACTTCATTCCCTTTAATCATTACCCTCATTCTATCTATCTCTGTTCCTTTACTGTAGCCACTCTCTTCTAAATAAATATTATTTTTGTTGTTGAAAATGGACTGCCTGCTTGTCTATTCTTGATTGAAGGGCTATATCTTGTGTCCTTTTGATAGTTGCTTGCTTCCCTAGTAATTCCTTTAGGAAGACCACAACCTTGATTACTGGATTAGATAATTATAAAGTGAAGATTTTATATTAAAAGCATTGCATTTAATAATATTATTGGCTTAATATAACTGAATCAAAATCTTCTGGTAACACTACTAAATTCACAGTCCACTTCAGGTAATTTCCCAGTCATAGGATTTTTAAAAACGTAAGTTTAATTACTTCACATGTTTAAACTCTGAAATTTCACAGTTATAACTCTAGGGATCCTGACACAAAAGAGGTTGTGGGAAAATTGTAGTCTCTGTAGGAGGTTGCAGTACTGCCACCGTTACTTCTGCACTGCTTCTGGAAGTGTTGTCTTCAGGGCTAGGCTGCCAGAGAGCAGTGGCTGCTGGCTGAGAGCCCAACTCTGAAAGCAGTACTGCTTCCAGCAGCAGTGCAGAAGTAAGGATGGGATGGAATTGCCACTCATATCTGCACTGCTGCCTTCAGAGCTGGTAGTCAGAGTCTGGCAATTGCTGGCCAAGGGCCCAAATAAAGGTAGCAATACTATGCCATCCTTAGCACTGCCTTCCCTGCTGGGTGCTGGTGACCAGCAACTACCACTCTCTGGCCACACAGCTCTGAAGACAACACAGAAGAAAAGGCAGCAATACTGAAACTCCCCAATCTGTCCTTTTTGGTTGAAGACCCCTATTTTGGAAACACTGGCCTCCCTCATGAAATCTGTACAATATAAAGTAAAAGTTCAAAAAGAGCAGATTTCATAGCCATAAATGTGTTAAGGCCCCTACTTATCACTGACTTTAAGAAAGTGGGCCACCTGCATACAGTTTGTGAGGCTGCAACCCCAGCAGACATTTAAAGTTGTGGCCTCAGCAGAAAGTGTGGAGATATGCCAACCACCCCTTTCAAACAGCTTTTTGGGGCTGCAGCTAGAGAAGAAAGTGACCAGATGGTCTGCATTTTCTGAAAATTAGACCCCTTTAAGGAGTCTCGAGTTGGGTACCTAACAACTGAGGCATCCTAAATCATGGCCTAGAATCTTCAATGCCCATTGACTTCATCCATGTAGTCTTGATATCTGGTTAGTCAATGTATAGGTGTGGTGGTAGGGGTTAAGGAAGTCTTAACCTTTCTTTCTCCTTAAGTCAAGATTTTACCTAGAGTTTCTTACGACAACTGGTGCTCCTTTTGCCCATACGGTCTTCAGGAAACATACCTGCCAAGACACTATGAAAATCCATATACATATATTCTCCGAAAAGTTGTGTCTGGCTGGGTACAAAACAGAAAATAAGAACTATTTATGCTAGTAATATGTGTACACATACAAAAATGCAAGGGTCAGAGATCTTTAGTCAATGGATCAGCTATGCCTGGAAGAAATTCAGAGATTTGTTTTGTTTCCATTGGTGTTTGAATGATGGAAACCGTTATGAAAGCAGGAAGAGAAGCTGTCAAATGAGTAACATTGTGTAATAAAGAAGGACACTTTAGAGAACAGAATATGGTTTGATTTCTGCTTGTCAGGATTCATTGAGGTTGAATAGCTCTGAATTCGCTATTCAAAAAGGACAACATAGTTTGTTGACTGGTAGTAACCAACAGCTCTTATACCTACAAATCACCCTTTGAAAGTAATGTACAGCCAAGCACTTAGAGCAGGCCATGTCTAGTTATATAAGTCTGCTTTCTCATAGTGATTAATGTGACTGTCAAGCATTTACCCTTAGTGGCCCTTTGTCCCAGTTATGATAGGAAATGTGGCTTATCACTGAACCTGTTTTCTTCCATTTTACAGCATGCGCCTTGGGAATTAGAATTCCTACTGCTTCTTTCTTGATGCCTGCAAAGTTAATTTGCACCTTGGAGCAAACTTCTATCACAAAGCCTATATGAAAGACTGAAAAAAATGCTGAAAGCTTTGTAGCTAAACAACTATAGACAGTTACCTATATCAACACAGAGTAGTTTCAGAAAAATAATATATAATTTATTTTTGGATTGTCTCTTTCAAACAAGAGCCAGAGCAGTATGAAAAACACTTTACGACAGCCAACCTATACCATCCTAGTGATAAATCTTCCTTGATGGGGCTGAGGATACTTTGAACTCCAACCTCTATCAGAAAAGACATAGGAAATTTCCATTTGAAGGAAGCTCCTGATTATTAGGTATGTATAATAACTAATAACAGGGTGCTTCACAGATGCAACAGAAGGTATGGCCCGTGCTTCAACTGGGCTCACATAAGACAATCCCTTTCCCAACAACTTAGATCCAAAGTTTTTTAAAAAGACACTGAAAAAGTCCACTAAAGTCATGAACAAAACTCACACTGACATCAAAGGTTTGATTCAGACCCCAACATCACATTGCATCTGGTCCTAAAGAGAATGAGCAATATGATAGCATAAGGCAAGACACCTCATCTAGATTTAATGAACAAGAGCCAGCTACAATAGCAGTCTGGATATTTAGAGGAGCAAACAGAGTGTTCTTTCCTACCAACCCCAAGAGTGCGAATCATATTGGACAAAGCCTCATTTCCATATATACCAGCCTATAGACCTGAACAGGCACAGTTTAATGTTTAAAAAATTAAAGATTACCATTCTGGAAATTATATACTCTCTAGAGTTCCACTCTACTCTGTGCTGATTAGGCTTCAATAAGAATATGGTATCCACTTCTGGGCACCACATTTCAAGGAAGATGTGGAGAAATTGGAGAAGGTCCAGAAAAGAGCAAAACAAATTATTAACGGTCTAGAAAACATCATTTATGAGGGAACACAGACATAATTGGGCTTGTTTAGTTTAGAAAAGAGACGTCAGAGAGGACAGAAAGGCAGTTTTCAGGTATCTAAAAGGGTGTTACAAGGAGGATGGAAAAAAATTGTTCTCCTTGGCCTCTGATGATGGGATGAGAAGCAATGGGCTTAAATTGCAGCAAGGGAGGTTTAGGAAGTTTTTCCTAATGTCCAGCCTAACTGTCAAGGTGGTTAAACACTGGAATAAATTGCCTAGGGAGGTTGTGGAATCTCCATCTCTGGAGATATTTAAGAGCAGGTTGGATAGACATCTATCAGAGATGGTCTAGATGGTGCTTGGTCCTGCCATAAGGGCAGGGGACTAGACTTGATGACCTCTCAAGCTCCCTTTCAGTTCTAGTGTTCTATGATTCTATGTAGGTGATGTACTTTGTTTCTTCCTTTCCTACTCCAGAGTTAATATTGCACATTTTGTGTCCAGGTGCAGGGCAGAGGCATCTGCACAGAACATGGTAGATGTAGGTTGGCAGTGTGGCAAAAACAAAGTCATGACTGTATATTTCATTATGTGTGTGACCTCAAAACCTCACAGTAGAAGCCATGAAGAACATTAACACATAGCTTCAGAGTTTACAGACAGATCCCTACTTCAAAGAGTTTGCAAATAAGGTCTTTGTCCTTCAAAACACCATGGGAGCACTCTGAGAACCCAGAATTGTACTAGATATCAAAGATCTGACCTTAATAATTTTCAATACCTCTTCCCAAACAAATTGTAAAAATTAAAGGAAATCACTTGTCTGGAATCCAACTCTGATTGAAAAGCCAAACAAATAAACAATATCCATGGTAAAGTTCTTCCAGTTTAACAATTTACCATGTATTAAATAGTACCACGGAATAGTTAACATTAAGATCACAGTTTCCAGATATGTACAACAGTCCAAAATAATTATATTGTTAAAAGAACCCCTTTCTTTCTTACCCTAAGTTAATAACACCTCCGATGTAATCTTTGTTTGAAATGTAAGCATACAAATGTCATGAGCTAGGACTGTCTACCTGCTTTTGCTCCAGTATTCATTCACTAAAGCCCCAATCCTGCCCTTCACATGCATAACTGTTTGCAGCTCAGGATCCAAGACAGAGTAAATACTTTATTTTATCCTTGAGGTCACTTCCATGAACCAATATCTTGCCATGCCCCAAAAGGCTAGCAACTCACCAGAAATTATGGTTTCCCTCCACTTTAGCCTGCTCCCCCATCTCCTCCACCACAGACACTTCATGTAGCCTGCTCTCCCCAGCCCCAGGCTCCTGGGCACTAGAAGCTGCAGCTCAGCTAGGGCTGGGAGACCCCAAACTCCTATCCCCACCTCACTCCACAGACTTTCACTTACCCTCTATTTCCCCCAACATCTCACATTCTCCCATCTCCTCTCTAGGGTCCCAGAGGTATCTACACCTAATTACCAGAGCCATCCTGCAGGGCTCCATAATTATATATGAGATCCTTCATTCCCTCTTTCATGGCAGGCTCATTACACCAGGACTCCTCCAGGCAGGGATGGGAATCCAGAGAAGGCGGGGGGAGGGGTCTGTAAGCTCCAGCACCGGGGAGAGAGTGCAGTCAGCAAGGGTGAGGCTATGGGGTAGCCTCCGCAAAGGGGGGAACCCTCTGCCATCCATGCCCAGGTAATTTAAAAGGGTCTGGGGCTCCCAGGTTCCACTACTGTAGCAAGGGTATTGGCTGGGGTCCCTAGGCCCTTTTAAATCATCCAGACCCCTGGATAATTGCCCCCTTTGCTTCCCCTATGGATGGACCTGGTATCAGAAGAGAAACTGATAGAAACCAGCACTTGCATCCTCTCTCAAGCCTGAATGTGCAATAGGATGACCATCAAGCACTTCCAGCATCTGACTCTCCAGTGGTCCAAGACATGATCATGCACTCCAGCCAGCAGGATGAAGTTGGAGGGAAGAGGAACTGGTCAAAAAAAGGAAAAGATAGGAAGGAAGATAATTAGGTAGTAGGTACAACAAAAAGCAAGACAAGCAAGAAATGGTACTGACTGAAAGATTGAAAATTATATTCGTGAAGTGCACAAGGAGACACATTATGGTTACTCTGCACTATATGGGCTTACTGCAATCTACAGGGGCTCTTTAAAAAAGGTATGCCCAATTTTACATGCAGTTCCAGAGCGATAGCACTGAAAACCCAAATAAATTCTGTACTGCTCTTGTTTTTTAAGTTGTCCCCAAATAGCAGTTGCTAACTTGACATTGTATGTGTTTATATACACACACACACACACACACACACCTTGAAAAATATGCTAAGTTATACAAAGCTAAAATAAAAATCTTTGAACAGTTCTGAACTGTCATTGGCCAGCTGGGAAGGCTGTTTGAAGATGCTGAAGGAAAGCTTGGGAAATGGTTTCAGTGGTGGGCCGGCTGAGCAGTGTAAGAAATGGCCCTGAGGAAACAGTGTGGCAGGTGGATAAGCTTGGGGTAGATAACCATTGAGCTAGCTAAATGGAGCTGGGATGGAGAGAGGAAGCAGACTCCTCTACACTTTCAGCTGTATCTCCTGAGGAGGAGTAGAGACAAGTGGGCTGTGTCTAGACTGGTGCAATCTTGCGCCAGAACTATGCAAATGAGGCTCAGCGTGGAATATCGCCGAGCCTCATTTGCATAGCTAATGAGTCGCCATTTTTGCGGAAGAGGCTCTTGCGCAAGACGGAGCTGTCTACACTGCCCCTTCTTGCGCAAGAAAAACCCTCTTGCGCAAAGCCGTTATGCCTGAAAATAATCAGCCAATGATACACGGGGAATTTTGGTATCAATAATTTAAATTCTATGTGTAGCTACTATTAACTTGTCGAATTGTTAAAGTTACCCACATGATCCATGCTCTCTGACAGTGAGTACAGGGATTTCTGGCGTTATATAACACACGATCGCACCACTGATTGACTGTGTGCACAGCACTGAGTAGAATTTTGTCGTGGAACCCTTATTTTCACTTTGCAGAACCCTGGGGTTCAGGGGAACACCATTTGGGAAATACTGGTATAGAGGGACAATTTAATCCTGAGGAAATGGCCAAAGGACTATGTTAATTCCAGGGAAGGGCTAAAAGGACTACAGAGCTCCAAAATAGGGCCTTCCTGAAGAACCGAGATAAAAGATTAAATTATTCCCCTGACCAGATGAAGCAACTTTTTACCTGCTCTCCGCCTCTGTACCTTCCACTTAACTCAGTAAACCCATCCATTGATCTCCCATATGTCCATTCAACCCCTTCCATACTCTTCTCTACCTCTCACTTTCATCTGATATTCCCCTCAATACAGTGCTTTTTTGTGATGGTATTGCCTGGTACTCAGTAGCGGCACCTCCAGACACAGTACTGGCACCTCCCTTCAGAGCTCAACAACTTTTCCCCTGGAGTACCAGCACTCTTTTTTTTGTTAAAAAAAAAAAAAAAAAAAAAAGCAAGCACTGCCTCAGTACATATATGCTGTACTCTTTCCCAGCTCCAAAACTCATCTGTAACTCCACTTGCCTCTCCAACTATCATTGCATCTCCCTTGCATCTCTAATTGAATGTGCCGTTTACAATCATAGTATGGAATTCCTCTCCCATAATTCCTTCTTACAACTTCTCCAGTCTATCTTATGCTTGCTCTCCTCTGAAAGTGTTCTTGATAATGTCTAATGGACCCCTTGCTAGTCAGAGTTCAGAACCAGGACTCCGCTCTCCTCTTCAACATGTCAGTACTCTTCAACACTATTAACCATGCTACTGTCCTCTGTTGATTATCTTCTCCTGATTTTAGTCCTGCCTCTCTACTTGCTTCTTTATTGTGTCTGCCTGAGAATCCTCCCTCATCTCTCCAACTTTCTATTGGCATTCCACAGGACATCTTCGTTGGTGTCCCTTCTTTTCTCCCACTATACCCTGTCTACAAGCACAAACTACTTACTATCTCTATGCTGACAGTTCCCAGACTACACCTATACTCCAGACCTGTTTCCTTCTGTCCAAACTAAAATCTCAGCCTGTCTGAAATCTTCTTATGGATATCTTGCTAACAGTTCAAGATCAACATGCCTAAAACAGAGCTCTTTATTGCTCACTTCCCCTGCTCTCTTCAAAATCTTCTCTCAGGCCAGAGGTATCCCACAAAAACCCCACCATGTCCAAGGAATGTGTTTGCTCTTCTGCTTTTTTTTGCAAATGCATTTCTCAAGTCTCTTCCAAAAGAGGAGGCTTTTCTGCCATTTGGCCTTGTCTAGATGGGGCCAAAAGGTGGAAAAGCCTCTTGCGGCAAAAATGCTGCAAAAACACTGCAGTCTAGACCTAGCCTCAGGCTATGTGTAGACTATGGGGTTTTCGCAGGATACTAGAGGTATCCCTCAAAAACTCCGCCATATCCTGGGAATGCATCTGCTCTTCCACTTTTCTTTTTGCAGAAGAGCAGACATGTTTTTTCAGAAGTCCTATCTTCCTCCTTCCATGAGGAAGAAGGGCTCTTCCAAAAGAGAAGGATTTTCCAAAATTTGCCCCAGTGTAGACGGGCCAAATTTTGGAAAAACCTCTTCCAAAAAAAACTATCGGAAAAAGGTACACAAATTGCGGAGTGCATTTTGCATACCTTTTTCCAATAGATCAGTGTAGTCTAGACATAGCCTCAGTAACTACTAGAACACCAGCATTATTATTGCCATCCAGGACTGTAACCTGCAGATCACCCTAATTTCAGTCCTCTGTCTTCACATGCAAGTTATGTCTAAATCTGGCAGATTCTTTATGCCTAACATCTTGAAGACACAGACTTTCCAATTCACCTGAAACGTTAATTTAGGCTCTCATCTTGTGTCTGAATAACTGCAGAATCATTTTCTCTGGCATTGGCAAATGCTGTCTTGTCCTAGTCATATGAATTCAGATTCAGTTGCAAAGATCATTTTCCTAGCCTGTCATCACTCTTTTTGCATCCCTCCTGCAGCTCCCTATTCTGTCGCTGTGACGGTCCTCCCCCCCCATACTTTACAAAATTTGTTTATGAATATAAATATGCATTACTCAAAGATGCTTTAGATGAAATAGCTCATGTAACCTAACAATTTTACTGTTACAATCTGCTAGATCTTTATATCCTATTTTGGTATATATATCATGATTGTATGTAAAGTTAGAAATATGAAGTGTGAAATTGTTTATGGTTTTAAATGTGCTAGTGAAGGGGTGGGCAAATAACACGAGAGCAGTTCTCCAGGGCCAACTCCTGATGGTTCCCCACTGCTATACTTGCCTGCATGGCCACTGGTACTGGCAATCACAGCTCCCATTGGCCGTTTCCAGCCGCTTCGTGCCACTTCCCACCATTCCCATTGGCCAGGAACAGTGATCCATGGCCAATGGGAGCTGTGATTGCTCATATCTGCGGCTGTGCAGGCAAATATAGTGGCAGCAGCCCTTCAGGGGCTATCCCTGGAGAACCAGTCATGTTATTGCCCACTCTTGTGCTAAGAGGGCCATCAGTGGTGCTCTGGAAGCCTTAATGACTGGGTGATCAACTTGTAAACAGCCTTGTTTGTCCTTTAAGTGTAAGCAGTGGTTGTTCCTAGGAAGACATGTAACCATACCACCTGGTAATGGGACACCAGTTTGATGGGGTAATTTTCCATGGAAGTGGGGGAATGTAGAACAAAAAATTCCTGTCCAAGAAAAAGTCTATTTAAGCCTGAGAAGCTATCAGTCCCTTGGTTTTTGGCTCACATGACACTCTCAGAAAGAGAGCTGGGGTCCTGGGTCAGTACCAGGTGACATGTTCACATGTGTTCCTAGGACCAATCACTGCTTAGGCTTAAAGGACAATCTTGTTGTTTATAAGATTGTTTATAAGTCATTAAGTTGACCACTCAATTGTTAAGGCTTTTGGAGCTTCACTGGTGCCTGGATTTCTTCCTTGCATTCCTCACCTGAACTAGACTCATAAACAGAACCATGCTTAAGCCATTCTGCCCATCCAAGACTTGAACTTTTAGTCTCTTTCTCTCTCTCTGGGGTCTCCCCAGCTACCCATTTCTCTTCCAAAACACTAATCCTGAGGGCCATCTATGTGGGGCCTTGCTCCTTTGTCAAGGCCCAGCATAGGAGTGCTCTCCATTCCTGTAGTCTCTGTCCTTTCCTGGTCCTGGCTTATTGGCAGCACTCCCTTATCAGGAGAAGATCTAATGCTTATTTTGGGGGTCTCTTTCTTATTGCTTGAGTTCCTTTCTCTGTGACAAAGACTTAGTTCCTCCTCCACTAGGTCTGCTAACAAGTTGTATGTAATACACACAAACACACAGGTGCCACAGAGCGAGGTAAATACGCCCTCAGTCTCATGTTAACACTATCCATGCTAGTGTGGGGTGTATGCCCACCCTATCAGTAAGACTTATTTACTAGCACAATACTCAGGAGACCCAACAGAGGCAGAGCCTCAGGCAAAGGGGCGGGGCTGGGCAGCCAGCCCTCAATGCCACCCAGACAGTATGATGCTGTCTGTGTGCCCTCCCCCTCCGCGCCCCCCACCAGCCAGCCCTCAGAGCTGGCTGGAGTACATGGCATGGTGCTCCAGCGATAATTTTAAAGGACCTGGGGCTCTGGCCAGGCCCTTTAGAATCACCAGACTTGGAGGCAATTGCCCCCTGTTCCCATCACCACCACCACCCATCGGCGGGTCTGCTCAGGACATGATATACCTAACCATTTTAGTGATCATCTCAGCTGTTACTGTCCAGAGGGAAGAAAACCAATTAAGCAGAACACACTTCTTTCCATACAGTCAGCCTGTTTTTTCAGACACTGAAAATTTCCCCTGGCAAAGGAGTAATGCACACTAATTTAGTTTTGTGTTCTAATGAGACATGGAGAAGAGCCTCTTGAGAGAGACCATACTTTATTTTTCTCTTTTTCCATCTGACCCTTTCAAGCCCTACTTATCCCTTCCATTCTTGCATGGCTGTCACTTAGCATTTCTTTTCTAGTGAGATAGCAGGGCATGCAGTTTACTTTGGCTAGGCAGATGCCTGCCCCAGAGAATAAGCCTATCAGCTTTTGACATGTACCATGCAGCCTGCACCGCCATGGCATGCGTCCTTAATAGCAGATTTTCAGCATAAATGTACTTTAGGCGACAAGTTATCAAGCTACATTCTGTAGAAGGTACATAATTCAAATAACTTCCAAACATTTCAGTGAATACTTGGTTCTATTCAAAAGGATGGTATCACAGATTGACTGGCTCTAACTCTACATTAACCTAATTGCTCCTGTAGAGTGCAAGTCTAATTCTGCTAACTGTACAAATGAAAATCTGATAAGTAACATTGAGACAAATGTATCTGCTCTGGTGTTTATATGAAGAAAATGTGCCTTCGGTCTCAGTGATGCATAAAAATAATCTCTGGAAAAAGCAAGTTTTGTCCTGTCTCTTTTCAAAACATCTTCCATAATAAGAACCCAATTGTTCCTATTAAGTGTCTGAAGCACCGGGATGGGAGAAACATATTTGGTGGGAGGGCAGTGGGTGTGGAGAGGTGTTTTGCTCTCGTAGAATTATGCCCTTGGGAAGCTTTTATTTGCAAAGCTAAGGGTATGTCTACACTGCAGAGTTTTTTTGGAAAAATGGTTAATTTTTAAAAAAAAACTTCACTAAGTCCACACTGCAATTGCATTCTTTCAAAAAAAAATTGAAAGAACAAAGGGTTTTTTCCGACATTGGTAAATCTCTTTCTACAAGAAAGAAGGCATTTTCCGAAAGAGCTCTTTCAGAAAAAGGTGTGTGTGGACGGGAAGAGGGAGTTCTTTCAAAAGAAGAGGAAAGAGAAAAAAGCACAGGTGCCCTGGTGGCCACTTCATAGTAATCACAGCTTAAATGCAAGATAGCGTCCATTCAGTATGGACGCTATCTTTCAAAAAAGCAGATCGCTTTTTTGATGCTTTTTTTTCTGTGTAGACGTGCTCTTTCAGAAGAAGTTTTTTCAGAAGATCTCTTCCAGAAAAGCTTCTTCCGAAAGACACCTGCAGTCTAGAAATAGCCCAAGTGCTGATGTTCCTGTAGTAGCACTTACTCATACACAAGGAAGCAAAGTCATGACCTGCTCCCAGCAGGGTTGAAAGTAACTTAAGTTTCTTGCAGATACTGTGGTATTGCACTTCCCTCTGGGGGGTGCAGAAGTCAGGGCAGGGACTTGGAGATTTGGAGAGCTCAGGGCAGGAAGCTGGAGGTGTGGTGGATGCAGGAGTCAGGGTTGGGGATGGGAGAAGGGGCTCAGCACACAGGCCTGGGAGGCTCAAGAGTCACTACAGGAGGCTGGTGTGTGTGTGTAGCATTGAGTGCAATGGGGGCAAGAGCATCATTTCAAGAGGGTTGGAGGGAGCTGCAGCCACACAAGCCAGGGTGCTGCTACTCTTCTTCCCCTTCCCCTGATGATCAAAGAGTAAAGGAAAAGTGCCCCAGATAGCTCCTTCTTACTGGAATGCTCCATCTCTTGCTCCCAGACATACTTGATGTGTGCTCCCTGTTCAGCCAGCATTGTGTGCTCCCTGTTCAGCCAGGAAAATTATGCCTGCATTTTGCATGGGAATGCTAGAAAGGGAAGAAGCTACTTGTGCCAACTTCTTGTTTTAACATATTCCAAAACATGTACTTTCCAACTTGAGGAGACATACCTGTTCTAGCTCTCATTGAGCTAGCATGCTAAAAATAGACTGTAGCCATGGCAGCATCAGAGCTAGGCAGTTGGGATACATAACTAGTGTCCTATGGCCCAGGGGCCACACTTCATAACCCCAGCTCAAAATGTAGACAGATCCTGCCCACAATCGCCAAAAAAAAATCGCAAAAGGAAAAGGGGGAAAAGTATCAGTCTAGGTTGTTTGTAGAATTATTCTAAAAGGATGTGAGTGAGAGGGCAAAGTAAGTTTGTACAAGCTGGTATGCTATACTGGTAAGAAAGTGGCTGAAGATACAAATATAGTCATAATAAAAATATCAGATGTATTGCTTGAATTAAATATATTTTACATTCTCTAGCAACAAAATGTTCCCCTTCAGTTTTCACTTCTTTTCAGGTGAATTCCAATGTTAGTTTTTAAGTGCCATGGCAACTGCTTGCTTCTTATTGGTCAAGTCTGTGATGTTATGGTGTGCAATTTACAGTACAAAGAAAGTGAAAAAAATGCCACCTAAAAAGATACGCATTCAACAGACTCAACCCGGTATGTTTAAACATAAAAGTAAGGAAATGAATTGTCAGTCAAAAAATGAAGAAAGTGAAGTCTTCCACAGGGAAAAATGTGGATGCTTTTGCACCTTTGTCATATGAGCTGCCACAAAGAGAGGAGACAAATAAAACAGCTGAATTGTGAGGTAAGCAAACTGAGACTCTATGAGACCCTGCTATATGATCAAAATGCAATTTGAATTCAAAGATAAAAATTATTGGCTTTTTGCTTCTGGTGGTAAACTTGGGTGTATAGTTTGTCATGATATTTCTGATTTGAAGCTGCATTCTATATATCTCTAAGCTGGGCCTCTTGTGAAATAGCCTTGTATGGAACGAATAAAGAAACAGAGTTGTCCTCTTCACAAAACAATAAGTGAACATAAGAAATCTGCAGCTCATGGGGAGGTTGAAAAAATTCAAGCCATGGCTCAAATTCTTCTTAATCTGAATGCTAAAAGTGAAAAGTGGCATTTGAAACTACTGATCGTGTATTCCATGCAGCTTACTAGATTGCCCCCAAAAAAATCGACCACTCAGTGACCATGAGAGCCTTATTGACCTACAGCAAATCAACAGAATTGAAATAAGGGCATTTGTCGCATAGTAGAACAGTTTGTGTAGATATAATCAATCATATATCCACTGAAATGAAAAAGAAAATTGTCAGCAAAATAATTGACAATAAATAAAAAAAATACTATACTTGATGAATCAGCTACTCTCACTGGAAACTCAACTCTTCATTTTCTGAAAGTTAGTATAGATAGAATTATAAGGCCACTTACATTTCCGCTGGATTTGATAGAGCTGCAATGTGCAACAGCAGAAGCCATTAAAGGAAGGCATTGTGGAGTCACTAAACGACTATTATTCAAAGTGTGATCTGTTTTTGTAGTGATGGCACAAATGTGATGTTAGGTGTCAAAACTGGTGTTGGAAATCTACTACAAATGGACTTTCCTCATGTGATATGACGGCGTTACTTCAAATACAGACTGGAACTTGCTTTTGATGAAACTCTAAAAGTCACAAGAAGTACAAATGACTTTAAGGCTTTTTTGGACACATTATATTTGTTGTACAGTCAAACACCAAAAAATTCTTGTGAACTTTGCGCTCGTGCTAATGAATTATACATTATATTTTTAAAAAATTGACAAAGTGGTCAATTTAAGGAAGGTGGTCTCAATATGGAGATCAGTCAGTGCAGACTGGAAAACATACCCTGCTTTGGCAAAACATTTTGAGAGGGCCTCATAAGACTAGTGAAGGGTAGAAAGTGAACATCTTAAATTTCAAAGAACACTCAAAGCTGTGTTCTGTAAATTTCATCAAATTTCTTTAATGCTGACAGAAATGAAGAACTTGTCTGAGATATTATCAGATTGAGAAATGACCATTCCCAAAGCAGACAACCTAATGAAAATATACCTCAAGAAAACTGAAAGTCTAAACACAGACCAAGGAGTTCACACTGAACCAGCCCAGAAGGAGGAACAAGCCATGATGTTCAAAACTAGCAAACTAAACAGTTCTGGAAAAAGCCCCAGAATCAACTCATCTCAATTCATTCAAGCACTAGTTGACAACATGAGGACAAAACTATTCGCATCTGTCACAAACAAAGCCAATCAAAGTGCATGTGAAAAAGGGCCTTCTGATTATAATAACTTAATTAGCAATCTGTCATTTTTGAATCCTGAAAAAAGGCAGAATCCAGAGAAACCATCAAATCCCCAATTTGGAGAAAAGGAAGTGAGAGCATTGGGTGATCAACTGAGAATCACTCAACAGGAAACACACTTGGGATTATGGAATTCCAGGCTTCTGGAGGAACAAAATGTTCCTTGAAGAATTAAAAAACTCATTTTCGGAGTGGACATCCTTGCTGCAATCAATGGTGACTGCAAACAGGGATTCAGTGCAATGAACAACATCACTACAGTGAAACAGACCAAATTTATCACTCATCATGTAATTGACTTGCTATTCATTTAATATGTGGGATTTCTTTAAACTCCATGGAATCTGATTCCACATGTGAAATTGTGGCTTGGAAAGTACCAATGTGTAGCACATTCAGCTCAAGATACTGCATGACAAGAACAGGAAGAGCTACTGTACGGGCCAACGTGGGAGTTTCTATAAGGCTAGTTCAGGCTTTTATTCCAATGTAAAAGTTTTATTCTAGAGTATTGATAGTAGCTTTAAATATCAAAGTCATGCAAAGGGATCCATGAAGTTAGGTGGGAAGTGGGAATCATGATGTAATTTAGAAATTAATGATTGTAACTGAATGCAAAGGACCGGATTCTATACTTATACTGCTTTAGACATGGAGTGACACCACTGGCTTCAATGGAGCTACTGTGAATTTCAAACAAGCATAATGAGGAGATTTCAGTATTGATAGTACTCCTGAGCTTGCTGAAGATGACTCACTGCGATCAGGCTTAAAACACAATTTATCACCAGCAGCATATATGGAAACCCCACAGCACATTAAACATTTGAAGCATGTGTTCAGTGCAAATTATCACGCACAGCTCAGTTGCAACTTAATCCAAACTACCAATGACTTTGGAAAGAGAATTACAAATGTCCTTAGTATAGATTTTTGCCAATGTTTCTGTTACTTGCAATTAAGCCATAAGTAGAATGAGAATAGCCCTTCATGTGGCATTTCAATGATTTTGCCTCCAGGCTCACCCACAAACAGAATCTGTAAGGACACATCTGTAAATATTTTTGTATTAAATTAAAGCATTTTTTGTATGTAATTGTATTAGATAAATGTTCAGCTCAGTTCTTATTTTATCCCAACTAGTTCTCCCATCCATAGGCCCAAGTATAGAGTCAGCATTAAAGCAAGATAGAAATTGATGGTGAAGTCAGTGACAGTGCAGGTGTCAGAAATTGTTATTTTCCCACAGCTGACAGCAGTGAGCTTGGGAGAGCCAATCTAATTAAAAACTTTAGTTGAACACACCCCATGATTTTTACACAACTGTCATAGCTCCTTCTCCACTCTGGCATGATAAATGCAGAAGTGGGGGCCAGCAAAAGTACCCCAAAACCTTATCTACCAGGCTTTGATATAAAACTTCCCCCCCAAAATCTTAACAACCTAGATTTTGGGAATAAAATCTCCGCTGCCACCACCCAAATATTAATAAAGAAAATCAGGGGAGAGAGACTACTTGGGAAATCTCACCCCTAAAGTACAAACCAGGACACAACCATTAACCAATACCAGGTTAATAAAAAGAAAAGAGAAAGCTTTTATTATCATCACACTATTCCTGTTGCAAACATAATGATTAGATGGAAAAGTAACAAAATAATATACTCATGGAGAAACTCCATGGGCCTAGAACTTAGTTACAAAGGAAAGCCAAAATATTTTTTAAAGTGCACAGACAGCAGATCCCATACCCAAACCATAAAACAATAAAACCTAATGGATTTATCTAAATTTTACCCTACTTACAAAAGTGAAGAATTGTTTCTTGGAGACAAAGACATGTCTGTCTCCCTCAGAAGCTGGAGGGAACTCTCAGAACAAAGGTGGGAAACCCCAAAATTCCTTTGTCTTAGTTTGAGATTCCTACCTACATTCTTATTGGCCACTCCACCTGGCTAGGTGTAGTTAACCCCTTAGTCTCCAGGCTGCCAGCCATCTCTCATGATCATGACAACAACTTTTGAACTTTAGGATTGCTTGTGCTGAGCAAAATGGGTGTTTAAAGCTTCACAACAAACCGCTAACTGCTTAAGCCCCAACGATTGCATCTCAATGAAAGTTTTCCCGAAGAGGAAAAAAAAGATTGCATGATCATGCTCTATATACGATTACACATAACAGGCAATGAAATAGGCTATAAGAGAAGAGAAATGGGAAGGAAAGACATTTTAGAAGAAAGGAATTATTTCACATCCTGAGCACCATAGTTAGGTTTAGAAGCCACTATGAATTTTTTTCTCAATATAGCTACCACCTCTCAGAAAGGTGGATTCACTACATCAGTGGTTCTCCAACTGTGGTCCGTGAACCACTAGTGGTCTGCAGCCTCCTTGCAGATGGGCTGCAGCTCGAGGCTGAGCCCCCTCTACATCAGAGAGCCCATGCTGGTGCTCCAGCCCCATGGCATCCCTGCTGAGAGGTTGGAGCACTAGCGCTGGATTCCTGCAGGTTGTGGGGGAGCTAAAGGAAAGCCTAAGCCTCGCCGCAGGATCCAGCTCGCAGGAGGAGCAAGTGGCTCTGGGGCTGGAGTGGACACTGAGGTGTAAAATTCTGTAACCCTGATTTTGCCAACTGACTGAGGTTAGGAATTAAAATCAACTCTCTTATAATTTGTATGTTTCATATTTTATTACAGTGAGTGCTTTCTATTCCTGGTCAGGACCGCCTGGCTGCTGCTGACCCTACTCCCGCAGGGGTTAACATCCACAGGATGGTTCAGGGTAGCCACCACGCTTAGGGGTCCCTGCAGCGGCCATCCCAGCCATCCTAAAGGAAGGGATGGTCCCCCATTTTTATGTACCCCGCAGGGACCAAGAAAGTCTGGAGGCTTACTTGGGGGGCCTGGCATAAGGAGGCAGCAGAGGTTGCCCCTGCCCCACACTCACTGCAATGGCAGGCACCACAGGAAGTGGAGTGAGGAAGCCTCCTCTCCCAGGTGAGTCGCTCTGTTTCACCATCTTATAAATCAGGAAGAATTCCTGAGAAATTCAGTCTCCTAGGTTGCAGGAACCATTGTTAAATCTGTCACTCAGCTTCAAGATGAGAAGTCTCCAAGGGGTAGCCATGTTAGTCTGTATTTGCAAAAGTGACGAGGAGTCCTTTGTCACCTTAAAGGCTAACAGATTTATTAGGGTATCATAGAACTCCTCATTGTTTTTTCAAGATGAGAACAGCTTGATGACTTTATTTACTGTAAAATGAGGGAAACCCACATTCCTTTCTTTAGCACAGATTGCTTTATCACTTTTACCTAGGGAGGGTTGTCTTGCTTAAACATCTACTAGTAACATCATACTAAAGCAATTCACACCTTCACATATAAAATTAATATGCTTGTCAAGTATCAGAGGGGTAGCCGTGTTAGTCTGAATCTGCAAAAGCGATGTGGAGTCCTGTGGCACCTTATAGACTAAGATTTTTTGGAGCATAAGCTTTTGTGGGCAAAGACCCACTTTGTCAGATGCATATGACGAAGTGGGTCTTTGCCCGGGAAAGCTTATGCTCCAATAAAACTGTTAATCTGTAAGGTGCCACAGGACTCCTCATCGCTTTTATTAATATGCTTGTTATACTAGCATTGTAAAATGGATGTTAACAGCTTTCATACAATACCTCACAGGGCACATTTTATACAAATATCATCATAATGATGTGAATAGAGGAGCACCTAAGGTCACAGTGCTCTTATCTGACCTTTCAGTGGGACAGCAGGGTAACAAAGAGACAGAAGCCTGGACTATCACCTCCAAAGTAAAATGCTCTCCACATACTTTCTTGCTAGCATCACTTTAATTTCCATTTAATTTCTGGCATTGTGTATGTATGCACAATGCCAGAAGTTAGTTTGTAATGCTTATCTTGGTTACTTAGGATTTCAAATATGTTGTGCATTTGCACTGGCTCTATATGTTTCTTTCAATGTAAGTAAAATTTTCATTTCTTTTCATACATGTCACCAATCCCATTCCTAGTGAATAATTTTTACATGGTCACCTGGGCAAAGGACCTGTGCTAGCTTTTGTGCATTTTGGCACTCTGAATTGATCAAAGGCTACAACCAGGAAGCATCACACAACCCTAGCTCCAAGTGTAGACATAGCCTAACCTTGCATAACCTGCACCGCCTTCAAACAGCCCTGGCCTCCTTTTGTGGCCTGGTCTCTGTGTGTTCTGTCCTGTCCTCTCCACTCTACAAACTATCTCCATGTTAAACTTCATATTCTTTCCAACTCTCTGAAAACAACCTTCGAAAGCCTGTTCTGCATGTTTGGAAGAATCTTCTGAAATGTTTTTTTACATCAGGTCTCTACCGTCATCTCATTTGAATCACTTTATGAAGCATTGCCTACAAAACCCCCACAGAAAAAATACACATTTATTCTGTATAGATTAGGAAATCATATCTCCATAATTTATGTCCACCCTCACCCTCTTTCTCTTGGTGTAAATTATATCCTCACTGGTCTTAAATCCATCATTTGGATTGTAATCTCTTCCTGCCTTTTATGCCTACAAACTGTGAAGCACCTAGCACAGCTGATGTTGAGAAGTAATATAGCAAATCAGCCATAGCTTCTTAGACCCATAGTGCACCTGCTTAGTCATTCTCCTTAGATATTCACTTGAAGCCACTGAACTTATACCCATGTATAACTTTATATGTTACCACTTACCAATATATAATTTTATACCTGTGCCACTTACATATCACTTTTGAATTTGGCCAAGTAGTCTATGCATATAGATTATTCAGTCCAGACCCACACTGAAAATATCACTAAAAATATTCAGTTCTGGTGGAACCAAAGCTGATGTTTTTAGTGAGAAACCTAAACATTTATATTAAAAAAATTCACACTGAACATTTTGACCTAGAAGGACATTTTATTTTTTGACCTAGAATGACATTTTTGGTTTTGGATATTTCTTTTCCCTCCCCACTGCAATTTAATGAAAATTCTAAACAAACCACTTTTGTATATTGAAATGTCAAAATCAATGCTTTCTTTGAAA
>CM057845.1:43768881-43779042 GCA_030068395.1 Apalone spinifera
ATCCAGTCAATATGGGGGTAATTAAAATCCCCCATTATTATAGAGTTCTTTATCCCGAAATAGCCGTGCAGTGTAGATGTACCCTTAGTGACCTACCCTGCTGAAATCCAGAAAGCTATTTTTATAGCTCTCTGTAGCTGTTTGAAGCCTATGATGTGCTGGCTGTGGAGGAACTGCACCAGGGACTATCCAGTGTGACTGATGAAGAACAGTGGTGCCTGGATGCCCCACTGTTACCACAGGAATTTTCTGTTGCAGTTCAGAAACTCTCTACACGCAAGGCCCCAAATATTATGGACTGCCATCTGAATTTTACAGACATTTCTGGCATCTTATTAGTCTTGACTTTTTCTAACTGGTGCTGAAGTGTATCCGAGGGAAAACACTACCCCCACCAAAAAGGGACCCCTGTGACTTACATAACTCTTCTCTTCTTTTTTCTGATTATAACATTTTACCCAGGGCCCTAGATAACTGATTGAAAGATTGTCTGGACTATTTGACATACCCTAATCAAATATAATGTATTCCTAACCACTGCTTTTTTATATACTTTGTTTTTATTGTTAGAAAACTTTGCAGTCTGAATGTGGAACATATCTCAGTAGACCAAGAGAAGGCTATTGATAGAGTTAACCGTTGCTTTCTTTCAGAAACATTAGAAGCTTTGGGGATTAGGTCAGTGTTGTTTTCATATATTCTTTATTGTACCATAGCATTTTTAGTGTCCTTAAGATTAATGGGGGCCTTGGCCACAGCTTCCCAGCTTACAGAAGCATTCATGAGTGGTGTCTTTGGTATGCTGTATGCTGTTAGTTTGGAGCCATTCCTGCACCTCCTCAGAAGCCATCT
Source organism: Apalone spinifera (assembly GCA_030068395.1). NCBI lineage: Eukaryota > Metazoa > Chordata > Testudines > Trionychidae > Apalone > Apalone spinifera. The sequence continues at coordinate 43,769,734 of CM057845.1, forward strand.
GCCTGGCCTTTCTGTGCCAGGGTTGGCGGATGCTTTCCAGTTCATCTGGCAGCCTATGCTGACAATATCTCAGTCTTTAAAATATCTGAGAGTGATATGCAGCTACTTTGTGCTTGTTTACAAGTGCTTTCACAAGCATCTTCTGCCCACATTCACTGGGGAGGAGCAGTTTGATCTTACTGGGCTCTTGGCAGCGTAGCTGTCAACCTTTGTTGCCCCAACAATTTCAATGTGGCACCTCTGAGATTAAATGTTGAGGCGGGGGAGAGGGGTCTTCTTTTGATCTGATCAACATATGTAAAGGAACCGGGAGGGAGCCAAGGAGAAGGTGTGAGGCTATTACTGCAGAAATGTCCCTGGCTCCTTCCTAGACTCTCCTTGCAAGAACAAGTTTTGATTGAGAACAACCTTGTGGTCTCAATATTATGGCACCATTTAGTGTGTCTGGGCCATCTCCTCAGCCTCTTAGATCAGATTCAGAGGCACAGTAACCATTTTTTGAATACTTACTATTGGTTGCACTCTGCTGTGCTGTTCCTGTGATTTAGAGAAAGGAGGCCAGGGGCTCATTGATTTAATCAGCAGGGCAGTAGCATTTCCCTTCTAGTCTGTTCAGTGGTTTCTGTTCTCTGACTCTCTGCTGGCCTGGAAATCCCTTGCTTTTGTCTTCTCCATCATGCTGGGGGGACGGGGATGGGCTTTGCTCTCACTTATTTTTGTTGGCATTTGGTCCACTACAGAGTCTAACTTTGCCATCACTCCATAATGGTCCCCAAACTGGCAATTTCCAGGGGGAGCCGGGCTGACAGGAACACACAGGTGCAGGAACCCCAAGTCCCTGGAGAATGCCACCCCGCACACCAGCAGAAAGCCGGCAAGGACCAGGGTGGGGGAAAGATGCAGGCGTGGACATCCTGGGTTTCCCAGGGGAAGAATGGTGGAAGGGGGAGGAGTTAGACGCAGCACACGGTGCCCAGCAACCGCGTTAGCGGTAAGCTGTCAGCTTTAAAAATGGTGGCCCCCGTGCCAGAGAGGGAGAGGTGAGTCTTGGTGGTGGTGGCTCCCAGGAGTATGGGGGAGCCGACTGTGAGGGCTCAGGAGTAGAACCGGAGTGACAGAGCTTCAGAACCGGCAGCTGGGAAGGAGTCCTAATGGACCAAGACCCACGACAACCCTGGGACCGTGAGCCTGAGCCAGGATCCGGAGGACTCGCAGGGGAGTGGGACGAACGGGCCAAGGACCTATCATGGGGATAAGAGAAACTGTCAATGGGGTAGGAAGTGGCTTGGAGCAGGGCTTCAAAGCCTGTGGGTTGATGTGTTACGGGTGGTCACCCATCAACCAATAGAGAGAGGAGAGCATTATAATCACTCCCCAGGGCTCCGGGCTGGGACTTGGTGGAGAGGGCGGGCCCGGGTCCCCCAACCCCAGTGTAATCCCCAAGAGGCAAAAGGCCCTCTTTTCAGGCGTGGCTATACGTGAGGGGAGGGGGAATTATATAGTGGAGACAATAGATACTGTGAGTACCCCAAAGGAAGGGGGCCCTCCTCATTGCGGGGAGGGCTACAGAAAAGGGGGGGACCCCTTCAGATACAAGGGGATCCCCTACAGGCAACCTGGCAGATTGTGATCTTGAAAGGGTTTGGTGAATGTTCCTTTGCAACCATGACCAAGAAGCAGCTCTATCAGCATGTCTGACACAGCTTGGAGGATGCTTCTGTCCCTGATGACTCTCTGTCCCAACTTGGAGGACACTGTAAAAACCTCTTCTTCCTAAGTGCTCCGGTGACTTGCAGTAGAGACATGGCATCTTAGTAACCAGTTGGTTTGCTCACCATTTTGCTTTGGAGGTGTCTATCCACTTCAGACTCAATGTTACATTTATTCCTACATTTCCCCAATTGATTCCACTTTTTTACCTTTTTCCCCCCTGTGGCAGCTTTTCAGCACTTTAGGATTTTTTCCCTGAGCCCATTTCTTCTTGGAGTGATCTACAGTGTCCACATATCTATACAAGTGACAGCACCACAGGACCTAACCACATAAGTCATGCCATCAGGGACTAATCCACCTGCACATCCACTAACATTATATATGCCATCAATGTGCCGTGATATGTGCCAGCAATACCCTCTGCTGTGTTTATGGACCAAACCGGACAGTCTCTGGGCCAAAGGATAAATGGACACAAATTAAACATCAAGAAATGTAACATTCATATACTTGTAGAACACTTTAATCCCCCTGGACATTCAAGTAATGGATTTAAAAATAACCATCCTTCTAACAACAAACTTCAAAACCATATTACAATGGGAAACAGTAGACCTGCAATTCATTTGCAAATTCAATACAATAAGATTAGGACTGAATAAGGATTAAAATTGGTTATCTCACTACAAAGGCAATTTCCCCTCTCTTGATATTCACACCACTTCATCAACTGCTGCAAGTGAGCCACATCATGCTCTGGGTAGAAGGTTTAAAACAAACAAAAGGAAGTTTTTTCTTTACTCAGCACAAAATCAACCTGTGAAAATCCTTACCAGAGGATGTTGTGAAGAGTAGGACTTTAATTGGATTCAAATAAGAGCTAGATACATTCATGGCGGTTAGGTCCATCAATGGCTATTAGCCATGATGGGTAGGAATGGTGTCCCTAGCCACTGTTTGTCTGGAAATGGATGTCAGGAGAGGGATTGTGTGAACCTGTTGTGTTCACTCCCTATGAGGCATCTGGGATTGGCCACTGTCTCTCTAGTTGTGACCCAGAAACTAGTTAAGTTATCCACAGAGGACAAGTCATAGAATGAGAAAGTAGGAATGACTCTGAGTCTGGAATCCAATGGCTAGGACACTAGCCTGGGAGGAAAGAGACTCAGACTTCAGTTCTCCTGCACCAATCACTCTTTTATAATTTGCCATGAGTGGAACAGTTTCCAGCTTCAATAGGAGAGATTGAGGAAGGCCCACATGAGACTAACCCACAGTTCATGATTAGAGCAATCTCCTAAGAGGCAGAAGACATCTCTTCAAGTCCTTTCTTCCTCTCTGGCAAAGAGCAGGGAAATGCATCTGAGTCTCCCGCATCGCAGGCACGTGCTTTCACTTCTTGAGCTAAAAGTTCTAAAGTGGGTATCTCTTCCCCCATTGGTTTTGCAGGGACCAAGGCAGACCCAATAAACAGTTTAGATGCCTGTATCACAGGTTCCCATTTGTGGATCGCTAAGCAGAGATATACAAGTCCCTGCAGCCCAGACATATGCACCTGTCTCTGGGACAGGGACATAGCTTAAGTTACTGCCCTCCCAGCAGCATCTCCCATAGGTTAGCTTAGGCTTCTGAATCCCAGTGCAAGGCACCTATCTCTCTCCATTCATTGGAATAGAAGCCTAGGTGCCTAAGTCAGTATTTGTGGATTGCAGTGTTGTTCCTGTGATTTTCTAGATCCATAAAAGTTAGGTGTTTCAATTGTGACCATTGCTAGATCTTCTCCTGGCCCCAGGCAATAGCATCTCTATTGCTCTGTTTTCCATCTGGAAACAGGGATAGTTGAGCTACCCTATCTCACAGATGTGTTGTGAGGATAAATTCATTTAAGCTTGTGAGATAATCAGATACTAAGGTGATGGGACACATATAAGCAGGGCTCGACAAACTATAGAATCTACTCACCTGTGGCAAGTAGATTTCAGCCACGTGCCCCGTTTACTGGCAGCGTGCGCATGCACAATGTGGCTCTTGCACATGCGCAGTGCAGGGCTGGCGAGCGGCTTTCGCCGCCATTTGTCAAGCCCTGCATATAAGCAACTAAGATATTTATTAAACTTCATATAGTAATTCAGTGTTTGCTTAAATATATGAATATTTTTGTTACTCTCTCAGCTCAGTTAGAAGGCACTCCCACCTACTCGTCACCTACTTCTAATTTAAAAAAAAACTGCTTTACATAACTCTTAGTTTAAATCAAGTTCCCCTAAATCCAATGCTTTCAATTACCTCACATTGATAAAGCTAAATTTTATAATAACCTCTAGCTTATTTAAATACCCCAATTATTGCCTCTTTATTGATCAAACTGCACTACCACATAATCCCAGTATTGTCATGCTTCTAATTTCTTAAACCTCTTCTTTTATATATCATTTTTGTTTCTCCATGGTGCTCTCTCACCATCTTAGCTATTCTGTACCTTTCTTCAGATTAGGTGATGACCAAAGGAGATCCATTGTTTTCTAAAGATAATATTGGCGTTCCTCATCAGACCATTTTATTGTGACTATTTTAAATTAAGATAGGATGAGAATTAAATTCTCTACATACAGGTTCAGATGTGTCTAGAATTTTTCAAAAAACAAGAACTACCCATGTGCCAGGGAAACACTTCAGAAAAGTTTTGTTTTGACACTTCTCAGAAATATTGGATCACTAACTGCACTTTAGTTACAGTTGGGACTAGTTTTCTGTTGAAGAGCTGATATTTTCCGTGTTCTAAAATTCACATGTTGACTTAGATTGTCTTCAAAAAATTGTTGGAACTTGTGGGAATCTGAGTAAGGTTCAAAATTTGAGCAAGAGCTTCCCAAGATACAACCCTACAAAAAAACCTGTGACATACATATTTTACAGCTCTTTATTTTTTATACAAAGCTGGGGCTCAAACTATAGCTCTGATTTATCCCAAGCTGATCTCACCTGCTTAAGATCTCAGCTAGCCTCCGGCACTTACTCCCTCTTTGGGAAAGAAGTATTTAAAAATTTATTCACTGTAGAAGTTGAACCTACGGTATGGCTCAAGCCAACCTGATGCAGCAGATAAAGTCATTTCCACTCGTGGGGCAGAATTAGGGCTCGATGGCAAACCAGATGTGTTTTCAGGGAGCTTTGTGAAAGAATACCTAGGTAGCCCATGGTGAAATAGTGTAGCCATTGAACCTAAGCTGCAGCCATGTGCTGAGAGTTTTAGTCCTGCTCTTGGCAGCTTTCAGAGATATGTCTTGTATACACTGGTTACTCTATGCCTGCACCCTGCAGGAGACCTTTCTGGAAGTCTTGTCCTGAGAGCAAAGTTTCTGGATTTAAGAGGTGGTATTTCAAAGTGCTCTAAAATCTACATGTATTCGCAGATTTGTTTTGAAAATGTTTGTGCCTCATCAGAATCAGAAGTATAGACAATACAAAAGGTTGGGGGAGGGTGATATGTTCCAGGAAGTCTTCAGAGACAGATCAGCAAATAAGGAGCTGTTTTTACTATTCAAATTGCTCCAAAACTCACATCCATAGTGATATTCTTGTGAAATTCATAACGGAGTTTGGGTAGAGATTGTGGTACAAATTTGGGGTAATTAATCTAAGGCTTCCGGAAATACAGTCACCCTAAAGAGAACTTCTTATAATATTTTCAGATTCTTATAGTTTTTTGAGTGTAAAGACAGGGAAAATACAAGCTCTCTATAGTTACCACGACTAGATATACATTAAGGAAAAAACTACAGTGTCTTGTCTCCACTAGTATTTCACACTTTACTGCATTCGGGTGACCTTGAGCTGCAGAAGAGTTAGTGGGGGGGACTGTTCCAGCTACTACAAACTGGGGCAACTTCATGGCTGCACTAAAATATGCTGGGAGAGCTGAATCAACTCCATGGTGCTCTCAGCATTGAGGGATCGAAAGCCCTGTGTTTGGTTGCGATAAAGAAATTGTATCACAGGATCTACCAAAAAATGTCAATGCTCAGATGTCATTCTTTTAAAAATACTGTTTCTGGATTGGGATTCTCCTAGATACCAGTTAGTGCATTACATTTTGGTTGATACCTTCACACTAGTAATTTTTAATATTTAAATTGTACTTTATTTTAGTTTCCATGAAATTTTAATCACTATAGAATGATTAATGATTGTTTTGAAATGAAAATGATTAATTTGATACTTATTGAATGTACTTTACTTTCTTAATAAAAATGCTTAACAAATTGAAAATGGATAATTTTGATATTTAAATTACTGGACAGAATTACAGCTCAAATCTCCAAAGGTATATATATTTGGAATAAAATGTTCCAACCAAAATGCACATTAGAATCAAGAAAGAAAACATCTAATTAGAAATGTAGCTGAGGGACTTCTTCATGTAGTGTTGACTCCATTTTGAAATATATTTTAATTACTTTTTAAGTATTTGAATAATAAATATTAGAAATGAAGCAATTTTATTACTTTAAAAAAGAGTTTCTATTCTATTCTATTTTACATGTTAAATAGAATAATTTCTGCTTTAGCATTACATCCAAGTAAAAGCACTACAAGGTTAATTTGGTGCAGTATATGGTTTGGAACGAAACTCTTTGCATAATACATTCATTTGTGTTGGTTTTCACACACTAATAATTATTGAGCAACCTGACAATGTTAAACTTAATTCTTGCCAAAAGTCCTCTTTTTGTGGTAACCAAAGAATAGTTACTCTAAACAAGTTAAAGTTCCAAAGAGGTATACTCAAAATAAGCCATGAAGTACAGAATTTTTGGTGAGCATTTTGGGTCACAGATTGTATCTGCCTAAATATCTGTACTGTTCCTACAAAAATTGAGGTGCAGATATAATATCAATGAAATAGTGATGACAATATTGCTCCATATTTTGTATTTAGGAAAGAAAGCAGTTTTAAAAATGTGATAGGGTATTGGGAGGTGGCATAATTTCAACTGAATTATCTTAGCAATAAAAAATAGAAACAAAGGGAAAGTAGCAAGTTCTTAGCAGCAGGGAGTGGGGTACAGCTAGTTGCAAAACAGCGACTTTAGAGCTGCAGCTGTTTGGTTCTGCCAAATTTAAATGGCCAGCCTTAGAGAGGGATACTAGGAAAAAAGATCCCATAAAATTGTAAGCACAATGAGGGTTGTCAGCCCAGTAATTAATCAGAAGGCAAACAATGTTACACAGCAAAATAAAAATAGAGAGAAGCAATCCTAAATAAAGATTACATAGTTAGAAGCCTATTTATGGCCCAGATAAAAGTACAGGTGGTGTGCTGTCTCCGGAATATTACAATAAATTATAAGGATGCTGGGAATTTCTTGCTGATTATACCCCATGAGGAAATAAGCAGCAACAGCAAAAGAAATTTTGACATATCAAGAATCTGTTCAGAAAGCTGGAGTGAGAACTAATGGTAAAAGTGGCATGTGATCTCAGAGATCCTTCCAGTATTAAGTTCAAGCAAACAAAGGAAAAGACTGATATTGGGGACCATAAAGTGGTGAGTGAAAAGAATTCTGGAAAATAAGCAAGAAGTTTAGTAAGCCCAGATCTGAAATGGTCAAGATGTTAATTGTTACAGCACTCCCAAGAATTGACAGGAGAAATACTTTCTCTTAACTATAGCAACACTATGGGATACCAATAATTAAATCAGAATTACATATCTAAGACCAGAACCTCAGCTGGCATAAATCATGTTGAGGATTTTATCCTTTCCATATTTGTTCTTGATTCAAAGGAAGCAAGGGATTAACTACAAATAGAGGTTCCAATTCTCCTCTCTCACTAGTGAAAATCAGAAGTAACTCCTGACTTTAATCAAACAGGAGAATGGGTTCCTCTTTGCTTCACTGAAGTCAGTGCATTTATACTGTATTTGTGGCAACCAGTGTGAAAGAAAAGTTCAGAGATTTATTTATCTATTTATCTAAAGAATAATAAATATTTAGTGAATATTTGTATGACATTAAGATTATTAAAGGAAACAATTACAGAAGTGTAAAGCATTATTGAATTATGATTACAGTTCTCTCTGAAGAGTAACATGAAATTGTCATTTTGAACATCTTCCAAGAGTCTTTCTTCTGAGATAAAAGTTTCTCATTTAGGGATAAGAGTAACAATCAAAACATGCTCAGAGTATTTCCCCAATTGCATGTTACAGAAGTATGGTGGCCATGCCAGACAGATCACTTTCAAATACTGGCTGTACTTCTTGGTCATTCAACCCAAGATACCACCTCCAAACTCTTTAATAAAAAATGACACTGAAAGGAGAAATCAAAAAATTAAGTGTGAATATTTGTTTTATAGGAACTGAACTAGAAGAGAAGGGACTATGAACTTCCATAAGATATAATTTTAGTCCTTAGTGATATGTTAATGTGCAATTTATCTTTCAAAAAAGGGGAAAATATGCCTTCATTTTAAATTGTTTTAGGTCTTATTCAGGCTTTGTGTTTTTTCTCTGATCTGAGACAGCAAAGTCAACAGTAATGTTTGTGGGTGTCACAATAAAGCTGCAAGTATCAGGCTGCCTACTTTCAGAGAGGCTACAACTTACCGTGTTGACATTCTTACCAGCGGTGTAGCTGTTCCATCTCCTGCAGAAAGAACACATTGTCATGTTAGGGTTTGACAGGTCTGAGGAAAAACTGCAGTTGGATGGCATCTTGTATGCAAAACACATTGAGATCTCTAACCCACTTTCACAAAGAGCAACAGAAACATTTTTATTACTATTGACAATGCAGTCAGCATAATATGGATTTTCTTTACAGCATTTTGTCATTAGGAAACTTTTGGGAAGTTCTGAGATTAAAAATACTGTTTTTCTAGTGCTTAGTCAATACAGAGAAAATAAGGACATTGATTTCCAAGATCAAAAGGCTCATAATTTCTTGCAATCACTTATTCCTTTCCATATGTTTTGGGAGCAACAGATTGAACCCAAGGAAGCTTTACTTTATCCTTCCTGCAAGGTTTTCATTATTTAAAGCCCTTCATTCACTAGTTTACTGCCCAAAGTCTAAAATGACATTTCATTAGTCCTCTAGATTATCTGTGAAAAGTTAAGGAACTCAAGTTTATTTAGTTTGATTCTGGCAAATTGTTAGAAACAGCTACATAAACCATTTTCAGCTTGGCTAATGTAAAAGAATGACCTTTTATTCTTTACTTGGTCTTGGAAGAGACTAATTCAACCATTTTCTGCATCAGTTTTATAGTGTTGCTAATTTGATTCATTAGATCAAGGATAAATATGATGCCTTACTAAATGCCATTTTCTCATTCTAATGCTTTGCCTGATGTCTCTTCTCTGGTTTTTTAATTATTTGCTTATTTTGGGTAATCACCAGTGAGATCTCCAGCATCATTGTTCCATGCATCTCTGCATTGCTTGTTTTCTGCTTTTGGTTACTGACTTTAAAAGCCATTCATTTTAAGCCATTCATTTAAAAAGCAAGAAATTCCGCTACGTTGGAAAGATAGAAAATATGGCAAAAGACCGCCTCGGCTTAACCACGAGATCTTGCATGATCTAAA
>CM057845.1:43785742-43844976 GCA_030068395.1 Apalone spinifera
AAAGTTCTGCTGCCAGCCTACCAGGAGCTTCAGATGCACATCTGATCAGGACTTTGTGCCCCACTACCATCACTTGTGTACAGAATACCTGGCCAGTATTCTGTCACAAGCAACTTCCAGGCTGGTAACTATAACTACACAGAACCTGGATGAATGATTGCATGAATGTTTATATATATAAATATGTATAAGGGTTAAGCAGTGATAGGAATAAGTGGTTAAACAATGTTGTTTGCTTCTATCTTTTCTTTAGTTTTTTATTTTTATCTTTACAATAAATGTGGCTTTTTGCCTTATCCCCCTCATAAGATCCTGCTTGCTTTTATTGGTACAACAGCCTTTATTCATATCTATATATGTATAATTACCTTTTAAGCATAATAATTCTCTTTTCCTTTTATAAAATAAATTTGCTTTATTAATAAGAATTGGCTATAAGAAAATACTTGTGTAAATCTGAAATATTTATTGTCTTGGTGAGTGATATGTTTGATTTCTTGGGACTGGTAAAACTTTATATATGGTGAATAAGATTTGAAGTAATCCTCACTCTATTTGACTTGGCCACCTCAGTGGGAGGCAAAGGCTAGATTGCTTAAAAAGAATTGTATTTTTTGCTTCGGAGTAACCAGAAAGGTGTTGTAGAAGCTGCTTTTTTTCTGGCTTGGTGAATCTAATTAGAACAAACTACCAGTTTTGGTGATTGTCTGACCCATTCTTTGCAGTTTGTGCTGATTGAGCTATCTCAGCATGGCCCCTCCAGTAACCATGGTCACAATCTAAATTCAGTAACAAATTGATAGAGCCAGTACAAAAAAGATAGATATGTCTTAAATGAGTTTCGTCAGCTGATCACATTAATTCATTCATTGCTTGTCTCACCATGAGGCCAATTGCTTATAAAGGCTAAGTAATGTGTAGCCTTAAGAGCTTCAGTGAAATGTAATTGCTAGGTTTCATCATCTTGGAAATGTCAGTTGGAGGAATGGATCCAAAGATGTAAATATGTATTCAAGTTTTCAGCATTATCTTGATCTTAAAGTAGATAATTTAAAAAAGTAAGAAAGAAGATAAATAAGTATACACTTCCAGGAATAAGCGATCAACCAAGAACTACTTTTTTAGGGAGGGTGGGGGGAAATTTAGTGCAGAGTTTTTACAGAGGAACACATTCATTTATTCATCACCTCATCAGGTCATCTGTTCAATAATGCTAGCAGATGATATATCTTTCTGTGCCTTACAATAACTTGAAAAAGTTCTCATTTTCCTTTCATATGAATGGTAAAACACAGCAATTATTATACCATTTGAGGTTTTCATGAATATAACTAAATGCTATAGCAATTACTTACTACACAGGCATGCTACCTACCTTCCTTCCTGAGCATTGTTCACACATCAAAATTCACAAAGTATTTTGCTAACAAAATGACTTGTTAAGATTTTTAGAACAGTCACAGAAGAAAAAGGGAACTTGCATGACCTGAGAGCCTATAATTTTAAGTACACTTTAAGTAAAAGTTTCTAATATTTCCAGAATACAAAAGTAGGATTTTAATACATGCATCCATCATGAGATCTCAAGGGGATTTCTAAGAGATATGCAGCTTCTCACCTCTAGGCTTACTTGTTCAAATCTAGGCAATTCAGTAGTCAGTAGTTGTCCTAATTCAAGCTATTTGATGGCTTATGTAAAAAAGTTTAGGTGATCTCCACCAGGGTTCACATCACAAAACACACCAGCAACATTAATCCTCTGCTCCCTTTCTCTATTGTTAGCAATACCAATCCAATAGCCATTTGTCTGCTCCCCTCCAAACCTATAGTTACCATTAAATCTTGTCACTTCTTTCTCCCTAACATCTCAAAAATCCAACCCTTCCACTTCATCCTGACTGTTCAAACATTAGTCCATGCTTTGGCTACTTACTGCGTTGGCTTCTCTACCCTCCTTCTCCACAGACTCCTTGGAAACACATAACACTCCAATCCATCCAAAATGCTAAAGAAGGAGAAGGACAGTAAGAAGGTCCATCCATAAGGGAAGCAATGTCTAAAACTATCTGTGCAGAGTTACTGTGTTCTAAATTAGACACTTCAGTGGAGATATATGCTTTCTAATTGCCTGCAATTTTTGGATAAATATAAGACTACATTAGATAAGTTCCTGCTGGTAATGAGAAAGTCTGACTTATTTCTATTTATACTGCAGGTCATAAAAGAGACAAATTTCTGATCCCTCAGTGCTTGAGACTTTAAGAAGACATCAGATATTTGCATTGGGAGCCTCTAACAACTATGCATACAAGGACTTAAAACTACTTATTAGGTCCTCCCAAGCCAAAGCTATATGGTGGACATAAACAAATATGTTTGCAATTTTAGTGTCAAAAACACTAGGAAGTCATTTCCAACCTTGGTACCATACTGCCAGCCCCAGAACTTCCTCATCTAAAGAAATTTTATCTTTATACATCCTCAAACATTATATACGTTTCACCTCAATTTAGCCAAATGTAGTGACAAGTCTCAGTCAAAAATTACAATAGTAAGTAATGATCCAATCACTTCAGAGTGAAAAGGAGTAAAACGAAGACATCTACCTAACTGATTTGTGAAAGCTTTTTTTTTTTTTTTTTAACAATTATAGGAGTTTTTATGTGGGGACAGATTCACATTGTAATTCCACATTTCTGTTTCAAAGCAGATCTATAAAGTATGCATTCATATTACTACAACTGAATGAACAAAGTCAGGTGTCTAGAGACTTATCCGGTATACTCATGCTTTTGCAGTAATTTCATGAGCAATCATAACACTTTGGCAGGCAAATGTAGACAAAGCTGAGCATCTCTCCCTTTAAAGGACCAACCAGCCTGACACATTCATTTTTGTAGTATCATTGGTTTTTCTTGGAAGAATTTTATCCAAGTAGTGACGAAACTTAATCCATATATGATTTCTGAAAATTGATGAGATCACTGCCTGAGATTATATGATCAAAAGCTATACTTATGGATACTGGTGAAGAGAAATAAAATGTTTTAGTATAGGAAATACAGTATATAGTTTTGTCACTCTTTTTGGAGACTAATTCTCAAGGGTCACTGCATAACAGTCATAAAATACAACAAATAATCTAGGAGCACCTCAAAGACTAACAAAACACGTAGATGGTATCATGAGTTTTCGTAGGCACAACCCACTTCTTCAGCTGAATGGAGTTATTAAAGGTCCAGTTCCAAAATAAATAGGGGATGGGGTGGGGGAAAGAAGGGCAAAAGGGGGGAAAATAATCAATTAGACTGTTTATGCTACTTGAAGCTGACAGAGATGGTGCAAATTGTTTTTAAGTGCCCATTGTTTGGTTGGTTAAGTCATTAGGATGTGGAAGGTAGTGTGCTAGCCAGGTTATGTCTTTATTCCTACCTTTGTGATGGGTCCCAAACCTGTAAATGAAGTTAAGTTCCAACTCTTCTCTGTGTATTTGGCTTGTGGAATTGTCCTGAAACAACACGGTGACTTTGAAATACATTAATGAGTGCCCAGACAGGTTAAAGTGTTCTCCAGCAGGTTTCTGTGTTGCCTTTTCAGATAACTGAGTTGTGTCCATTAATTCTTTTCCATAGAGACTGTCCAGTGACAACTCTGTCCACACATCTACGCTAGCAATTTCATCACTGGACCCAACCACATCAGACACCACATCGGAGACTCATTTAACTGCACATCCACTAATGTGATCTATGCCATCTAATGCCAGCAATGCCCTTCTGCCATGTATATTGGCCAAACTGGACAGTTATTTTGAAATAATTTAGTCCATGTCTACACAGCAGGCAATTATTTCAAAATAATGAAATACTGTCAGTCTGGAGGACTTCTTACTCTGATTCCTGTAACCCTCATTGACGAGGAGTAAGGGAAGTCGGAGGAAGAGTGCTCTATTTTGAAATAAGTGCTGTATGAATGCTTCCAATTTTGAAATAAGATATTTCGAAATAGCTTATTTCGAGTTAAGCCCTGCTGTGTAGACGCACCCCTGCTGATTGATGATCATTGAGCACCCTCATGGGAGTGGCTTTCCTTCTTTGTATGTCACTAGAAAACTTCCAGGATATTTCAGTAATAACCCTGCAGTTAAATCACATACTAATGAAACATGTATTTTAACAGAACCAGGGGTTTCAGCAGATAATGATCTTATATATCATACATGGCATTCTTTGTATGAAGCATCTCCCAGTGTTCCCTATAAGATGGGCACTTGTGTGGCTGCTCAGGAGAGATTCAAATGCAGCCCTGCTGATTAGCAGAGTGATCACAGCTAGTTTTTTTTTTTTTGTTTGTTTGCTTATTTGTTTGTTTCTGCTTATGGTGCACATTTGCACATTCCTCAGTGCACATAAAAATTATTCTGCACATGGATGGGGAAAAATACATACATAGATTGACAACATTAGAGGGAACACTGATCACAACCATATATGAATGATGAATATAGGGGTCATAGCCCTGGTCTACACTAGGGAGTTATTTTGAAATAACCCTCCTTATTTCGAAATAACAAGTGGAGAGTCCACACTACCAAGCCTGTTAATTCGAAATAAAGGCTGGTTATTTTAAAATCTGTACTTCTGCTTTCCTTGGGGAATAACACTTATTTCGAAATTGTTATTTTGAAACAGTGTTAGTGTGGACACTCCACTGCTGCTAATTTAAAATAGTTGTCCTCCAGAGGCCTCTCACAGGTGTACTTATGGCTGCTCTGGCCACACCTGCCAGCTCTACTGCTCGCCTTCTGTGGAGCTTTTAAAGCACCAGGCTGCACGAAAAGGGCTTGTGGTACAAGGAGAGCTTTCCCAGCCCCCTGCCACACTGCACCATCTCAGGAGCCATGGAAGACCCCAGCACTCCTGCTGAGCCCCCTATGGCTACCAGTGGCCAGGGACGCACAAGAGTACTGGCCTGGATTAGTGGAGAGATGCTGGATCTCATCAAGGTCTGGGGTGAGGAGACCAACGCTGGGAACTCCGAATCAGAAAAAGGAATACCAATATCTATGGCCAGATGGCCACCAGCCTGGATGACAAAGGCCACGCCCAGAACCTCAACTGGGTCCGCATGAAAAAAAGGAGCTCCAGCAGGCCTACAATAAGGCCAGAAAGCAGAGTGGATGCTCTGGGGTGACATCTCACAAATGCAGGTACTACAACCAGCTCAGTGCCATTGTAGGAGGGGGGCTGGTCATCTCTCTATCCTTCTCCGTGTCACCATCAAGTCTGTCCAGGACACACCCAGCATCAGCCTCCACGAGAGCAGGGTTGTGAAGGAGGAGGCAGAGGAGGTCAGCCAGGCGACCATGTCCACAAGCCAGGAGCTAGCCCACCGCCAGCCCCCATATGTCTCCCAGGTGCCAGATGAACCCAAGAAACGCACTTCAGGTGAATTTTATAACTTTCCCTATCTACATGTGGAGGGGAGTGGCGGGCTTCGAGAGTCTGTGATCCTCACTCGGCCTACTCAGCCTAGGAATCGCACATGGAATGCCTGTCTCTAGCACTCAGCCCCATTATGCTCTCACACAGAAACTCCTCGATCCTTCTCACAAGGTTCCTGGGGAGGCCTACCGTACTCTGGCCTTCATGGTGGGACACCTTCCCATGACAAGCCACCACTAAGGAGGCTGGGGTCATGGAACCACACAGCAGTGCTGCACACGGCACAGGGTAATGCCCGTACTCGGGCAGCATCTGCTCCTGGTCAAGCACGGCGATATGGAGGAGACCGATCCCTTGCATGGGAACATGCTGGGATGGGGGGGAGGAAGAGGAGGAGATCCCAGTAGCACTCTCTGTGGCAAGCAGCCCTGCCACTTACACACACCTCCCCCAACACACACACACCCCTCTCCTCCAGCACACAGGGATAAAAGTTGTCTCTCTGCAGTAAACTTCCAGTGCCAAACCTAGTATGTGGAGGACACAGAAAGAAGCAAGCCGCCTCATCCTCCCGCTTCCATTTGCAGGCTCCTGGCCTGGCCGGTATCTTCCCATGCCTGTTTGATCCCAAGTCGTGGGTGTAATAATGCTTCTCTGGGAAGTCTGTGCCCCTGTTGGCAGTGACCACTGTCTAGGCAACAGATGGCCTTGCTTGAAGCACATCACTATCATCTGAACTGTGACTTTCGGTGTTGGCTCAAAAATTAGGGATTGGTGTCACCTAGCATGATTGCCCTTGTAATTTTCTTCACAGCTGGGCCAGCTGCAAGCATGGCATGTCCACCACCTCCCATGCCATCCTCCCAAATCTGCAGGATCTACTGGAGGAAGAGAACCCATGAGGACTTGCTGCATGATAAGATGGCCTGCCTCCAGTCCCTCATCTGGGGGCTCGGTGAGGCATGCCCGGAGCAAACCGCTGATCAGGAGATCATTGGACTGACTGGGAATAGCAGAAGGCCACATGGGACCAGCTAGCACAAGGCCACGTGCTCCTCCCTCACCTCGATGATGGAGCGCATGGCTCATACATAGAACGGGCCACTAGCCAACTCCTCACCACAGCCCTCCAGGGGCTGCCATCTGCATCCTGGGCAATGCAGCCTACACCTTGCTCCCCTGACTCATGAAGCCCTCCTTGACAGCCTGGACCCCACCAAGGAGAATTTCAACACCAGGCTGAGCAAGTGCCTCATAACCGTGGAGCGTACATTTGGCCGCTTGAACAGACGGTTCAGGAGTCTTTTTTTCCCTGCCTGTAAGTACCCCTGCCTGTTTATATAGTCTGAGGCACAGTGGTCAGGGGCCAGGATGGAGATGTGAGTGCTGTCTATGTCCCCCCCCACACACAGGGAAGCCCACGACCCTCTGTAGCAAGATGTTGTTGATGGCGTTGGCTGCCTGCAGGAGCACAGCCTGACTGGATTTCCCCACTCCAAACTGATTCCTGACAGAGTGGTAGCTTCCACAGTGTGATGGTGACATGCTTCTGCAGGAGGATGACAGGTTGCAGTCAAGTGTCCTGTCGCCTGAGGGCAGGGGAGAGCCATTCGCAGAGCTCTAGAAAGGTAGACTTTACATGTGGAAGTTCTGGAGCCCCAGCTGATCATCTCATCACTGCATGATGATGTGGTCCCACCATTCGGAAACAGCATTCAACAGTTTCCAGAAGTTTTAGGAGCATTTGCAGCAGCAGAAGCACCAGGATGTGGGTGAAGAGGTCCTCTGGTATGGGCTGGTCGTTGTACTGCTGAAGCAGCATGTGGGCAGTTTGGATGAACTGCACCATGAGCACAGCACGAGGCCCATGAGCCTGGCACTGCTTTGAAGCAGCTCTGCTTCCATGGTATCAGTGCTATGGCATCCATACGGGCAAATTCATCAGTTTTGTGTCCCATGAGGGGGGAAGCGGTGTGTGAGATGTGGCCATAGAGAGGAGCCCCTGAAAGTACACATCGCAGCTTGCCTGACCAAGCATCCACAGGAAGTATCCACCCTCCTGCTGACCTCCCTGAAGTGCTTCAAGGGGCTCTAAATCCGAGGCAGACTCCAATCAGTGTGGACACGCTATTTCAAAATAGTTCTGAGCAATTTCAATGCTCCCCATAGAATGGACGCGCTATTTCAATTTTGTTATTTTGGGAGTTATTTCAATTGTACCTATTTAGAAATTATTTCCTAGTGTAGACATGCCCTATATAACATGCTATTTTGTGATACAGTGTGTTATAGTACCACATCTGCTGCTACCCCCCCATCCACAGGGCTTGTTGCCCTGTCAAAGAAAGCTCTTGGGTTTGTTTTACATGATTTTTTTTCATGACAAATCCATATTGACTGTTATTTAACACCTTATTACAGGGGTCAGTAACCTTTGGCACATCAGAGTAATCCACTGGCAGGCTACAAGACTTGTTTACATTGACCATTCACAGACACTTCCTGCAACTCCCATTGGCTGCACGAACCATGGTCATTATTGCTGAGGAGGGCCATGATGAACCGTGTGCTGAAGGTTGCCCATCCCTGTTTAACATCTGCCAAGTATTTGTAAATTGCTTGATTATTTGTGCCATTATTGTTCCAAGTACTAAGTGCTCTGTAATTCCCCAGGATGTCCTTACACTTTGGGTGTGTCTAAACTACACCCCTCTGCTGACAGAGGGATGTAGATTAGGCACTTCGCTATTGCAAATGAAGTGGGATTTGCACGAGGCATAAGGGATCGGTCAGAAAAGGCTTTCCTTGTCGACCGATCCCCGTCTAGACTGCCGTTTTTTGCCAGCAAAGTGCCGCGTCGGCAAAAAGCGGTGGCCATTTCTATGCAAATGAAGCGCGGCCATTTCTATTCAAATTATTACAAAATAATTAGTAGTTATTAGCTACTAAAGGATTGGCAACAGCATGATTATGAGGTAGGATCTGAGTTATATATTGACCTGGGTATGTGGCTGGTCCTTTGGGATCATAAGAATCCTTCAGTTTGTACCCCAAGGCCCAGTGTGCTTCAGGAGCAGCCCTGGGAACTACAAGTTGTGGACTACAAACTGCAGCACGTACTGTCTAGCCCCTAGCAGAGTCTCAGCACTGACTGAGCTGGGAGCATGTAGACTGCAGGCAGAGAGGAGGGGCTGCTGAACTGTAATCCTGTTCTGTGTTCTTTACAGAATAAATCCTCTTCCTAGTGCTCTGTCAGAGTGGGTCTGGTCTGAGGCGCGTACACACTGACACACAACACAGAGCACACAAAGAAGCCTCAAGTTTAGTCTTCCAACTTTGAGTAAAAAGTCACAAGGCTTCCCCTATGTTGAACAAACTCATACTGGGCTAATGAAAAAGGAGGGGCTAGAGGTTGATTAAATTGGTTTTAAATAACCACACCAAGTCTAGTGTTGGGGTGTAGAGGGTAGAATACTGTAAGGAAGCAGCACGTCTAACTTATTAGCCAGTGTAGTGAGACAGAAGTTTACTTTTTTTGCTCTTTTGGCACATCTTGTGGAAGAATAACCACCAGTTTTGGAGTGTCTGCCTTATTTCTCAGCTGTTTGTCTTGAACAAGGCTTTTTCAGAGTTACTGCTTCCCAGAATTGAGCCCTTCATCCTGTAAGTGTGGCCTGCATTCTTTGTTCCTAGCTGTCTAATTTTACATTGAGCCATATTGAAACACAGCTTGTTTGCTTGACCAGTTTATCAAATAATCCAGGTGACTCTGTATCAGTGACCTATCCTCTTCATTATTTATGGCTCCTCCAACCTTTACATCATCTGCTGACTTTATCAGTGATTATTTTATGTTTTCTTCAGGTCATCGATAAAAATGTTAAATAGTCGAAGGCCAAGAACCAATCACTGCAGAACCCTATGAGAAATGCAACCACTCAACAATGACTTTTTATTTACAATTACATTTTCACACCTGTCAGTAAGCCAAGAAAATTTAAAGAATGATACAGCTAAAGTTCAGGAGGAACCTGGTATGGTAAGTGTAATTTTGATTAGCCTTGTCAACTTAGCTAGTGTGCCTCAGAACTGTTCTCCTTGTTTTCTATAAGCAGATTTATTGCATCCAGCAATGTTGACAGGTACACGCTGTGCTGCCCTGCAATGTCAAAAAACATATTTTTTTCTGGTAAATTTCCGCACTGTATTTGTTGTCACCACTACCTATAACCTAAACTTTTCAATGTTTTTCATTTATTCCTACACTGTAGATGTGAGGTGGTTGCACAATCGAGATTACTCATAGGAACAATTATAATCAAAAGCCCAGGGTGAAAGGGAAGGGTAGAGGAATATTAACTCATAGTGACAGAGTGGACCTTAATAAAGTCGTCTTGCTTTCTCTCCCAATCTTGAAGCAATAATAAATGTAAAACAACTGAAAAAACTAGGGAAGTAAGTGGGAAAATATACCATCTTCCCAAAGTCTGGGAAACATGTCAGGTTGTTGTGCAGGCAGGAGCAACAGATTTTTTAGTAATAATCTGGAAGAAACTCAGATAGTCAGCAGTATTCCAGTTACAATGAGATCTCCAGTGCCATCCATCATAGTACCTTCTTTAGTCTCAGAAATGCTTATGAAAACTGAAACATTCAATAAGGCCTGATTTATCAGGAAGGATGTCCAGTGGTTAGGACCCTACTTTATAATTTGGAAAGCATGGGTTCAGTCCCTGGCTCTGCCTCTGACTTCCTTCCTTCCTTCCACCCTGTGACTTTGGGTAAATTATTTGGCATCAGTTTCCTTCTGTAAAATGGGGATAATAGAACTTCTCTGTCTCACAGGTGTCTTATGTACAAGATTATGAGGCATTCAGATATTACACTAAAGGGAGCCATATAAGTACAGAGGCAAAACTCCAGCTTTGCCTTGAGGGTCCTGCAATTCTAAGAAAGTAGGGCTTGCCTCAGAGCCTCACTGTGCCCCTTTATGTAACCTCACTCCCTTTCCGGAGACATGGGTCACAGTCTACTGAGCCACCTTCATCTTACACCAGCCAAAGGGTTTGGCATGTGTCATCCTTCATCCTCAGGGAATGTCTCTGTGGTGTGCGGGGAGGGTTGTGGGGAACCTGAGCTCGCCCTCTACTCCAGGTTGCAGTCCAGGAATCCTAATGGCTGTGGCAACAGCAAATTTTTTGTCCACTACTAGAGCTATAGCCCTGCCATGGACCATTTCCCCAAATGGCCCCTCTAAGCACCTTGCTCCTAGTACATGATCACTCTCATCCTCCCAGCTCTTCTACAGTGCACCATCTTAATCTTACTCCCAGCTCCCCACCAACCATCCGATGAAGACTGCTCAGAAGCCACAAATATGCTAGAATGCAGATACCCCTCTCCTGACTGGAGTTACTTAACACCTCCCTATTGATCTATTGCATGTTCTGGCACATAACTGAGTCCCAGAGAAAATATTTCATATATTTGTGTGAGGATCCAGCAACACTGAGGACAGAGACCCAGTGGAGATGTCACTTCCTTTCCTCTGTTCTACAAGGCTTCTCTGGAAGCAAAGGATCAGTAGATAGGTGGAGTACTAAAAAGTTTAGAGTGTCATGGAGGGCTTCATTTTTTTTTTAAGATATTAACTGTCATTTTGTAGTTTTAATAAATATTGTACAATTACATGTCATCATGATAACACTGGGTTAGAACATTTTAATATAGTGGAGAGATCAAAACAGTCCCCCACATAGAATAAACAGCTACACCTTAATGGAAATATTCATTTGTAGGGAGATTAAATATCCTAAATATTAGAATATTCTGTGAGTTAGATTGGGCCTTAAATTTAGGCTTTTGTTTAAAACAAAACAAGTTTAACTGGCCATCAATAAAAATGTCCATCCATTCCTTAAAAGTGCCAACTGAAACAACAAAGGTAGCCATGTTAGTCTGATCTTAGTAAAGATCTGCCCCACGAAAGCTCATCGCCTAATAAACTATCTTGTTAGTCTTTAAAGTGCTACATGACTGCTTTTTGTTTGTTTGTTTTAATTGAAACAATGTTTTTGAACACACATCTCTTTACAATCTCTTTGCAAGGCAGACAGTGCAGCATTGTTCATACAATGCCTCAATTTTACAATGTACAGCCTTGCTATAAGCAGCATTGTCCAATGGCGAAAATACAGGAAAAAAAATCAGAACAACTAGCTCCTACACTTGCGTCTTTGATAGATTTGCTAATTGATCACAAGTAAATCAGTTAACTTTTTGTACCTCAATTTCTCTGTTTTTAAAGGAGTTATAATGATTTTCACATCTTAGAAGTGCTTTGAGATTTCTGATTGAAAAGTGTTATATAAATGCTAATTAGTACCATTATTATTTATTGTGGCTAGTGCATGAAACTCAAAGAGTGAAATTAATTAGGAACTAGCTGCACCAACAGTGAAAACAACTTGTCCTATTTTCTTTCTTCAAACTGAGATTAAACAGTGAATGACCTGCATGCCAAGAAAACCAGTTTTTAAAATTATTTCAGTTGTAAGAGACAAAAGCATTATTATTAGGGATCTAAGAGTGTGTATGTGGGTCCTTTTCAATGGTTATTATGTTCAGATTTTTTTTAAATATAAGAATTGCCCGGATTAAGATTTCCATCTATACTTGATGTCTTTTACCCTCCCATATACTAGCATTATTGGAGAATAACCCCCCCCCCCCCCCCCCCCCCCCCCACACACACACACACACACACAACAACAACAAATTACAACCAAAGCAGCTGCACTGGTGGTAGCAATGGTGAAAGCAGACAAGGCTCTGTGGGCAGGTAGCAGCACATTATCTTTCTACTTTCCTTATTCTGTGCCCTGTAGTTGTGGTCCACTTTTGTAGCCTTGGTCTAAAATTAAGTCCCTGGTCTACCACCAGATCCTTACAGAACCCTGTCTGTTGGGGCTTTGTGTTTTTTGTGGGTCTTTGAGGTACCAAACATGTTGTTGGCTGCTGCAGAAAGAAATAATTATGGTAATATTAATCACAATAATGTGTATTAATTATCAATAATTATTATTGCTATTTCTAATTATCAGGTAGTTGCATAAAGTTGCTATGTTTTAATTATAAGCGCTGCAGATGAATATTTAGGCATTGGTTTAGGAGATTAAACAAATAGACATAAAACGTTTGCCTGCTATTAGTTTCTTAACTAAAAAAAAATAATAATTGATAATACAAAGCTCAACAGGGTTTGTTTGTTTGTTCTTTTCTGTACATAATAGATTCCAAGGTACTGATTCTACCGTCATTTACACTGACGTGAATCAGGAGCAAAAGTCCGTGGAGTTACACTGAGGTAAAACTTGTACAAGATCCGAATCGGGTCCTAAAAGTTGTATTAAACCCCAAAGGGTGGAGGATGGCAGATGGAATACAGATGTACTGACTGCTGTATACCCAGGCTGCAATCAATCTAAATTCCCTCTGGAAGCAAAATGCCTTTTTTCTTCTTCCAGCAATCTACCCCTTATATATAGGTATCTAAAAGGTTAACTCTGATCTACTGCAATGCACCGTGGGAATTGTAGGCAAGATGCCGGGAGATGTAGTCAAGCAGTCTTCCTCTTTCTCTTTCTTCCTCTAATGGCTGCCTCCAGCACGGTAGTGCACAGACGCCTGGCTTCTATTACAGGGGTGAGAGAATATATCCCTTTCATGCAGGGATAATTTGTAGAATGAAGCGATCCTAGGCCGTTCACAGCTCCAGCTTCCTCTTTGCTTTCAGACCTAGAGTTCATATTTTGCGCAAAGTTGTCTATAGAGAAACTGATTTTATGTGTCACATGTTGCTGCATATGACTCTTAACTTAAGCTCTGAGATTTGGGGGTTTTTCTCACTTCACTGGCTGTTCCTATTTTCCTTTCCACTGTCTTGGGCTAGCAGAACTCTTACATTTCCACCAACTGAGCAAATAACTCTCTCTTGATTTTTGACAGGTGATGACTGAAGAGTTCATTGCTTTCTAGATTCTAATGCTAACCAAAAAGAAAATATCAGAGAGTAATTATAGAGGTTAAGGTAAGTTTCTGTTAGACTTTTAATAGAGGATGAAACGGTGTAGATAACTTGCATGTTATCCTGTTTTCTCAGTCTCTGTGCTCATCTGTCCTGCAAACTCCAGTGTCTTACTAGACAGGAAGGGAAATCTGAAAAAGTGTAAACACGGGCAGTTTTGTTAAGCTTTAGGTCCACTCTTTTTAAAGGATGTTGTTTTGCTGGTTGGGTCAGAATAATCGTGGCAATAATTAAGGATGTTCAGCATGTAATTCGTTAATAGTGTATCAACAAAAAATGTGTCAACTACACAATTAATCAATAAGGGTTAGCACTGCAAAAACTCAGGCCATGTCTACACTAGGAAAGTACTTCGAAATTACTAAATTCAACTTAGTTCGAATTTGTTAAATCGGGAGTTATCGTGTCCAAACTATGGGGAAACCTTGAAATTAGTCTGAGGCAGGCACCATGGACACACTACCTCGGACTTAGTGCCCCAGAAAGCATTGGTGAGAAATTAGTTCAGATTACTCAGGGAAGTAATTATTTTGAAATAGCGCCACCGAATCGTCCACACTACCGTTACTTTGCAATAACTATTTCAGAATTAGCATTACTCCTGATGAAAAGTGGGAGTACAGTTTTCAAATTCTGCAGCCCATTATTTTGAAATAACGGGCTTGGTAGTGTGGATGCTCCACTTATAAATTCAACCTGGTGGGGGGATTATTTTGAAATAAAATCCTAGTGTAGACCAGGGCTCAGTCTTGGCTCGTGCTGGGTCCCAGCAACGACCCCTGCAGTGGCTCTACACTAAGAGTATTTTAGGAGCCGGCAGGCAGGCAGCCTGGCTCAGTCCCAACTCACTCCACATCCCCGGGGCTATCTCCACTATGACTCTGCGCTACCAGCTCCGAAAATACTTTTCCTGCAGAGCTGCAGCAGGGGCAGCTTCCGGGACCCAATGTAAGCTGGTACTGAACCAGGCTGCCAGCCAGCCCACTAAAAAATTGATTGGCAAAGCCAGGGTGAAGGGTCTACATATAGTCAGTATCATTAACCAATAAGCATCCGCTTCTCAGTTAATCGTTTACCTAGCTACACTATTACATTCCCAGCAATAACATAAATTTATATCACTTACCAGGCTAATAATATAATGCATGGATCTCCCTAGCAATGCAATTCATGCAGGGATAATTATGGGAAAACTGAAGCACAATGAAATATAAGTGACTTGCCCCAGGTCATATAAGAAACTTTGGCTGAGCCAGGAAGAAAATTAAGGGGCTTGTGTATTTGGGGATATCAACCAGAATAGCTCCCCATGTGGACACCTTCTATTCTGGAATAAGGCTGCTTTTTTTCTGATTTGGCTTAATCTCCTTTGGAAGTAAATTAAATATTAACTAGCAAAGACACACATATTCCAAAATAGAGTATTCACAATAATTATTTTTGGTTTAAATTCTCACCCTCATTCCAGAATAACTTCTTTAAAGCTATGTCTTCACTGATGAAAAAGGTGTGTGCTTTCCTGCATTAGCTATCCTGCTGTAAAATCTTAGTGGAGACAAGGCACTTCAGTATTACTGCAAGATAAACTAGATAACATCAACCATGGGCAGGGAGTACAGTGCTGGCTTTGGCCGGCTTCCTCGTGACAAACACTATGATGTCTTCACTTAGGATTTTGCAGTGAGAAAACTCTCCCAGAGTTTTTAATCTCACTGTAAAGAAAATTACTTTTGTATCTTTGAAGACCAAGCCTGAATCTCCCTGTTCTGTGGCTCAGTCACACTCTAATACATTTCCATACAAATCTGGTGATACTCCAGTCACATCTGTCGATGCAGAATTCTTGGAAATAAATGTAAAGGAAAAAGTCCTTTCATGTTCTTGTTTGTTTTATTTATAGATACATTTGAAGTACCAGCTTCTCCTTGTTTAACCTCCCTTCCAAGGCCACCAGATGAGCAAGATGGCTTTTCTTGGAGACATCTCAAAACTCTTTTTGGTATTCTTTTCACTGATACTTATGCTGCCTGTGGTCGAAGCCCTAGATGCTGGAGATGCAGTTGCTCTCTTGCTAGGCATAATTCTGACTATCATTGGATTCTGTGCCTGTCTAGGCTTGTATGCAAGAAAAAGAAATGGACAGTTATGATTTTTTTTTAAAGAGGTAACCTGGTTAAGCATAATCCTAAACTCTACTTGTTACGATTTAAGGTTTAAAACTGAGCCTCAGTTCTTGACAACTTTCAGACCCATGGAACAGGATCCTGCAAATTCTTCTTGCTGTGCCATCCTCGGTAATAAGACTATTACTGGTAAAAAGGGCTTGCAGGATCTGTCTTTATGACAGTAAGAAGATGATTATTTCATATTCTTTGGGTTGAGGGGTTGCATTACATGAGGAAACAAACTATTTGAAGAAGAAAAAATTACCCAGGTTCATTCACCGTGAAAGTTCATATATAAGTGTAACATTTCTACAATTTGATTTCAGGGGTTAGTCAGCAGGAAGGCAGCCATAAACCTCCTTGTCAGGATAATAAAGATTTGAAATATTGACGCACTCTTAATATGATAGCTAAAGAACAGCCTACTTAGACTTCTGTGCGGATGTTTTTTTTTCTAATTAGAGTTAATCCCTCTGTAACAGCTCACTGCTGCTGTAGGCAGGCTGAGACATGGGGGAAATAGACAAATGTGCAAACCTTTTTTTCTGTATTTTTATCTTAGAATGTGCCTCTTCTGTAGCTTGGAACCCTGTTACAAATTGAATCAAATTTAATCAATAGCTATGCCTAAGGATTAGACCATGATTTTTCTTTAAAATGTGTATGAAACAGGAGAGTGTAGATAATACTTTGACCAGTCAAACAAGGAAAGGTTTCTGAAGACAAGATTGAAATGACCAAATGTTTTGTGCATATATCTGTGGGTTCTTATACATTTATGTTGAGTTTTCTTTGAGGTTCTCAGGTTTTGGGAATTGTTTGTCTGTTTTGCAACAGTAGAAGACTTACTATTTTGTTCAGCAACTGCTTTTTAATTCTGAGGAGTAGGGGTTATTACAACCAGATGATTATGTAATTTTTCCCATGTGATCAATAAACTCAGTATACTCTTTGACAAAGTCTAAATACCACTGAAAAGCCACCTGAACATTCTTGAACGTACACTGCTCAACACTTGAGTTTACACCACTTTTGGCTATGTGCGAAGGCTTAAATTCTAACCATATCCACCTGATCTCTGCAAAATCAGAGCAGAAGTTTGTGCAAAAACTAAACTTGTGGTTAGACTCGTACTACAAAGCTGGAACACACACTAACAGTTTCATTTGCCACATGTTCAGCTAGCTCCTCTGGAATGTTCTGACTTTGAAATGCCTCATACTACTTGGCTGGAAGGATCTGCTGAAATAGCAACACACTTGGCCTTTCTGGGCTGATAATGGTGACGTAGAACCTCTTATGCCACACCCACCATCTGCTGCCACCAAAATGGGACATATCGAGGGACACCCTTATAGCGCGCTAATTGCGGTGAGGGTTTTGGCCCTCGTGTCTGTGCAGCTGGCAGCATGGCTGCTCTAACTAGATCAAAAGAGAGGCCTGCACAAAGCAGCAACAGATAGAAGAGCGCAAAGGTGAGGTTCCCATCATCTTCAACCTCTTCCTAAACATGCAGTGTGTTAACTGCTCACACAGTACCAATGCAATGGGCTGGTGTCTATAAGAGCCAGTAAAGAAGCTAAGAGCGCAAATTTGTGCTTTTTATTACCATTCTCTCCTCCCTGCCACCACCCATCCTTCTCCAAATGCCCCCATCAGAGGGGCATCATAGACAGGGATAAAACGTTCACGAGACTCACTTGACAATCGCAAATCAGGCAGATCCTATTTTGACATGTTGGAGTTGTAACACTTCCAAATGCCATTTGTAAGTGTTTTGACCCTTATTTCATCTTTTGAGGAAAACAGACAAAGGAAGAGAAAATATAATTGTTAAAGCCTTGGACTTGTCAATTTTACTATTTTTCCCTTCTAAGAGGGCCTCTAAGTACTGCACAGAGCTTACATCACAGAGACCAATACAAATGGCCCCATTAATACTTGACTCTGGGGAGATCCTCTTTGATTCCATGATTCTCCAGCTCAAGTGCTGTCTAGTAACACAGCTCACAAGATAGTTCTGTTGACATGAAGGCATTTCTCCAGCTTCCCTCATGTGAACTCTCCTTCCCCCAGGTTCCTACAAGTTGGGGGGTGGGGAGAGGGAGGGAGGTTACTTAAGAGAGGTAGCATAATGAAAATTGCATTTTAAGATCTACCAGCACAAGAGAGGGGAACAAAGGCAGCTGCCATGTTCCCAGGCTTTCAGTGCGGGACTACTATCTAACAGCAATGGATGTCTTGGGCATGGCTAGGCAGTGGAGAGGATGCTATCACACGGTCTTCCACATCTACGCCATGCTGTAAACAGAGTGGCAACATACTGTATATGCATTTCCTTTCCCCATCTCCTCCTACTCTTTAATTTTTTTCCATCACTGAATTTATTAACCGTTCCCAAATTCTGAAGTCTCAAAGAACAAATTTCATTGCACCTAGTTTTTCCCAAACACCTCCATTGTCAATTTAGAAGAAAATCTCTGATAGGTGGTTGTTAAGAAGTAGTTTCATGCAATTAGGCAACATCCTTTCCCTGTACAGCAACACAACCACACCATTAGTGTCATGCTATGGGGTACCTGGAAGTTTATTCTCTTGCCTGCAGCTGCATGTTCCTAATTAAAGGATATTCATGATGCATAATGGTGTATTTGCTGAGTTATAATAGAAATTATTTATTGTATTGCTTGAGAATTACATTTGTTAATGGTTTGATTAAGAGCACCCATCATAGCTGATCTTCCTGGTTTTCCTCAATTTTTAATAAACTCAAATAGATTCTACTGTTACTTTGATGATTCAGCTCTTGCAAGCAGCAGGGAGGAGGGGAAGGAAATTAGAGAGAAGTAACTGAAAATGGTTTAAATAGATGATTCAGCTCTACAAGAAGGGAAAAGGGAGATGAGAAAAAAATAAGCTGATGAAAACAGTTCAAAGTCGGGATGTAACCGACTAGTCGACTTCCCAATAAGCCTAGGCCTTGCAACATTTCAAAAGCAGAGTTGCAGCAAACCCTCTTATTGACTGATTGAGTAGTCGATGGAAATTCCATCGACTACTTGATTAGCTTCCTAACCGCAATTTAATATCCCTACTTCAAAGTATTTATTTTTTCACATTAGTTGATTCAGGGCATCTTGGTAAGTGTAAGTATATTTTAGATTTACTTGTCATAGAGTGTGTTTGTTTTTGTCCTGTTGCCAAGATACATCAATACTGTCGCATTTCATTGTCCACTACCAACATCATGGTAATTTAAATCCCCTTAAAGGCATGATCCTATTCCTTTGAAGTCAATAATAAAACTCCTGTTGAGCTTGGTGGGCCCTTAATTGGCCATTGGTTGGTGAGAGACTTGAGGTATTTTTATAAACTGTCAATTTTCAGGATTGCAATAATAGCTTTCTTATAAAAAAAAACTAACAAGTAATGGAAGCTTTTTGGATCAGATAACCAAGTAAAAGAGATTATTGTACTATTTCCAAAAAAAATTATACAGAAATGCCTTATATATATTATGAGACGTTTTCATAAAGCAATACAAAACAGATCCTTGTGTCTCAGCAGTCCTCAGGGAAAACTGTGGACTGGTTACTTAAATTTTTTTTTTTTTGGACTTCATTTCAGCATATGGGGACAGTTCACTTTCAGCAAAGAACAACTATTATTATTATTTGTTTCTGTAGTGGGGAGGAAAAACAAACTGCAGCCTTGCAACCTCCACTTCTTAGCGCACGCAGTCTACCCCCTAATTAATGTAGAAAGGTTAACAGCCAGGAGCCAGCAGCTTCCAGCAGATATGTTCAAACTGCCTTAGCAATAGATATTGCTCAAGCTCAGCAAATCTACATACATTTAATAACCTGCGTGAAGCCCACCTTGCAGCTGGACAAGACAGAAGGCCTTCACTCTGAAGGAACATTGCCGGGGCAATAAGCTTGCAGCGCTATTGTAATAATAATATTGTATGCTGCTCCCCCTGGGGTGATAAAATGGACTAAGCCACTTTTAGTGCCTTTCACCCACTCAGATAAGTGTCACTGCTGCACCAATGCTTATAACAGTGCTTTGGCCTTCTACAGCACCTTCTGCTCCTTTCATGTGTGTTGATGAATAGTGCCTCACAATGCCCTTTTACAGATGGGGAAACTGAGGCATGAAGCAAGATTTGGAATAGTGTTTCACAAGCAGAATGTGGTATGGGCTGTAATGCTGACAATGGTTGCTGGAGTATGCTTTGGCCATGCCACCTCTTGTTTGTAGCCCACACACAATATACTGCATCCCAAGGAGTACTCCCAGGACACTCCCATTGTGCTAGCCCAGACTCATGCCTTTACTGTTATTTGGGGATGGGGTGGGGCTCACAATTCCTGCTGCTTCCCTGCATAATGCTATTTACTTGGGCTTTGTTGGAGGAAGGTGGAGTAAAGGAGAAGCTGACTTCACTGTTGATTTATAACAAGAGAAAGCATGACTAAACCGAAGAACCAGAATGGGTCTATTACTATGGTACACAAGGTAATTATTGCACCACAACAGTAACAGTTCCATTTGCATCACATATGATAAAAAGTTTGGCTGATGAACTATAGCATAATGTCAAGAGTTTTTTGGGTAGTGCAGGGAGAACTTGGCTTTGATGCACTTCTCAGGTACACAAGCACATTAGGGCTGTGTCTAGACTGGCCACTTGAATTTGCGCAAGAGCACTGACTTTGTAATGTACAAAATCAGTGCTTCTTGCACAAATACAATGACGCTCCCGTTCGGGCAAAAGCCCTCTTGTGCAAATGTATTTGCGCAAGAGGACCAGTGTAGACAGCTAAAAAGTGTTTTGCGTAAAAAAGCCCCTATGGCTAAAATGGTGATCGGGGCTTTCTTGCGCAAAACCACGTCTAGATTGGCATGAACGCTTTTCCGCAAAAAGTGCTTTTGTGCAAAAGCATCTGTGCCAATCTAGACGCTCTTTTGCGGAAATACTTTTAACGGAAAAACTTTTCCATTAAAAGTATTTCCGCAAAATCATGCCAGTCTAGACATAGCCTAGGAGTAACTCCACTGAAGTCAATAGGAGCTGGGGGTTGGTCAGCACTTGTAAAGATCAGGCAACTTATTAGGAATCCAGTTTGGCAAAGCAACTAGAGATAGAATATTAATGGTATTTAGTCCCCTAAAGATTCAGGTAGGCACTTACTAGGATTTTCAACAGCACCTGTATATCTAACGCCCATTGAAATAAATCTTCAAAACCTTTAGAAGACAATTTTTAATATTCAAATATTTAATGTGGCAAGAATGCTTACATTGCTACCATCTATCACCAAGGGTGCATGTAAGAATGTAAACAGCCTTTATTTATTTAAACCTCTTGACATGAATTGAAAAGTCACAGCTTTCATCCCTGGAGCTTGAGAACAACCTGAGAGAGGATAAGATTTTTCGGTGGGAGAAGGGGTTGCTTGCTGAGTCATGTGATCATATGAGTCTCTAAGTTTTCATTTAAGAAAAATAAAGTTTTCAGTTCTTATCATAACAAACAAAAGTGTGAACATGTAAACTGAGTATAATAAGGTCAGTGACCTCTCCCTGAGTCTGCGCACAGCTTCCAGGAGAGGGAGAAGTAGAAGTTATTAGAACGGCATTGGGTAACCTAAGTGAGTGAGTGGGCCACACAGATGGCCCTCCTTCATCTCAATGAGCCACAAGATTGTCGTAACCAAGATGGTTTCCTGGATAGGATAGTTTTGCTAATTGCACTTGCATGCCCAGAATGTGTGGGGCGTCCCAATTGACTCAAAGCAGTATTTTGATTGGATGTGGAGAGAGCACATGGCTTTCATAGTCTCTGTTGTGTGCAGTCGGCATGCACCTTACTTCACATGCCCTTGCTTTACATGTGTGTCACTTTAGTAATACCGGTACACAAAAATGTGAATGGATGGAAACTAGCTGAATCTGGCAATCCAACGGATGAGCAAACAGTAAACAAAATGTCTTGTGGGCCACACACTGAACCCCAATAGGTCACATGTGGCCCCTAGTCACAGGTTGCCCACCACTGCATTAGAACCAAGTATAAAGTCACCTGGTGCAACAGTCACCCTCAGAGCAAACCAGGCCTCTACAGCTTGCAGGTGCCCAGCTGGGTTCTCTAGCCTTTCAGCTACAGGGGTGGGATTGGGAAAAAATAGTGGTAGCCATTCATCCCTGGCATTAAAATGAGCTATAACCCTCCCTCTCCTTTCACACGTGCTTCCATCAGAGGTGAGGAAACTAAAAAATGTTAATGTTTAAATTATCATTGAGCATCTGAGCTACAACCCCATTTCAGAGCTAATGCTTCAGGCTGGTGTGTGTGTGTATATATATATATATATATATATATATATAGGCTAAAGGGTCACTTTTTCTATTTAAATGAAAGCTGAAATTCTGTGGGAAAAGATAAGACAGTAATATCTCCCAGTGATACCAGGTCCATGGCGGCTACCTTTACATAGCTGGGGCAGTCCTCTTTCCCTTGGGCAGCCTGCATACTGAACCCCTCAACCCCAGCCCCACCCCAGAGCAATGATTTAAATTAAGGAAAACAAAATGTATTTGAGGTAAGGGCCTGCGCAACACCAGGTAAATCTTCTACTCATAAATAATAATAAATATAATTCCATTAAAAAAAAAGTTACAGGCCACATGACCAAATTTAGACTTGAGCGAAACTAGAGCTAAAAGACATTTTCATAGAAAAAATGTGTTTTCATCAAAATATGTTGTTTTGGTTCACAACCTCTTTGGAGGAAATGTCACTGAGTTCATAAATTATTTAAAATGGTTCTAATTTCACAAACCTTCTTTGGAATTAGAATGGCTGAGAAAATTATGCTGCAAATGTTAGTACTTTCTTCTAATTGGGCTGTTCCTGATTGGTCATAAGTCACATGGTATGAGTTTGTGTCCTCCGACTGGCTAAACTTATGCAGGCAATCTGAAGGATTAATGGAAATAATTTTTGACTAGTTTGCTCAGAAAGCGTGGGCTGAACTTTCTTTGCTGCTCTGTAATATACTCTTGTGGTAAGGTCACTCATAGGCAACCTCCAAAAATCATCAAGGATTTGAGAACATAAGTAATCTTGAGAAGACTTCAGGGGAGCACGTTCATCTACCAAAAATGCATGGGGAACTGGCAGACCATCTGCCATTCCTCACAAGAAAAAATTGCAGGTCAGGGTGCTGGTCTTAGTCCTTCTGATGGATAGGAGGAGTACTGGCCAGCACCCGGTGACTAAGGGGTTAAACTCAAGCGTGAAGGCAGGGGGCCAGAAAAACCAATGGGAATACAGCACTGAAATTTGAATTGTGTTTAGATAACTTGCCTGCTCTCTTTGAAAGGCCATTCTAAGTTAAGGGCTGGAGGGAACAGATACAATTATCAGAATTATCATGTCGATAAGAAATGTTGGACATGGGAGTGAACTGGGCTTTGAAGTACAGATCAGCACGGATCATGAGTAAAGGGGAAAGGTATATTCAGTTGTGATCAGGGTATTTTTCTTTGTTTTGGTTGTTTGGTTAAACTTCTCTGTGTGAATCTATGCCTTCCTTCCCCCATTCACTATCAAAGGCTACGTCTATACTGTAGCCTTCTTGCGGAAAAGCATATGTAAATGAAGTGTGGCATGGAATATCGCCGAGCTTCATTTGCATAAGTAATGAGCAGTCGTTTTTGTGCATGAGGCTTTTGCGCAAAAACAAGCCGTGTAGACAGCTTTTTGCGCAAAAATCCCCTCTTGCGCAAGAGCTGTTCTTCCAATGAAAATCAGGCCATGTTAATGGTGAACAAATCTAATCACAGTGAAAATCTGTAGGAAAGCTCATATCAAAAGCTATGAGTCTATTCAATCATCATGTAAGACCATGGGGAAACCAGATGTGCTAGCATTCTCCCACTGAGTCTAGTCACACTCAGTCCCTATGGCATTAAACTGTTATGAAAAAGAGAGCAAATACAGTATACTGAGAGTAATCCCTTTTAGGCGGGGATTTTGAAGGGACTTATTGGGGGCTGAGTGCTTTATTCCCAGTGAAATTCAGCGCTTCAGTTTAAATCCTGAAATGCTAATATCTCATTCCTGAGAAAACCAATTTTTTGAAAATAATAAAGATTGCCAGCCTTGTCCTGCATTCAGAATTCCCACTGATGGCAGTGGCATGAGCAAGGGCAGAATACAACCCTTCACATGCACCAGCTGAATCTTCTATTTTTAAAATATCAGGCAGTATAAACCACTATGGCCTTACTGAAATGTCAGTTATGCTGCTTTACACCAGCTGAAGAGCTGTCCCCTCAGACTTTAAATTCATTTTGGACAGGAATCATACAAGGTCTTATTCCAATCATATGCTGGTGTGTAACACCATTGACTTTAGAAGAATTACTCCTTATTTGCACTGATGTGAGATTGGAATTGGTTCTGAAAAGAGCTCCTAGCATTTCTCTCTTATTCCTAATACATTTGACCTACATTTTTACATGTATTAGAAAAAATATTCCCCCTGCTCTCCTCACACACACACACATTTCAGAACCTGTATTTTCAGTTCCAGTTCAAATCTACTCCCCTTCCGCCTCCCCAGACTTATCAACCAGGGAAGGTAGAAATAATCAGGGATGCCCAGCATCAAGAACATTTCACTAATGTATATTGTAAATTGACACAGAAATATACACAGGTACATCGATACTGCATACAGATTTGCATTACATACTCAAGCTCCTTCTCTGGGTTATATTACTATAATCTCAATAACAAGCCAATTCTATTTCAGAGCTTTTCCACATCACCTTCTTTCACTCATTCTACCTGACGTTCTCTTCATTAAATCTGCAAAGCTTTTTTATGAGCTTTCTTCTTTTCTCTTCCAACTCAGATGTAATTTAATGAACTCCCAGTAACAAATAATCATGTGCACTTCATTCCAGATGGATGAACAAATATGTTATTTAAGCAGTAGATTATAACGTATTATACATGGAATCAGTGCTCACAGATTCCAGGGGCAGAAGGGACTATTATGATCACCTAATCTGAGCTCTTGCATAACACAGACCACAAATCTCTTTTCCCTCCTCAAAATTCCAAGAGCATGTCTTTTAGAAATACATCCAGTCTTGATTTTAAAATTGTCAGTCATGGAGACTCCACTACAACTCTTATTAAATTGTTCCAATGATTAATTACCCTCAGGGTTAACAATTTACACTTTCAACTTCTAGCCATTTGTCTGCTAGATTGTCTGCCCATTATCAAATGTTTGTTCGCCATGCAAGAATGTATAGATTATGATCAAGTGACAACCTCCTTCCACATCCCCACCCCCACCCCACCACATGCCGCCTTTGTTAAAATAATGGATTGAGCTCTTTGTCCATCACTATAAGGCATGTTTTCTAATCTTTTAATCATTCTTTGTGGCTCTTCTCTGAATTCTCTCCAATCAACATCCTTCTTAAAGGGTGGGAACCATTACTGGGAACAGTATTCCAACAGTAGTAGCACCAGTGCCAAACACAAAGGTAAATACTCTCTACCTCTACTCCTTCTCAAAATTCCTCTGTTTGCGTATCACAGGATCACATTTGCTCTTTTGGTCACAGTATCTCACTGGAGTCTCATGTGTAGCTGATTATCCACTGTGATACCCAAATATTTTTCAGTCACTGCTTCCAAAGATAAAGAGTTTCTTCTGCCATCAATTTCCCAGGGATTTATGTGCTTAACTCCCATTAGATTTTATGGGAATTAACCACATAAATCCCCTGTGCATCCAGGGGAATACTAATCCTCTGAGTAGACTGAAATCTACCAGGCATAGGAAAAAGTGATCACCTTATGCATATTATTTTGTTAAATTAGTAATGTGTTTCAAGATAAAATCCGAATAATTTGAAATTGTCTGGGTGCAGTATAATTGTCATTATGGTGCCTTAATGTGTTACAGGTTCAATTTTCAAAAACAATAATAAGTTGTCAAATAACCAGTCTCAATCACAATTTATTAATCAAAGATTATTAACAGAAAATCAATACAGTATAATACAGAAAGGAAGATTTTACATATTACCAAATCAATCTGGCAAAGTGATCCTGCCACGTGATTCATTCCCAACTAATTCCCAGATACTTTCTCCCTAATATATTGAGTTCCAGATAAGGAAAATTCCTTTCCCATAACTGATTTACCCAGGATTTCCTATTATGATATCTCATATTACATAACCAATACTCTAAATACAACTGCAACCAAGTCATTATTATAGACAGGTCTGTGACAACAAGCAATTTTTGTTGAGCTAAGAACATCTTTCAATAACTCATTATCTCATCAATCATAGAACACATCTGTAATAACAAGTATTTCTAATCGATCACAAATGGTCTTGTTTCTTGAGTTCCTGGACTTCTGGTCATATTTTCTATGAGTCAGTGGGCTCAAAGGAAGAGATTCTACATCTCCCATCAATTATTTCATACATCCTTGCATTTGGTCACACTCTAAAGGTACGTCTACACAGCAACATTATTTTGAAATAACTTAGTCCGCGTCTACCCAGCAGGCAGTTATTTTGAAATAATGTCGAAACAGTGTCAAGCTGGAGGACTTCTTACTCCGATTCCTGTAACTCTCATTGTACAAGGGGTAAGGGAAGTCAGAGGAAGAGGGCTCTATTTCTAAATAAGTGCTGTGTAGATGCTCCCAATTTCAAAATAAGTGATGCAGTTGATGTAGCTCAATTTGCGTGGCTTATTTTGAGTTGAGCCCTGCTGTGTAGACGCACCTTAAGGTTCACCCTAAATGCAAAGCACTTTTCAATTTATAGATATGGTGCATCAGCACTCTGATTCATTCACAAAAGGGTTCTGGAAACTTTCTGTACAAAGCATGAGGAAAATTTAATATTGGCCAACCAAGTCTGAAGGCTTTAAGACAAGAATATTTATCAAAGGTTGTGTACGATTTAGTACACAAGATAGGTTCTTGGATTTAATGGCACAGGATATGTACACTATGAGTTGTAATATACACAAACTCCATTCTAGGCAGTACACTTGAAACTCTTTAATTCGGTAATGCTGGGAAATAGGTATGCCTCATTAAAGAATTTGTGGGTCAGGAACGGTACTGTGGAGTGTGGGTATGAAGGGTGGAGATGAGCCATTTACCTGCTTCCTCTCCTCCGCTAAATGAGAAGTGGGAAAAAGCCTCATGGAAAGTGGCTCTGCGTGCTGCTGTTCCCCCAGATAGGGGAAACAGGAAACGGCTGTGCACAGAGCCACTTCGTCCTCCATACCACAGCTGTTCCCATATTAGGGACACAAGGAGTACAGAGGTGTGAGTGCACTAGCAAAGCTCATTGTACATGGAGAGCTCCATATACAATGGTTGACAGGTTGCGGTTTTGTTTTTTCATTTTCTAGTGATAGAAACACTTCCTGTTTTTCTCTTTGTAACAAGCATCCTCTGAATTAAGCCTGAATGAAAGATTATTTTTATTTTGTTGAATTGGTTGATCTGTGTGACCTGCTTTCAGTAACTGCTTATTACCAAAACAGGTAAATGTACAGGTTACATGAGAGTCAGACATTTCTATAAAGTTTTATTAATGCATATGTTTCTCAATTTCCATAATATATGTGTGCATAGAATATTTTCTCTGTATCATGGAAATAATGAAAGCCCTTAACTAGTGCTTGTTGCAAACAGTCACTTAGAAAATTCACACAACTGCCTGCCAACACAAACATTTCACTTTCCCCACAATGATTATGGGACACACACACACACACACACAAAAAGCCATTCCCAATAAACTGTGGTGCAATGGAGCTTTATTCACACTAAACCATTCATTAATGTCAAATCAAAGTCTACTGTACTTTTTGTTTCCTTTTCTTCATTTCAGCTTGTTGAAAGCAATTGCTGTGATCACAAACCTTCTTTTCATGCTTTCCAGCATTGTTCTAGTTCATGTGCCTTAAAGAGTGATTTGGCATGTAGGTTTTTTTTTCATTAAAAAGAAATGTTGGTGGTTTTTTAATCACACACTGTCAGGTTTCTTATTTTAATGGATTTTATTGTATTCAATTGTTAGGTTCATGTTTGAATATACATATAGCCCTATTTCAGAAAAACACCTAAGCATATCCTTAAGTACATCATTAAGGATTAAATCCTGGCAAAAGTGAAGTCAATTGCAAAATTCCTATTAACTTCAATAGGGCTAGGATTTCACTGTAACGTGAAACAGTGATAGGTCTGAAAATTTCATCATTCAGGTAGGCTATATAACCTTAACTATGCCCTCACTATAACTATTAAAAGGTGTTCCAGCCACACTCACTAAAGCTTTTTCCACATATGCCTAAATCAGTCTACAAAGGAGATAGAATCTGACCCTATGACCCTCCCAAATTTCAGGCTCCCATCACCTCCTGCAGATATGCAAATGTTGATCCAAAAAATAGCTAAAAAATTGCATATTTTCACTCTATTTGAAAAAAGTCTCAACCATTTTAGCTGAAACTTTCAAGGGTATGGGGAATCATTCTCTTACTGAGAACATACATACCACATTTTAGCCAAAAGAGTAAAGAAAATGATAAGGCACATTCAAAATGAAAATGTTTGGAGAAACCTAACTAGATGCAAAGACACATACTTCAGCATTATATATCTATATCTATATTTATATATATATATCTTTATGTATCTATCTATATATATAAATGTGGGTGAGTGGATAAGAATATATAGAAAGATAAGAATGGTCATGCTGAGTCAGACCAAAGGTCCATCTAGCCCAATATCCTGTCTTTTGACAGTGGCCAATACCTGCTGCCCCAGAGAGAATGGATAGAACAGGGCATCATCAAGCAGTCCCTCCTCTGTCACACATTCCCAGCTTCTGACAAACATTTTTACTCATCTTTAGGGACATCATTTCTACTCATCCTGGCTAATAGCCATTGATGAACCTATCCTCCATGAATTTATATAGCTTTTTTTTTAACCCTGTTAAAGTCCTGGTCTTCACAACAACCTCTGGCAAGGAGTTCCACAGGTTGACTGTGTAGTGCATGAAGGAAAACTTCCTTTTGTTTGTTTTAAATCAGCTACATATTAATTTCATTTGGTGACCCCCTAATTCTTGTGTTAGAGGAGCAAGTAAATAACTTTTCCTTATTTACTTTCTCCACATGATTTTATAGACCTCTGTCATATCTCCCTTAATCTCCTCTTTTCTAGGAGAAAAGTCCCAGGGTATGTCTACACTACAGCACTGTTTCAAATTAACTTATTTTGAATTAGTTAATTCGAAATAAGCTAATTCGAAATAACGCATCTAGACACAAAAACTAATTCGAAATAGCATTTTTCTAATTTGAAATAGCACGTCCACATTGAGTGGACCCTGAATCGAAGGTAAGGCTGGCCGGAACCAGCGCCAGCAGGGCATCAGGGTCGGACTTAGTGTGTGGGGGTCTGCCTCAGGCTAGCCGAGGTCTGTGCTTAAAAGGACCCGACCCCCCATCCCAGGCAGACAGTTCTCAGGTTTTTCTGCTTGCTGGTCTACCTCGCTGTGGGACAGCAAAGCATTTGTGTCTCGGAGTGCTATGCTTGCCCTCACTTGGGACACCATGGCACTCTGCAACATGGAATCAGATCTGCCCCCGGGGACTCTGCTGTGTCTCGTGGACACATTGCCAGCAGGTTGGCTATACTGTCTGCAGGCTGCCATCCAGAGCACCATTGAGGGGCTGTCAGGATCCAGGGGGCCCTCCGGGAGAGCTTCCACCCTGAGGAGCGCTAACAATCTCCCCGGTCTGCCCCACTGGGGGCTTGTTCCCCATTCCTTGTGGAATTAAAAGGCACAGTGACTAGAGCCAAATCCCTGCAAGCTGCATGGAAACTTTTTAAAGACACCATAATAGAGGCCCTACTTAAATGTATACCCAAATTTAAAAACATAGTAAGAGACCTAAAAAAAAGTCACTTTCACCATGTAAAAGAAGCAGTGAGGGACAAAAAGGCATCTTTCAAGAAGTGGAAATCCAATCCTAGTGAGATAAATAGAAAGGAACATAAACACTGTCAAATCAAGTGTAAAAATGTAATAAGAAAAGCAAAAAAAGATTTTGAGGAACAGCTAGCCAAAAACTCAAAAAGAAATAGCAAAATGTTTTTTAAGAACTTTAGAAGCAGGAAGCCTGCTAAAAAAACAGTGGGTCCCCTAGATGATCGAGATATAAAAGAAGCAATCAAGGACGATAAAGCCATTGCAGAGAAACTAAATGATTTCTTTGCTTCAGTCTTCACAGCTGAGGATGTTAGGGAGATTCCCAAATCTGCACCGTCCTTTGTGGGTGATGAATCTGAGGAGCTGTCCTGGATTGAAGTGTCATTAGAGGAGGTTTTGGAACAAACAGAAAAACTTAATGTTAACAAATCACTGGGACTGGATGGCATTCATCCAAGGGTTCTAAAAGAACTCAGATGCTGAAATTGCTGATGGGATAAGAGGGAAGGTCCTTTCATGGATTGAGAACTTGTTAAAAGACAGGAAACAAAGGGTAGGAATAAATGGTAAATTTTCAGAATGGAGAGGGGTAACTAGTAGTGTCCTCCATTATTCCTTTTTGTGTGTGGACGTGTTCTTTTGCAAGAAGTTTTTTCAGAAGATCTCTTCCAAAAAACGCTTCTTGCGCAAAAAGTCTGCAGTCTGGACGTAGCCTTACAAACATGGATGTGAGAGGAAAACCAGGCCAAAAGACGAGACATCTTCATATGCATACCTGTGACGGGGCCTGCCAACCCCGCACTGATCAAGGGGGAGGGGAGCATGCCTATTGGGTGGAATACGCCCCTCCCCTGCAGCCCTGCTGGGCATGCTCCCAGTGCAGCCCAGGTATAAAAGACTGCAGAGCAGCTCGTTGGGGCTGACCTCCGGAGGAGAAGGAGCTACTGCCCAACCACCCAACTGACAGCTGCTGTAGCCGAAGCAAGAGACGCCGGACAAGCTGACCCGCCGCTACCATCCCTGGGCCGAGCTTGACCGCAACGCCAGCTGTGCCGTACACCCCCCCAGACGCTGTCACCGCCCCAGCCGCTGCTGCACCCGACGCCGGGCCTGCCAACGCCGCTTCTGCTGCCAGACCCGCATCTACAGGTGGGACTACCGCCGGCCAGAGGGCTGGGGTAGAAAGCAACCCAGGGTGAGGAGCAGGAAAAGCCCCGGCGGGCTCCGTGCATTTCAGGGAGAACTCCCCGCCGAGCCAGTGGTGGGAACCACCCACCACTGATAGGGCCCTGGGTTGCGGCCCAGTGGAGAGGGCGGGCCCGGGCCCTCCTTCCCCTTCTTCCCAGATCCAAGACTAGGAGCGGGTCCGGTGAGAGACTAGGCCTCAGGGCCTGCGTGTGCAGGACTCAACCCCAGGGTCGAACAGGGTGGGGCTAGACACCCCGTCACAATACCCAATAGTGGAAGATTATGGTTCTACATTCAACCTTCAGTGTCACACTTCCTCACTTCTGAGGGGGTGTTTATGGTTGGTTGGGTTTTTTTTGTCGGTGGGTATATATAGGGCCAGAGTCCCTCACTGGTATAAATCAGCACCACTCCATGGAAGTCAATGAAACTACAGCTTTTTATACCTGCTGAGTATCTGGTAAGAGTACTTAGGTTTTAAATATAGAAGTATTTAGCTAGATACCACCAGAAATCTTCCATATTCCTCCTGAGTACCAAGGAAAGAATATGGCTCAATGTTTATTTACCAAACCTTAGAATTAAGCATTGTGAGCCAATGGTAGAATTTCCATTGACTACAAAGGGTATGGAACCAGGCCCTAACCTGGCAGTTGGTTAATCACTGTTAAATTATGTGGCTCCAGCAAATTTATGCTGACATTCATCCAACTAAATAGCAGGTGTTGCCATTCACTATCATTAGCTAAGATTCATTTCCTGGGTGAGGGTCTAGTAAATGCCCCATACCCCAATGAAAGAGAAGATGCAGTACTTTTATATTACATTTCCATAGTCTTCTTGGAGCTGTGTGGACATAGTTCCTGATGTTGTGTCATCGCAGCACTTCTCCAACGGCTCACCAGCTTCTGCAGAGTTTAATTGCTCATTTTTAAGAGACAGCTAGCCCTCAGTTAAAGAGATTCTCTTGTTTTCTGCATTTCCAACAAGCAGCATAACATCTAAAATTGTCTCTCCTTGGTTTGTGTTCTAAACTATCACATTTCACTCTTCATTCTGTCTGTTTGCAAAATTTTAAACTATAGCTCTATGTGCCAGATGCCCACCCAAGTCGGGCCTTTAACATGTGAGCGATTTCTGACATGTCTGGAGCCGTGCAAAGTAGTGTCCAGGGGAATTCCCCACTATGTAAATACTAAAATCTTACATCACTGCATAAGGAATACATAGAGCCCAACATCCACATGCTGCCAATAAAGCTGTGGGACTTGATTTTTCATCATCCTGGACCTTGTGTGGTCATTTACACCTGTGCAATGTGAATGGTGTCCATTTATCCCTGCTTTGCACTCCCTCTGCATTGGACTCAATAACAGCGAAGGTAATGGACAATCAGGTCTATGGTGATCTTAACACTGAGAACATCAAACTGCCAGAGAATTCAGTTTTATCTAACACCTAAATCTCAACCACTGACACCGGTGAGAGTCATGGTTTCCAACATGAAGTTTAAACCTCTAAGCCTTTGCCATAAGTGGAGCCCAAAAGCCCTTTTAATGCAGTGGGTGATATTCTTCTACTGATCAATCTCCGTCTCTGGATACAAAAAATACTATTGCTAAATAAAATGAGCAGTCGTGTGGCACCTTAGAGAATAACCCCATATATGTGTTAGTCTCTTAGGTGTCACAGAACTGCTCATTATTTTTAAAGTTACAGGCTAACACGACTACTCCTCTGGGATGCTGATATCCTGAATCTCTCCTATTCCCTGTTATCCCTGACCAGGGCTCTGTGGAAGGCAATATTCCGAGGATATATTCTCCCTTACAGTGATAATGATGATGATGATACAATGACATGTATGTGAGTGCATAAGAAGCACAGAATCATAGCAATCCTTTGGAGCAGGGAGTGCTCCTGCATCCATAATTCCCCTTAGTGAATAAATTGATCAAAAGGAGATGGAGCCATGCTCCCACCTTCCCCACCCCATCCCTCATTCTGCCAAGCCCAATCACCAGAAGAAACACTCAGCCCCCCTCCCCTCCTCACGATGTACATACTAGGAAGCTCCAGGGTAGATAGAAAAGTAACCTCTCCTTTGTGTGTGGTGCAGCTATGTACTGCCTAGACACAGGGCTCTTTAGCCTCCTGTGTTTAAATAAAACTCTTTCTTCATATAGTTAACTAATGTCCACGACAGTGGTGCCACACTTTTCTCTGCTGGAAGTCAGCCTGTCTATGTCTCCCAACTATTTGTAGGTTCCTTTTTTTAACTCTGTTCTTGTTTCAGATTGTCACTCCCTTATTCCCTGAGTTCAACGGGATTCCACTGGCATCTGGGCTAGTAACAAAGGAAGCACCACCAAATGCTGGTGACTGGCACCCTGAAAGGTCATGACTATACCCGGCTGCTGTGTGTTCCATCAGTGGCTGGCTTATTTCCAGCTTTGAATTCCCATTTAACAAGTTCAGCCTGGTGCATTAAATAGTTTCCAAGTAAGCACTTCATTGAAAGCTCAATGTTACATGAGGCCTAGACAAAAAGGCTGTCAAACATAATAACAAAGAAGAGGTGAGGTGGGCAAACAGAACACAAACCAGCTACTTACACTGTTCAGAAATGAATATCTACTGGCTTTTTGTTGAACATCTGTTTCTAAGGCTAATAATTTACGCCTTTAAAATCACAGGGACATGTCCTCAGCTGGTGCTATTATATTGATTGACACTTGACTAACATACATTGTAAGTGACAGAAGAGGGGGTGAAATCCTGCCTCACGCTCACTCATTCCTGTGCTGGCCAAAGCACAGCAGCGCCTCTGTGGTGGGTCCAGTGGTGAGAAGGAATGGGAATGTGGACAGGTCAGTGGAGGTGTGTGGGCAGGCCAACATGTCTGACACTACACAGTAAATCCTGGGCTGCGGAACCGGGGCTTGCAGACTCTGTGTTTTCAAACCTGCGTTTAGGTACCCACACTGCATGGCAAACCTGGACCTGAGTCTGACAGCTACACTGACATAACCATACGGCATGTTGCAGGCTGTCTGACTCAGGTCTGTGGCTTGACCTGCATCCTCACTGCAAAATGACAGGCCTTAGACCTGAGTCTCCATGGACTTGGGCTCTGACCCACTCCTCTAGCAGGGTCCTAGGACATGTTGGGTGTTTGCAGACTCAAGTCAAAATGGCAGAGCAGCCAGGGCTTGGGCTCAAACATGAACCAGAGCCAAGGTAAGCATGCAGTGCAGACATACCCCGAGCCATGCATCCATCTTGTGGGAGTGATGTCACTGCCTGCAGTCACTACCACCTAGTATCTTCAATGTACGGGGATGCCCCAAGCCCAAACTCTTGCCCATTTCCAACCACTATTTTTCACATCGCCTATGAGACACTTTGGGTCAGGGTCATGACTATCACCCATGGAGATCTGGTAATAATCTCAGACCTGTGTTTTGTACAAGTTCTTTCATCTATTTCTATACTGGTACTGCACCCATCATGGTACACACACATTCCCAAGTGACGTGGAGTGTAAAGCCAACCAGTGAATCAAATATATTTATAGCAGTCAAAAGCCATGTTGTAATGAAGCTTATACAAAAATATGTATAATTAATTGGATTCATTAAACTCTAGAAGAAAACAAATGAAATAAATGAGTCATTCCTGCTATAGAGATATTTTTAGTGTTTAGACGCGTGTTTCAGTGCCCTTCAGTTACTGAGTATAATACTGTGAAGAATTTGTAGGATGGGGGCAATTTTATTTTATTTTGGGGGGGAGGAGGAAATGGTAAGTGGAGGTTTTCCTGGGTCTCCTACACTCCATCTTTAATTAGATCTTAGACTTTAGTCTAGCCCACGCTTTTCAACACAGTGAGCTACCTATGGTCCCAAGCCCAGACCAGAAAGGAGGAGGGTTGATTGACAGGGTAGCTTCCTTTCACTGTAAAAAAACTCTTTGAGATACAGAAAGTACTCACATTATCATCTTTAATTACTAACTCCTTAAAAAGACTTTCTGACTGAGGGGACTAGGTGCAGCATGAATGCCTCTCTGAAGCTGCCCACAGGGTTCACTTCAGGATGATATTCCTTGGAGAAATTTTAGTTTTGCTGAAAGATGTCCATAGGACACTGGGAAACAGCAGAATGATGGCTTCCCAACTGGCAACTTGGAAGGCTCTTGTCAATGTCACTGGTGTAATATTTTTAATTTAATCTTCTAATAATTTGAGGTAGGCTCCTACAGCCATATGCAGGCATCTGCCTAATCTTAACAAGGACAGAGATTCCACAACTCACGTTATGGTTGTGACATTTTGTCCCAATGTAGGATGA
Organism: Apalone spinifera; assembly: GCA_030068395.1. Lineage (NCBI taxonomy): Eukaryota > Metazoa > Chordata > Testudines > Trionychidae > Apalone > Apalone spinifera. Next base: position 43,821,057 of record CM057845.1, read on the forward strand.
TCTTTTGTTTTAAATGTGACATTTTTATAGGAGGGGACTTTCCAGTTTCCAACCCACTGTATCCTACTTTGCAGCATATTGAGCCATCACTATGCCATTGACCATGTTACCTAAAGTTAAAGATTGGAATAATCAGAGACTGCCATAAGTCTTCTATATCCATGGTTAGAGTTTAGGCATCTCTCTCAAAAGTGCTTAGCCCCCAGCAGCTCCCATTGACATGAATGTGAATTGTTGAGTACTCAGTACATTTGAATCAGGCAGATGCCTGAATATGTATGTGGGAGTCTGCTTCATTGAATTATTAGCAGAGTAAATATAAATATAGCATGTTTTAAAATGTTACATATCTAACTGATCAGGAATTTATAATGGCCACTTTTACAGAAAAGTTGCAAATTTGGCTTTTTGTAAATGTTACTATTTCTGCTTTTATTCATGTTGGGCCAAATCCTAAATTGCTACCAATATCAGTTGCCCTGCTGACCAGGGAAGTGACACCACTGTGAAGATCTGGATAGATGTATCTTTTAAAGACAATGATTTTGAATTATTACTCCCATGTGGCTTTGAAATCATTAGCAATTCAATAGCTTTTCAGTAAATCACAAATGAATTACAAATATTGAATTTTAAATTGTCTATGCTTATAAACCTAGAACATGCAAATAAATATTTTGTTAAAAATAGTAAGTCTCATACTCGGTGTGATACACTTACATTTCTGCAACTATGCATAACTATCTGCATCTTTGAGTGCCTAAATACTTTTTCCAAAAACCAGACTTTAAGGTCCAGATCCTCAAAGCTATTTAGGGGCCTAAGTCCCACTGAGAAGCTGAGCTAAAGTGCTTACATGTGTTTAGAATGGTACAACTTCTTATTTGGTTACTCTAGCTTTTGTAGCAGTAAATTGTACATCCATGTAAATCTGTATGATTATACAATGGGACTCAATGGGGAATAAAAGGTTTCAAAGGCAGTTTTGAAACATTTTAAAGAACCTCATTAAATGTTCTTAAGGATTTGATTGTCATTTTTTTTAACTTTTCACATCATACAGTGCAGTAAACGTATATATAAATTCCCTTAGTGAGCATGTAAAGAAAGTAAATGATTCCATAAGTAAGAATAATTTATACTCCTGAAGTGGAGTAAAGACATTTTTAGAAATTAGCACAGGATCTAGTTGTATATTGCATGTAAAATGTTTGCAAACTAGCATTTCTCTTTTGAAGTTTCTACTTCAGATATGTGTGAGACATGTACCTGGAGAGAGACACCTTCTTTGAAATATGCCAGGCTGCAGCAGTGGCTTGCCTTAGTATTTCAGTTGACAAAGTCTGAAAACAGAGATTTGACGCCAGAATTTAGTCCATTGTTTAAAAAGTGTTCTTATATTTCAGCAATGTCTCCCTTACACATTAAAGGCCACCTCATTGTTTGAGAATTTGGGACTTGTTCACCTGTCATTTGTATTTGGATAACTTCATCACTATGTCCCATATGTTCCAAAACAGATCTTTGATTGCAGGGATGATGCACACGCATACCAATGCCACCATTGTTTCCTTACACATCTCATGCATTTGCCTGGAATTACAACTTCCCGTGTCTTCTGCTGCTTCCATAGTTTTAGGACAGAATTGGTACATTTTACAGGACACAAGCAAGAAGTGTAGCAAATACACTATAGTACAAGCAGTACGAGATGCATGGGGCATTAGGAGTGAAAGTCATGAGCTTACAAATACTGATCAAATACAGTAGGGGTGAAATTAATGCCGTGCAGAGTCCACGCAGGTCTACGTATCACATTAGGTCTGGTAAAATATTATTTCTAAATTTTAAACTGGAGCTTACAGTGGTACACAGAGCTTATTCTGTCCTTCTGCAAGATTTCCTCCAGGAAGAATTTCTTGAAAACGATCTACTTGTGATACAACCTATCACAGTCATTTAAACAGTAAATATACTTTGTGCTGGGCATCTGCACCAAGCTGAGTTTCACTCTTGCAGAGCATCTGTGCTATTCTGCAGACACCCCACAAAATCCCACCCCGCTCTACAATCTGCATAATGGAGAATAAACAAACATTGCAAATGTCCAGTTTCCAGGAAGATTAGCCAACACCTCAGTTATCCAAATAAGCAAGAGAATAGTGGAATAAAAATTCTGCTGTTTGTATATTGATAATTTATAGTCCTAAGCTGAACTCCTGATCCCACTGAAGAGGGATTCCACTGGTAGTTTTGCGACTGAATTCAAAATAACCAGGATTTCAATCCAATGATTTGATCCTTTAGCTACCTATCATCTTTAGCAGGATCTGTCCTCAGGCCCTGATATTGTTTCAGTTTTCTCTTCCTGCCATTTAATCAGACTTCATATTACAGTTGTTTTTCCCCAAAAAACTCTCTTCTTTTCCAGGATTTTGGTTTATTAACATAAAGGTCAAAATAACATATCTTCCACTTATCCTTCCTAACTGGCTCATACCTTTGATATTGGATTCTTAGCTCTGTCCCTGCTGAGTCTTTCCTCCTCTCTAGCCCTTTCCTGATTTACTTACCACTCTTTGATGGACCCACTTACTCCGAGATCTGCTCTTCTTAGTGTTTTCCCAGGACTGCCTTTAACTCCAAGTCAGCCATATTCTTAGTTACATGATCCTGGTATTCTAGGTCCCACTACTTGAAGAAGCAGTCTTATCTCTCAAAGCAGTGGTGGGCAACCTAGGCTGGTGAGTGGGCCGCATGAGTGGCCCTCCTGCATCTCAGTGGGCCGTAACCAAGACAATCTCCTAGAATAAGGTCATTTTGATTACTGAACTTGCATACCTAGAATTTGCAGGATGTGCCAACTGAACCATAACAACACTTTGAATGCAGAGGGAGTGTACCGCTCTCACAGTCAATATTGTGTGCAACCAGCTTGCACTTCACTTCCCATATCCTTTAAGTCCATGTCACTTTAGTAATACTAGTAGGGAAAAACACTATGTGGATGGAAACCAGTGAAACTGAGGGCAACAATAAACAAAATGTCTTGTTAGCTACACATGCAGCCCTCAGGCCAAAGGTTGCCCATCACTGCCTTAACCAGTTAGTTCATCCTGTGAGAAAACATATTCCTCGAGGCCTACGTGTCTAGGTTCTGAAATTACACATGTACAGTAACCAGTGTTAATTTTTATGTATTTTCTTACTATGTGAACACATTACCAAATAAGTAACTGTGTTCTATGAATAAATCCTACCGGTGAGCAATTATATTATTCAACAATGAGTTATACATCAGCCAACCTGCTTCCTAATCAGAATGTTGAAGATACAGCTGATATGCTATTATCAAAAGTACATAATTTTCAAGCTATTCATGGAATTCTTCCAGTGTATTTGATCAGTCTATTTAATATATCAACTCATAGCAGGAATTTATTTGTCTTTAAAGTTTTTTCAACCATAATATACTTGGAACATGTATTTGCATATAGAAACTTAGGTAACGTGGTTATAGAGTAACAATTATACACCTTGGAGTAATGTAACTTTAATAACCTTTTAAATCACTCAAAAAGTCAATTCTTGAGGGGCAAAATTAACCCCCTATGTTCAGTGCACACACGTGGTTTATATATAAATTGAACACAAAAGCCCACAAAATGGGACTGAAGCTTTGTGCAAACTCTCTTCACAAAAGATGAATTTCATCTGTAGTGAATAACCCATGTCAAAGGTTGTTTTTTATTTTGTTTTTGCTTTAAATAACCACACTTTTAAGTTGTTGTAGTCCCTTTGGGCAAGACTGTACTCCCACTGAAGTTAATGAATTTTGCCATTGAATTCAAGGTCGCTTTAAAAGTGAAACAAATCTCAAACAATTTTGACATCAGATTAACAAAAAGGACTGCAATCTACTAATGATGTCAAGATAACTGTATTCTGAAAAGCCTGAGCTACACATAATGAGCTCAACCCTACCAATCTACTCTAAGAAAGAGTTCCCTTTGACCTGAAGTTCATCGTGAGGAAGGTTTCCAGGATCAAAGTTTCCCCACCAACAATGAGCTGTTCCATAACAGCCCTGAAATAAACATTTTTTTTTTTGGTGGTTGTTCTTCCCCCTCCCCCCCGTGCTTTTCTCAGATAATCTTGTATAAAATTAAATATGCCGGAGGGCAGAGGAACATGCTTTATGAGGTTTAATTTAAAATCCTTATTATTTTTTCTAGCTTTAAATATTGTGACTGATAGCCAGAACACAGAATGAATTAAACACCCACACAGGGAGACTGGTAGTGACATACTGCAATAGTCTTTGATCAGCAATGCCATCTCATAGCACTTGTACTTCAGTCTAGGGGTTCCTAGGTCATCACCAGAACCTCACCATATGCAGAAGTCTTATAGCCCTATAGCCTCCATCATCAGTTTAATATTTCCATAGTCTTCCCCCCACACAGAGAAAGAGAGAGAGAGAGAGAGCTGTTTGCTTTGGAGGACAAATGGTGGCCCATCTTCTTACAGCAAAATATGTTCTACAAGTTTTCATTGGAACCCTCAAAACTTGCTTCATGACAAACATACCTACAGTGTGTATCTGTGTGTGTGGGGGAGTTATGTTTCCAAATCAACCCTCTGAAAAACACTCCCCATCCCTTCCTGTGATTGCACTTGGCTCAGGGCCCCTTTTCTTGCTCTACCATTGCTAGAGAGGAAACCAACTGGCCTGGGTAACTTCTGACAGGCGAGAGCTGCGCCTCGAATGACCGCATCCCAGCAGCCGCGAGCTACAGTCCTCTGCCTCCTAAGGGGCCGTACAGTACCAGCCGGCAGCCATCCCTTCCCCGGCTCGGGTCGGTGGGGGGAGGGGTCAGTTCAAAGGCAGGAGCAAGGAGCAGCCTGATTCCGCCCCCTCCCCACGCCGGCTCGCCCCGGCTCCCCGCGAACTCCGGCTCAGCAGCCGCACCGTGCAGCGGCGGCGGCTGCAAGAGACTGTGCCGCTGCGACAGGGGAGGCGGAGGCTGGGAGCTGGAGGAGGCTGAGCGAGCATGCGCCGCCGGCGCCACTGACTAGGTCCTCAGCCCAGGTACCAAGGGGGAAGAAAAACAAAACCCACTAGCAATTTACAGCCGGCAGACGCTGTAGAGTGCGAGGCTCGCCAGCACCAACAGGTAGGAGGAGAGGGGCTGGGGGCCGCAGAGCTGGTGCAGGCGCTGGGGCGGGGGGGAGGGAAGAGATCTTTCTCCCCGAGGGTGTTTTTTTAACTTAACTGCATAATGGAAGTGGCCACAGACAATGCATCTTCAGCTGGGCTGGGGATGCTGAGCAGGCTCAGGGCAAATGGGGCTGCAAAGCACCACGGCTCCCAGGCGCCCTTGCAACCCAGAAGCCAGTCTCCCCCTGCATCGCTCTGTGTGTGTGTGTAGCTGTGTGTGGAGCCGAGGGGATAACGGGAGGGAAACTGGGGGTGGGGGGCGGATTTCGTGGTGTTAAAACGTTGCCATGATCTGATCAGGCTCTGTTTACACAGCAGTAATCAGGCGTTTTGTGGCTGGTAAGAATGGAAGGATTCTAGTGGAATTCAGTGTGAGTCTCCTTTGTACACCCGAGGTGGCATAGGAAGCACTTCTTGTGAATAACGGAGGAGCCTGATCACGCTTGCAGGGGCTCTTGTCCCTGGCTTTGGGAAAGCAGCGGGCAATTTTATTATACTGTATTTTATTTTTATCTTTTGCGTGAAATGTATTCAGTTGCGATTCACCGGAAGGATTAGAATAATTAGAGTCCTAATTAACTAAAGAAAGATGCGATCGTTATACGTTTATTTAAGCACAACCAAAGACAGACCTTTCAATGGAAGGGACTTATTTTTTCGGTGTGTTTCCTTTCCCCCCTCCCTTCAATGTTTACATTAACGAGGGTTTAATAATAATGTTGGGGCTTTAACGATTATGTTGGGGCTTTAAAGATTTGTAATAATAAAAGGGGAAAGGGAGAAGAAGGGGAGGAGGAGTCCTTTAAAGCACAGTGCTGTTGTCTGTCTAGCATCCGTGTTTATTTCAAAGCCTAATGACAAAATCATGGTTTACAGGAGAAAAAATAGTGAATACCATTTTTTTTACAATGGGCTTGAGCTAACACTGTGTGATTAATGTGCTTTGGTGACTTGGGTTAAAAAACATAAATTCTGCAGGGTTTCTTTGGGTATGATCCATATCAACACAGCAGCTGCCTCTACAACATTGACAAATATATAGATGCAAAATAAAGGTAGGTAATGTCCAAATCTAAGTGGTCTTTTAGAATATCTTTTAAAATGCCAGTGATTAATTCCTAGAGTTGTGAATTGGGGATCATTTTATTCATAAAGCCTTTGAGGCATGAACTATAAAATTGTATATTCTACAAATATAAGGTGTGTATCAAAGATGATATGTTTGGTCAGTTCAGGAACTGTAAATTAGCCAAATCTATGAAATTCCAAATAAGCCAAAATGTTATACAATAGGTGTGCAAGTCATATGAAAATGCCTCGTGGTATATAAAAACAAATAGTACTCAAATTTACAACTTCATTTGGATCCCCATAAATTAACATCTTTGTTAGCTCTTTCTGACATCATTACTTGATAACTTAAGAACTGATAGCTTGATTTTTTTTTTCAGATATTTTGATGGCATGACAAGTCAGAAAGAAGAAAAGAGGATGTACTCTATGACTAAACACAAGATCTGTTCTGTTTGTGGATTACATTTTCAGTAAGATGTATGGATCTACTTTTTCCTTGTTCTTATATATAGATCATAAGACTTGACTGAGGCAATATCCATATCATCCATCCATCTATGGCGAACTACAGCCATGCAGCTGACAACATTTTACAAAATCTCTCTCCTTTAACAGCCTTCCTGAAACTGACTTCACTGGGTTTCATAATAGGAGTCAGTGTGGTGGGTAACCTTCTGATCTCCATTTTGCTAGTCAAAGATAAGACCCTGCATAGAGCTCCTTACTACTTCCTGTTGGATCTTTGCTGCTCAGACATCCTCAGATCTGCAATTTGTTTCCCGTTTGTTTTCACCTCAGTAAAAAATGGCTCTACTTGGACGTATGGGACTCTTACTTGCAAAGTGATTGCCTTTTTGGGGGTTTTGTCCTGCTTCCACACTGCTTTTATGTTGTTCTGCATAAGTGTCACCAGGTACTTAGCTATTGCCCACCACCGGTTTTATACAAAAAGGCTGACCTTCTGGACTTGTTTGGCAGTTATCTGTATGGTGTGGACCCTTTCTGTAGCTATGGCTTTCCCCCCAGTTTTAGACGTGGGCACCTACTCATTCATTAGGGAGGAAGACCAATGCACCTTTCAGCATCGTTCTTTCAGAGCCAATGATTCTTTGGGATTTATGCTTCTTCTTGCCCTTATACTCCTAGCCACACAGCTTGTCTACCTCAAGCTGATATTTTTTGTTCATGATCGCAGGAAAATGAAGCCAGTCCAGTTTGTTGCCGCGGTGAGCCAGAACTGGACTTTTCATGGCCCTGGAGCCAGCGGTCAAGCAGCAGCTAATTGGCTGGCTGGATTTGGAAGGGGTCCCACACCACCAACCTTGCTGGGAATCAGGCAAAATGCAAACACCACAGGCAGGAGAAGGCTACTGGTCTTGGATGAGTTCAAAATGGAAAAGCGAATCAGCAGAATGTTTTACATTATGACTTTCCTCTTTCTGACCTTGTGGGGTCCCTATTTGGTAGCCTGTTATTGGAGAGTTTTTGCAAGAGGGCCTGTCGTACCAGGGGGATTTCTAACAGCCGCTGTCTGGATGAGTTTTGCCCAGGCTGGAATCAATCCTTTTGTCTGCATTTTCTCCAACAGGGAGCTGAGGCGCTGTTTCAGTACAACCCTTCTTTACTGCAGAAAATCCAGGTTACCAAGGGAACCTTACTGTGTTATATGAGGGAGCATCTGTAAATCTTTAGCCTTGTGAAACACTACCCTTTCTCTGCTAAGCAATTGTGGCCTGTAGCCATGTCTTGAGAAGAAAATCAAGAATGGGAAGTCAGCAGCTGTAAGGATTTGGGCAACATTCTGCAGTCTTTGCAATAGCTCACCTATAATCCTATTTTAAATCCAAAAGTGTTCCTGCTGACCACTGGTGAAGGTTTGTAATTAAGAACAAAGGACTGAACCACTGCCCTGAATTCCTGTATGTGGTTGAAATCTAGATAATGATTGCAGATGCTAAGTATCAGTGCTAAATGCTGTGTATATCACTACATTTAATAAGACCATCAAAATGATTAGCATTGGACATCTTAATAAATTAAGTTGATATGAGGTTAATGTGTTGATAAAACTAATTTTAGACATCTGAAGACGTTTAAAACATTTCATACAATTATTGTTTTGCAAAGACTGAAAATCGGGGACTCGTAAGTACTGTAACTGATTAAAGATGTGCCATGCATTATTGGATTATCACACTGACAAATCTGTTTGCCTTGTGAGTGAGTTTTGGGGAGCATTCCAAAGCAGTATTTTTGTTCAAATTAGACTTTACAGTACTCTTTTTTCCCCAAACCTATTGCTCTTTCTAAATACCATTTCCTTAACAGTGAAATTACTAGCATTCAACTGTACTTTGTGGTTTTTGTTGATTTGGTATAAAGTTTATTGAACTCCTATTTATATTTTAAAAAAAGCTAGATATCAGGCTGTCAGGCAACATTAACCTAGGTAATACCCAGTCATAACTGAACAGTCATAATTACACAGAATAAACACATGTTGCCTTAAAGGGTTATCTAGTATCTTCCATTTTGTTTAGCAATGAAGCAAATAAGCAAGGAAAATTGAATCAGTAACTCTGGTCAGTCATTTGGGAATGCATGAAAGATCACATAATCCTATCTTTCCTTTTTTAGTGCCATGGTTCCCAAAATCAGTATGCACATCACTGGGATGATATATTTTTTCTAGGTGTGCTGCCCATTCTAGTTTGTTCTGAGAAACACAGGCAGTTGATGTATGTTTATATTTTAAGACAGCTGTCATAGGGAGACCGCAGCCTTGGTATGATATCTTGCACAATTTGTGAAGCATTTATTCTACTGAAGGCACAGTCTTGTTTATACTTTCTGCACATTTTGGTGTATTAGTTGTTTTAAATTATTTAAGTTTTAACTTGTGGAAGCATATAATATGATTTCTAGTACTTTAAAAATACATTAGCGTCTGTGAGTCTTTCCTTCTTTAAAGTACAGATGTGTGGATTTCAATATAAAGTTGCATTTGCCAAAATTTATCTGTGTAGCCTGTTAATTTTCTTGGAATAAAATTTTACATTTTTTCCAATTTTATACAGTTAACCTTTTTAAAATTTATTTTGTATAGTGAGCTAGCATGAGACTTGAGAATGTAGCCATTATGGATTATTATTCTTTGCAGACACTGTATTCCCAAACTGTAAATGCATGAATGATGGGGACCACAGGATTGATAAATGATATTATCTGCAATAGCACTGTTGTGTAGTTTATCATAATTACCCCTCTAGTATTCTAAGATGTCAGTTATATTTAAAGGTACAAGACAATATTAGACATAAACTTCACAGTTTAATTTTGTTAAGTGTATATATTTGAAGCACAACATCATGAGTCTGTCAGACATAAAGAATGTTGGTTTTCTTAATGTCTGAAAGAACAGACTAGCGGTTTTAATTAAATATTGGTGTACTCTATCATTGCAGTTTTATGGACAGCAGGTTAATCTAACTCTACACAAGCAGCAGTCAATAACTGAATTGCTTAAGTTTTTATGCAGCAATTCAGAGAGTTGTGCATATGTATGATCAGACAACTTGATCACAGATTTTTAGTGACCAATATGTTTGTTTGACCTCGCTTACACTTTATACCAGAGTTGATTGGTTGTGAGGCATAGTTTAATTTACTGATATGAAACAGAAAAATCACTCCTCAAATGATTTGTCATTGGTACAATAATATTGCAGATCCTCATTTGAAATGGAACCAAGGAAGTTCTAGCAAAAAGTTTTTTTATTACACTAAAAAAGGCTTTGAAATCAGTATCAGCTAAAAAAATTGTCTAACATGGTAACATGCAATAAAAAGTTAATTATATGTTGGGAAAAATTCTGGAAGTTGTCCCACTTAAGTTTGGCAATAATTTCAGTCTTATTTCTATGAAATAGTAACCTTTACAAGGAACACTGATATTACATATTGTAATAAACATATATATATATATACAGCTGTAAATAAAGTTATACACATTGAACTTCTCTAGTCCGGCATCCTTGGGACTTGACCATTGCCGAACCAGAGAGTTTGCTGAACCACAGGAGGTCAATATTGTCTAGCAGCATTACCAATGCTTTTTCTGCTTACTATTTTTTCAGAAGACATTTAGGAGTAGATTAGAGCTAAAACAGCAGCCTAGAACACTGAGGCTACGTCTACACTGTGTGTTTTTTGCGGAAAGGGAAATACAAATGGAGCGTTCATTTCCATATCTCACACTCTCATTTGCGTATCTTCTTCCGATCCTTTTTGCGGAAGAGGTTTTTGCAATAAAAAGCCCTGGATAGATGGGGCCATTTGTCAAGAAAAAACCCCTTTTGCACAAGAGCCTTTATTCCTCAAAAAATGAGGTTTACAGGCTCTTGCGCAAAAGGTTTTTTTTCCGACAAATGGCCCCATCTCCACAGGGCTTTTTATCGCAAAAACCTCTTCCACAAAAGGATTGGAAAAATATATGCAAATGAGAGCACGGGATATGCAAATCAGCACTCCATTTGCATTTCCTCTTCTACAAAAAACACACAGTGTAGAAGTAGCCTGAGAGCCAGGACCGATGGCTGTAAATCAACTTTATGAGGCTGCAGGAAACTTGGCCACACCCATGATAAATGGACAGCCAACTAACTAAAATCATGGCAGATCACAGATGTTGCCGGACCAGAGAGTGCAGGACTGGAGGGTTCATCGTGTAGTAGCAGATATAGTAGGTTCTGAAGATTAACCAGATAGTTTTCAAGTAAGATATTTTTAAAAAAATGCAAATTAAGGTTTGGGCCAGGCTTCTAAGAAAGTCAATTGGTATTTGCCCATTACCTTAATTTGGGAGCAGAAGCAAACCCCAACATTTCTATAATGTTCAGACTTTGGAATACTAAGAAGGCTATATTTACTGTGCAGTGGGAAAAAAGCAATTTAAAAGTATTCCTCTAGAGATTTAGCAATCAGTAAATGATGTAAATTAAAAAAATAAACAACGAACAAGTATGAAAGCATTTTTTTGCTAAATATTTTTCTTTTTTGATATTAACACACTTTGTTATACAGTTTGATACAATTCTTTGGACTTTAACTATAAATATATAATTGTGTTATTACTCAGAACTATTTTCAAATTTTCATTAGTCAAAGGTCCTATGACAGAGCTACTTCTTTTTATTAAGGCTCATTATAAAAGAACAAGGGGGCATTTAGTGAAATTAAGAGGCAACACATTAAATTATGTTTTATGCAAGATATAATTCCTGTGTGGAATTCATTGGCTCATGATGTTCTTGAGGCAAATATTGTAAATAAGATTTCTATGAGGATTATATGCTTGCATGGATTAAAATAGCATGTGCAGTTATTGTAATTCTTGTCATTGAGATCCTGGGTAGTGTATCAAGTTAATGCTTCAGGGTATAAATTGATTGGGTAAAGAAGATTCTTTCTATCTTACTGCATAGTTGTCTGGGTTCAGTGTGAGGGCTTTTTGCTTCCCTCAGAAATTCAGGATTTAGGCCACTGCCAGAGCCAGGGAAGAAAATTTGAAGGGTTAATGATATCTTCTGTTATAGCAATTAATATCGTCCTACTGTGCATTTACCTTTTATTCTCACATATTTAATTTAAAGATAGTGAATTTCATTATAAACTTGCTGATGAAATAGGGGAAGAAATGAGCAGGAACAGGCCCCTTCAAGCAAAGTGTCTCCACCCCCAGTCTCTTCCTTCCTCTAGTTGCCCCTCTGGCTCCTTTGCAGCCTCCCTATCAATCCCATTTCCATCTGTGATGTTTTGTTTCTGTAGTCACTCTTTATTCCCATTCGTTCCCATGCTTTTTTAGGAGCATCCCACCCAGTCCTCTGCCCTTCTGCCTACCTCTGTGCAAATAGGGAATTCGCTTGCTGCAGCAACAGGCCCCAGCCATCTGGTTTCCCTTCGTAAAGAAGAAGATAGCAGGCAGTAGGTCCCCTGAAGCTATTGCTAGTAGCTTTCAGAGCTGTCATTCTCCATTTCCTGGCTGACAGGATCTGGTCCTTGTGCCCAGGGCTTTAGCCAGGAAGTAGATGAAACAGAAAAGAAAAGGTCAAAATAAAACTAACTTTTCCCCCATAGTTATTGTTCTGCTGTCTAGGAGACATCTGATTTTATGGAGTCTTGAGTTTAAAAACAGTACTTGCCACACATTAAATGGATAAAACATTAGCAAATGAAAGCAACATTTTGTACAGCTACAAAATATTCTTATAAAACAGCTTTCAATCAATCTTTAGGCCTTGCGGGCATAGGAGACCAGTGTGTTTATCCCCTTTGAAGTATGTTGTGTTTGTTCACTTGCGTTGTCTTTGCTCTACCTCTCATGAATGTGGACGTTTATTAATACAAGTCCAGTGCTGGAGCAGCATGTTCTTTCCTGAGTGGGGAAAGAAGCTAGTTTGATGAATTTCAAAGAGCTGAATTTGAATGTGCATTTTGATTATAACATTTGTTTTTAATAAATGTTGAAAAAAGTTTTGGATTATCCAGACATTGCACAGTTATCTTACATACTATGTAGTGAATTTCTTTCTAATTTATATTCATTGAGAACTATATTAATGCATATTACGGCACTACTCTAATTGACTTTTCAGAAGAAGAGGCAGGATGTTCATGCTAAGATTGTTCTCCATGATTAAAAGTCAGTATAAAATTCTTTCCTGCTAATTATTCAATCATAGACTCATAGAATACTAGAAGTGGAAGGGACCTTGAAAGATGATCAAGTCCAGTCCCCTGCCATCATTGCAGGACCAAGCGCCATCTAGATCATCCCTGATAGATGTCTCTCTAACCTGTTCTTAAATATCTCCAATGATGGAGATTCCACAACCCCCCTAGGTAATTTATTCCAGTGTTTAACCATCCTGACAGTTAGGAAGTTTTCCCTAATGTTCAGTCTAAACTCCCTTGCTGCAATTTAAGCCCATTGCTTCTTGTCCTGCCACTCTCGTCCTTGTGACACTCTTTTTGATACTTGAAAACCACTATCATGTCCCCTCTCAGTCTTCTCTTTCCCAAACTAAACAAGCACAATTCTTTCAAATTTCTCTCATAGGTCATGTTCTCTAGACCTTTAATCATTTTTGTCACTCTTCTCTGGACCTTCTCCAATTTCTCCACATCTTTCTTGAAATGTGGTACCCAGAACTGTACAATACTCCAATTGAGGCCCAGTCAGCGCAGAGTAGAGCGGAAGAATGACTTCTTGTATCTTGTTCACAACATTTTTGCAAGTGTCACATTGTTGACTCATATTCAGCTTGTGGTCCACTGTGACCGCTAAATCCCTTTAAGCAGTACTCCTTCTTAGACATTACTCCTTCCTAGACAGACAGATTCCCATTCTGTATGCGTGAAGTGGATTGTTCCTTCGTAAGTGGAGTACTTTTCATTTGTCCTTATTAAACTTCATCCTATTTACCTCAGACCATTTCTCTAGTTTGTCCAGATCATTTTGAATTATGACCTTATCCTCCAAAGCATTTGCAACCCCTCCTCCTGCCACCCTTTCCCCCAGTTTGGTATCATCTGCAAACTTAATAATCATATTCTCTATGCTATCATCTAAATTGTAGATGAAGATATTGAACAGAACTGGTCCCAAAACACCCTCGAGGAACCTGACTTGTTATGCCTTTCTAGCATGACTGTGAACTATTAATAACTACTCTCTGAGAACAGATCATGTCAAATGCCTTACTAAAGCTTAGGTATACCACGTCCACCACTTCTACCTTATCCACAAGGCTTGATACTCTATCAAAGAAAGCTATCAGATTGGTTTGACATGATTTGTTCTTTACAAATCCATCCGTGGTGTTTCCTATCACCTTTTATCTTCCAGTTGTTTGCAGATGAATTCTTTAATTACTTTCTCCGTATCTTCCCTGGCACAGAAGTTAAATTGACTGTCCGTAGTTTCCTGGGTTGTTCTTATTTCCTTTTTTTATAGATGGGCACTTTTCCAGTCTTCTGGAATCTCTCCTGACTTCCATGACTTTTCAAAGATGTTAGGCTCAGAGATACCTCCTCTATCAGCTCGTTGAGTATTCTAGGATGCATTTCATTAGGCCCTGGTGACATCTAACTTTTTGAAGTAATTTTTAACTTATTCTTTTTTTATTTTAACTTCTAAACCTACCCCGTTTCCACTAGCATTCTCTCTGTTAGGCATCCTGTCACCATCAAACATCAAACCAAAATAAAGAAGTCATTAAGCACCTCTGCCATTTCCAAGTTTCCTGTTACTGTTTCTCCCTCCTCACTGAGCAATGGGCCTACATCGTCCTTGGTCTTCCTCTTGCTTCTAATATATTGTAGAATGTTTTCTTGTTACCCTTTATGTCTCTTCCTAGATTTAGTTTGTTTTGTGCCTTTTTCTTTCTAATCTTGCCAGCGCATAGTGACTTTCAGTGAGAAGAAATTTGATGAGTAAGAGTCATAAATTGCCCTGCACTGATGGGACAATGTGGCATTGTGCAATATCCCAATCCCAAATCAAATAGCTTGATATATGATTTTCCTGGACTGAGATGGAAGCATCGCATGTGTTTTATATTCAAAGAAAGGGAGCTCCTGGGTCACAAAGCATCTTTGGCTAGCTAACATGGAGAAATCAGTTGTGTATGTTAGGCCATGTCTATGTTAGGAAACTATTTCAAAATAACTAAATTCAATTTAATAACTCCCAGTTTTACAAAATGAAAATAGTGTGTCCCCACTATGGAGAAGCCTCAAAATAAGTCCAAGGCAGGCTCCATTAACGTGGATGCGCTACCTCAACTTAGAGCCCCAGGAAGCACTGGGGAGTAATCAGTTCGAATTACTCTTGGGAGTAGTTATTTCGAAACAGTGGCACTGGAGCCTCCACAATACCACTATTTCCAAATAACTATTTTGAAATTAGTGTTATTCATTGAGAAAAGCAGGCGTACAGATTTTGAAATAACCGGCACCTTATCATATATATAGTAGCCCAGTGTCTGTGACTCTGTAACACTGAAATGCTGGCTGTTCCCTCTGGGCGGTGCTGTTGCCTCCCTGGCTGTTTCTTCTGGGTAGCGCCGATGCCTGAATCACATCCTTTGCCTCACGCCGTGGCTCTCGGCTGACTTCTGTGCCGCTCAGCCGTGCCGCCACAGCAGAGAAAGAGGCGCAAGCAGCCGTTTGGGTGCCACGGTCCCCATGCAGCACCCCTGTGCTGCATGGGGAGCATGGGGCCCAAACAGATGCTTGCACCACTTTCTCCCCCGCGGCGGAACTGCTGAGTGGCGCAAAAGTAAGCCGAGCGCCATGGCGGAAAGCGAAGGGGGGCGGGGCGGTGACGTACACAGCCAGGGGGCAGGGCCTGGACAAGCGTGCATCCCCGATGGAGACAGAGGAGAGCGGAGAGAGAGTGAGAGGCAGGAGGGGGAAAAGAGAAAGAGAGAAATGGAGCAGAGAGAGAGTGAGAGGCAGGAGGGGGAGAAGAGAAAGAGAGAGACGGAGAGAGAGGCAGAAGGCGGAGGAGAGCTGAGAGAGAGAGGTGGAGGCAGTAGCAGGAGGACAGAGCGAGAAAGAGACACGGAACGAGAGACCGGAGGCTCAGGAGAGAAAACCGACGTGGAGGAGAGACCTGAAAATCCCGTTTTATGACGGGCTAATTGGCTAGTTTCAAAATAACGGGCTTGGTAGTGTGGACACACCACTTATACATTTGATTTAAGGGGGATTATTTTAAAATAAAGGCTTAGTGTAGACCAGAGTTTAGAGATTACCTCATGAGACATAGCAAAGTTCTATTTTTTTTTCTTGTTTAGCTAAATGGGCATCATTACGTAAAAAGAGGTTGACCAAAGAAGTGATGCAATAAGAACCTTGGATTTTTCTTTGTTGTGGAACTAGAACACATAATCTTATAATAAAAACAATATTAGCCTCTGGAAATTAAATATACCTGGTTATCCATGTAATACATAAAATTGAAATAAGCTTATGAGCAATAATAAGGATCAAGATTTTCAGTAGTCACTAACAATTCCTTCATTGGTTGCTTAAAAGAGGGTTTCACTTAATGTAATATCTAAAAATCCTGAGTGTGAAATAATATACCTGACTGTCTACTATTGTGCATCCACTTTGTTGCATTATTATATTTAAAATCTAAGTCAGACAGCCAAGATTATGACTGAAGAATGGAGTAAACTCTGGCTAATATAAAAATACATGCTTCATGCAATCTCACTCTCTTCATTTCTTCTTTCACTTTAAATGAACAGCAAAGTTAGATGTATAAGATCATCTCATATAGTCTGTATTCAATCCAAATTCAGTGAGGAATGCAGATTTAGGCACTGAACATATATTAAAAGAGAGGAAATGAACAACGCACAAGCTCAGGTTGTTATATCAATGAAGAATATGTTAATTGTGTCACATTACACATTCTGTATATTTAAGTATGAATTTAACAGCCTAGCAATCCCAACTATCACATACCAGCATGTATGAGCTGTATGGGAACTTAACATTATTATGAGAATCTTGTGTATTTTCTGACTCTTTATATGACCTTGCAAATTCAGGGCTTGCTATCACAGAGGATAGAAAGCATTATATTAGTGAGTGTTACCAGGTCAGGCCCTAAAAATGGACATTGATCAAGCCTGCTCTGGTACAGGTGTACAAGAGAGTGAAAGAGAGCAAGGAAAAATTTCACCTACACCTTTATCCCCTATGCATGAGCCAGCCACAAACCCAATCCCTGTGCTCCCATGATGAAATCCTTTGCTGTGCAGAAGGTCAGCATAAGGCCTGTGCTCCACATAAACCCTGTTTTGAGGCATTTATGGAGCACATAAGTCTGGTGTTAGCTTTCTGGATATGGGTGAAAACTAATCTCACAACACAATGCCCCCCTCCCCTTTCTTTTAGAGAGCGCAAACTGTCTCAGTCAGTGACAACACACTCTGCAGTCTGTTGAAAAGTTTAAGAGTGCTCGTGTATCCTTGAAAGTGCTGGGGAGGACTGCCATCTCCACCATCCTTCCCTACCCAGCCCTATACAGTCCAGCCCTGTCCAGCCGCACTTGAACAACAACTGCTTATATATAAATATATATTTGCTTTTATATTTAACCTCTTTTGCATGTGTGTGTGTGAGAGAGGGATAGTTTACCTTTTTGTTTTGTTTTGTTTTGTTTTGTTTTATAAAGAGAAAAAGTGGGTGTATGTACGGCAGGGGTGGGGGCAATACTTTTTAATGGGGAGCCACTGCAAGATTTTGGTAAGTGGTCAAGGGCTGCACGTCTATGGAGGGGGGCAAGGCCTGGGACAGCATGTGGGGTGTAGAAGGGAGCTTCGGCTAGAGAACTGGGATGCAGGAGGTGGTGTGGGATCTGAGAGGGAGTTTGGGTGAAGGAGGGGTGACAATCTGGAGCAGGAGCTTGGGGGGGCAGGGTCCAGAAGGGGATATGGGTTCAGGAGAGGAGTCTGGCCTGGGAAAGGGCTGTAGGGGGGTACAGGGTCTGGGAGGGAGTTGTGACCTGAAGGAGGTGGGGAGAGGGGATACAGAGGGTTTAGGTGGTGAGCTGGGGCAGGAAGGGCTGGTGACCTGAGGTAGGTAGTTGGGGTGAGGAGAAAAGAGGGGGGGGTGCTGGAGACAGGCTGTGGCTGGGAGACGCTTACCTAGGCGGCTCCCAGCGAGCAGCTCTGTAGGAACCTGAGACAAGCTTCATGCCTGTCTGCTGGGCGGGCTGCTCATCTGTCTCTGCTCCAGCACTGGGAGGAAGGAAGCTTTACTCTGCCCCTGCCTCCAGCAAAATTCCTCAGCTCTTATTAGCCGGAAACTGGCCAATGGGAACAGAGGGATTTTGCTGGGGGCAGAGTCAGCACGCAAACTCTCCTGTCTCTCCCCAGCTTGCAGAGCAATTAGCAGACAGCTGTTTGAAACAGTGTGAGCTGCTCTGTAGTAAGGATACTGGCAAAGTGGTCTTAGGCAGATCCAGTAACTTGGTGGGCTGGATTCGGCCCACTAGCTGGATCCGGCCTGTAAGCCGCCTCTTGCCCACACTTGATCTATGGGCACTAACTCTTGGGTTATGCAGTGGTGTGTGCATTTGCACATTTCTATAAATTTCTGCCCTCTTAAATACACACAAGCCCTTCTGAAATAATGGATTTGTGCCTTTCCTGATTTTGCAGGCCATTCTCTGTGAGGGCCCCTCAGCCTTGAAACTTGTTCCTACTTAGGCTAAAATTGTTCTTCTTTGTTGTTCTGCAGAGCATGTTGCAAGGCACTTTTGCTAGGTGGACTCTGGAAGAGAGCATAAAGATAAAGAATACATACTTAGCTGCTGGGTTATGTTTTATGGTAATGACTGTATGGGGCACCCTGAGCAGACTTTTTGGTTAACTGTAATTTAATAAAGGGTCAAAGGACATGGGGGCTGTATCTAGACTGGCCAATTTTTCCGGAAAATCAGCCACTTTTCCGGAAAAACTTGCCAGCTGTCTACGCTGGCCGTTTGAATTTCCGCAAGAACACTGACGATCTCATGTAAGATTGTCAGTGTTCTTGTGGAAATACTATGCTGCTTCCGTTTAGGCAAAAGTCCTTTTGCGCAAAGCTTTTGCGCAAAAGGGCCAGTGTAGACAGCTCAGATTTGTTTTGCGCAAAAAAGCCCCAATCGCGAAAATGGCGATCGGGGCTTTTTTGTGCAGAAGCGATCTAGATTGGCACGGACACTTTTCCGCAAAAAGTGCTTTTGCGGAAAAGCGTCCGTGCCAATCTAGATGCTCTTTTCCACAAATGCTTTTAACGGAAAATTTTTCCGTTAAAAGCATTTGCGGAAAATCATGCCAGTCTAGACGTAGCCCTAGTGTGGAGGATGTGTCCTTTTGATGGAATGAGTGTATACATGGAAAGCAAACACAAAAAAGTAAATAAAATTCCATAGGTTTTAATCTAATGCACTCTGATATAAATGCAGCACTATGGACATAGCATACCAACCTCATAAAACAATGCTTTGCTGAGCATGTAATTGCTCATAACTTTGGTTCCAATTTGCTACTCAGGCAAAATTTGCACTGACTTCAGTGAAAATTATGCCTCAGTAAAGAATGCAAGATTTTTGTTATTTCAAAAGAGATAAATAAAATTGATCAGGCTTTCCAATAAGCTAGTCCTCAATGAGGGCCAACCACAGAAAACTTTAAAAGATCAGCCACTTTTTAATATATTTGTGAGCAAAGACAGTCTGTTGATTTGTTTTCTCTCTGTGTGTGTTTCATAAACAACTAATGGGCTTAGCTAAACTTTTCCAAAATAATTCAGTTTAGCTGAGACCAAGCATGGAAGGTTTGAGTTCAAAAGGAGAATATATTATGAGCAAGTAAAAACAGTTGGTGAGGAGCAACCGTACCTATAGCTCACTACTATCTAATCTGTAACTTATACTTTGGAACCCTATTGTGAGCCTTTCTACTCCCCTAAGTGGGTGGAAGAGCCGTTTGCATTGCCAGAGACTGAAGGTAGAGTGTGGGGAATGGCATCATTTAATTGCTCTTCTCCATAATGCACAGGTATGTGGGAAAAGGTTGCAGCACAGGGGGATGCAGAAATTGCACTCTGATTCTTGCCTTGTTTCTTGCTAAGCCATACCAGCTGAGGCCTTACTCCACAAACATTATTAGGTCACAAAGCAGCTTTTTCAAATGGAATTTCTGAAAGTTTTCATAGAAAATCTTTCCGAGTCAGCAATTCTCTCTGGAATTTCAGTGAATTGCTTCTATTTTTATTAAGCAACATGAAAAAAATGTGATTAAAATGGGTGAAATTCATCCCTTTCTGCACCAAGTCTAGGGAATTTCCTGGAGGCTGAAAGATGGAATCCACCCCCAGCTTCTTCAGTCTTCAACACTGCAACCGCTCTTATATTTCAGCTAATTGTCATACCTCTGCATAAGTGGGATCCACTGACTCTCTCAACAACCCACTCTTATCCTTGAATGAGGTGAAACCAAAGATATCAAGACCTTACTGCAGAAAGCTGTTCTGCTTTTCTTCCTTCCCTCCAAGAGCCACATCACAGCTTATAAATGCAATGTGATCTTTGCTTAGTTCTTTGGTGCTGGGGTGACTTTAATCTATTTTGTGTTATGCTTATATTCTTATAACATGGTATCTTTTTAGGGGAAAAGGCAAATACCACATTTATTAAGAATACAGTATCAAAGCAGCTAGCATATGCTTCATAAAGACAAGCCCACACAAACAGAAAAGGTCCTGCAGAAGGTGTATAGTTACTAGTCTGTCCTACTGTAGTTACTAGTCTGTTCTAGCCAAGTCCGTCTTGTTGGCCAGGCAAGGCTGACTATGAGGATTCGGGGTTCCTCAGAAGCTCCTCTGACACTTGGCTTGCAGGACGGAACCCAGAGTTTAATTGCAACAGCTCCCCTTTTTATACATGTAAGTTCCCATTTGAGTCTACGGGTATTGCAGTGTCATGCTGCAATCATTCATCCTTAAAAGATGTTAAACTTTGTGTTTTCTACAGTTATTTTTTGATGTCTATTGTCAGGCTTCCCATCATTGTCTCTTATTTGTGTCTCACTCTTGGGGGTGTTTGTCTGTCATCAGAGTTCGTCAATGCTGCTAATTTCATTCAGCCTCAGACACAATGGATCTTTCCTGGTTATCTTCAAGGTTCCCACTTCTTCTTGACCACCTAGGTATTTGTGATGGCTTTCACAGTTACATACATCCTGCACTCACACCAAACAATTTACATAGCAATCCAGATAAGGATTACATAGGATTACATAGAAGACCCAACTTAGTTTACAATGCAGACATGAGGTGCAACTTAATTTGTAAAGCTAACAGGAAGCAACACCTTACAGCAAACATTGTCTAATCATGAGAGACAGGGTGAAAGAGAAGCATACAGAACTGATAAGCAAGTCATTATACATCAAATCATTATGCATCATATTTATATTCTTATTACCAATACTAAAATATACATTTTTGCTACATTTTGAATGTCTCAAATTAAAAGCTTCTGCTACATAAGTTACCTCCACTCACAATAAACAAGTTCATTTGTGAGCATCATAAAAAACAATAGCTGGCTCATAATGAGTCATGGAGCTGAAAAACTAACTGGTAAACACACTCATAGTTAGGCAAATCAGAGTGGTCCAGTATTGATAAAAATTCTTGAGGCAGCAATTAAGTACACACGGATACAATAATTATTATTAAGACATTTCATTTAAATGTTCCAAAGCTTGAAGGAATTGATTTCCCCTTTTGACATTTCCTTTACACTATATCTTCACTCTGTGCAAGACTGGTTTGTCTAACAGGGACACTTTGCATCATATTGACTTCTCTCAACCGTGCCATCTAAGGACGAATACTAACTCCTAAATAATGTATTAATTTAAAGCTTGGCAGAGACAGCTACTTCCAAGTCAAACTAACTACAATGAAAACAAACCTCCTGCTCTAAAATAACACATGTAATGCATTAAACATTGGCATTGGCACTCTGAGTGTTGTCAGAGTTAGTAAGTGTGGAATTAGAGTCCAGACAGCTGGCAGAAAAAGTGAATTAAACTATACCAAAGTAAGGCCACTTCAGGGCACATCTACATAGCAGGGCTGAACTCTAAATAAGCTACGCAAATTGAGCCATGTCAATTGCATAGCTTATTTTGAAATAGCTTATTTCAAGTTTTGGTGCTGTCTACACAGCACTTATTTCAAAATAGAGCACTCTGCCTCCTACCTCCCTGAGGGTTACAGGAGTTAGAGTAAGAAGTTCTCCGGCTTGACAGTATTTCAACATTATGTTGAAATAACTGCCAGCTCTATAGACGCAGACTATGTTATTTCGAATTAACACTAGTTAGAACTGATAGAATCAGTGCTGAATGAGAGTGACTGCCCAGGAATTTAGTGCAGATTAATTGATCAACTTTAAATTGACACGTTTACTTAATTTAGATTCATTTACTCCAGTGTTGCCAGCAGGCAAGCCTACAATAGAAACAGGCTATTACTATGGGATGTCAGTATTTTTAACAGACTATAATGAAGTATAATTTACATAAGTGCAGCATCATTGCTTTTTTTACACAGTTGTGTTAAAAGTCAGTTGACTCATGACCTCATTGAAATTATTGGCAAAACTCCCACTGATTTCAAAGGAACTAAGATTTCACCTGTAAAGCCTGACTTTCAAAGATGCTGAGTGTTGGCTACAGCTATAGGTATGGGTGTCCAACATGTCTGCAAATTGTGTCTATAGGGCCCAATACTGCCTTTCTCATATTCTTTCAATCCTATTTATCTATGATTTATGCTGTGTCTGAATTCCTATTATGATTTATTTTTACTACCATCAAGCCAAGGGGATCCCTGCCTCAAAAAGTTTACATTCTAATAAGACACAAGACAATACATGGATACACAGAAATACATAGGGGACTAAAAGGAAGCAGTGAAATAATATAGGCCAGTATGATAGGCAGTGGTTTCAGCACATCTATAGCCTAGGCACTGTCAAGATTTTTTGTAGAGGTTTTAAGCTGGGTTTTGAAGCTGGATAATAAGGCTTCTCCCAGGCACAAAGGGCAACATAGAAGAAAGCACAAAGGTTCTTGTTTGAAAATGTAACCAATGTGAGACACAGGCTACTATTATGAACTAACTGAAGGCAGGACTCAACATCTCAATATTGAATGAGCAATGATGATAGATAGGGAAGGAATGAAGTTGGATGCACTAGAAAAGGAGGAGCCAGGAGCAGAATGAAGAGGGGAACTGAGGAAGGATGCTGAAAGGGACCGGGTGATGGTTGGAAAGACTAGAGAAAGAGGGAATTGCGTTTGGCAAAGACCAAGTCAGATGATCTTTTGATGCGTGAGCAAGTTGCACCATGTCTGCAGATTAAATGAAGAGGTGAGGGTGATGAAAGATGAAGAGGGAGATGCAGCTAACAGGTCAGATGGGTTAGCAGCATGGATGTTGAAAACACCAGACATGAGAAGGGTAGACTGTAAGAAGAGGAAAAGAGAAAGCCAGGAGTCAAAGTCAGAGAAGAACACTGATGGGAGGATTGGGTGGATGGTAGATTATAGCAGTATGGGCAGGTTGAGGAGAGAAGAGTATTTTTCAAAGAGGAGAAAGAGTGGGAAGGGAATGACAAAGGGTTGGAACCATCAGGAATGGGAGAAGTGAAGCCCACCACCTCCACCATTGACTGGGAAATGTGAGAGAAGAAGAGGCCTCCATATCATAGAATCATAGAACCATAGAGCTGGAAGAGACCTCAGAAGGTCATCAAGTCCAGCCCCCTGCTCTAGGCAGGACCAATCCCAACTAAATCAACCCAGCCAGGGCTTGGTCAAGCCGAGACTTAAACACCTCTAGGATGGAGACTCCACTACTTCCCTAGGTAACCCATTCCAGTGCTCCACTATCCCCCTAGTGAAATAGTTTTTCCTAATATCCAACCTAGAGCTCTCCCACCACAACTTGAGACCATTGCTCCTTGTTCTGCCATCTGTCACT
>CM057845.1:43845076-43872542 GCA_030068395.1 Apalone spinifera
TTAAAGTCCCCCACGAGAACCAGGGCCTGCAATCCGGAAGCTTCTCTCAGTTGTTAAAAGAAAGCCTCATCTACTTCATCCACCAAAAGAGAGGACAGCTGTAGAAGCAGTATTGGATGAAGGAATGAAGGAGATGCAAGGAGCGAGAGTTGAAGAGAATGTGGCTGGCTGAAATATGTTTAGATGCGGAGTGAACATTCCAGAGACGCAGGAGAAGTAGGGGAAGTAAAGTGTGTGGGTTTTTTTTCGGGGGGTGACATTAGAAATTGTGGACACTGGTGGGGACAGTTGTGGGAAGTGAAGAGAGGGAGGGATAGGAAGCAGGAGGAGGATGCAAATGCAGGATCAGGACTGGTGCTGGCAGGAGCAGTGGGGAGATTGGGATGGAGTGGGGCAGAGGAAATGGTAGAGATGGCGGTAACTGTAGAGAGAAGGGGGCGGGGAAAATAAATCCAATGGGAAGATGGAGGAGGAGGAGAGATGCTACGATACTGACAAAGGGCAGGCTAAGAGCCACTGGAGAGTGGCAGGTGGCCAAGCCTGAAAAAAACCAGCTGAGTTTACAAGATGCCAGGGAAGGGATAAAGACACTGGGACAGGATTGGCTTCCCAGTGCTTGTAGCAGCTCCCCCTCCCAGGCATCTAGATTGTGTTGCCTCAGGAAGAGTGAAGAAGGTGGCAAAGAGGCTGTTCTGGAAGGATCTGGGTGGGTGGGAGAGTCCTGGCCAGGAGTGGCTGGACAGTGCTTGCAACTGCTCCCCCTGCTAATACTATATCTGACCTCAGGACTTTTGGGGGTTCAAGGAAGACTGGACTAGACCCATTACTTACTTTCTTTTTTCATTTAGTACAGCAGAAAATGCTATTTCTCTTCTTGCTTTTTGATGTGCATGAGCACCAGTCTGCCAATAAACTACCTTTTTTTGAGTAGGTGCTCCTATATATTTAGAAGGAACTGGGCCTGTAATTTTGATATATTTCAAAGTGAATGACAGCTTTTCAGGACAGTGAAAATGCTGTGCAGTTTTGGTGCAGTTTGAAAGCACCTGAACATTATATTATCATTATTGTGTATAACAGCTGCAGTACGGTCCAGTGAACTGATCATTCAGCTAGAAACCATCAACTCCTGGGTTCCAATTGCAGCTTTGCTACTGACCTAATTTCCCGTGTGACCTTGGACACACCACTTAGGCCAATTTTGCAGCTGCCCACTAATTTTAGGTACTTCAGCTTCTGAGTTCCTAATCTGAGTAATGTAGGGCCTGATGCCCAGGAGAACTGAGCACTCATAACTCTTGGTTAAGTTAATGGGATCTGCAAATGCTCATCACTAGGGCTGGTTAAAAATCTTCCGTTGAAATTATTTTCCAGACTGTCTGCTTTCCTTGGGGGTGAGGGGAGGTAACAGCTTTTCAAACCACTTTTCAGATTTGGTGTTTTGGACTAAAAGTCAGAATTTTCTGTGAAGAAACCCCGATTTTCCAACCAGCTCTGCTCATCACCTCTGAAAATTCAGGGCGTGAGGTGCTTCAAGTGGGGCATCCAAAAAGCAAATGAATCCTTTTGAAAAATGTTGGTTTTAGCCTTCGTCTGTGGCTTAATTTTCCCAGTCTGTAATATTGGGATCATAAAACTTATCTTACATGGGTGATATGAGAATTTATTAGCTAATGTTTGTTAAACTCTGAAAATAAGAAGTGCTTAATACTGTTAATGTCATTTTGAAATATAGATGATTTGGGATGTTCTGATGGTCCCATCCTGTCATGGTGTTTTTCAGGAAAATATGACAGCAACCTCATTAAGGTAGTCCAAGAATGGAAATGTATATATTGCTTACTGATCTGTCATGTCCTTATTGAACAACAGTTGAATTCCTGACCTCAGGAGCAATGTAAGCTTTTGCAGTTAGAAAAAACAGATATATCTGCATGAGCAAAAGCTCTTGGAGTAAAAGTTCATTTTTTTAAAAGACATTCAAAAAGTACTAATGAGAGCTAAAGACTCATGATAGATTGGTCCATGGTGAAATGCCCAAATATAAAAATATCTCTCATGAAAAATAAAAAATAATACTTCGGTGAGACCATAGATTTTCAGCATATTTAATAAAGGTTTTCTCTAGTCTGAAGAAAGGGGGCAGCAGTTGACATGACTGAAAGAGAGACACTGCCTCCATCAAGATGAGCTGTTTCTGAGGGCTGAATAAATAATCCGCATGATTTAAAATATTAAAAGCCTTTTCCAGGCTTCCAGATATGCTTGCAGAAATGCAAGCTGGCAGTTACACATAGTTTAGGCAGAGTCCTCTGGAAAATTCGATATCAGGGCTACATCAAACATTGTTATAAATAAATGCAAGTATCAATACCTGATTTTTTTATTATAAATATTTCCTTTACCACTACTTCAATGCTCTTAGAATTTGGAAGGATCTGAGCCTCATGTAATATTTTAATATTTGAAGCAAGATCATTACGGTGTTCTATTAGAAGCCAGACCTGCAAAAATGTAATTTTTTATAGCTAATGGGACAAATGCAATTACTCAGTTTTCAATTCACCTTTACTCTGGCCTCTGTCAGAGATCTTGGAGTAGAGGCTGAACAATCATTCTCTCTTAGTGCATGGACCTGAAACCTTCTGGGCAGGAGAGGGGTGAATCATCTGACTGTGAAGCATCCTCCTCTTCTGCCCTGAAGGAAGAATTCTCCTCAGGTCAGGGGTTCTTGATATGGGTGGGAAGAAGGGTCGGTATTAGAGACCAGCAGTGAGATCTCTGACTAGAAAGTAATGTAGTCCTAAGCTATATTTGCTTTCCTGCAGCCCTCCTGCATGTAATGAAACTCCTCATGGGGGACAGGAAATGGAGGGGAGTTCTGAGGGCAGCCAATGGGAAGACATTCTGGCACTGAGGCTCTTGGAGAGATGCTGCCAGGCAGCAGAAGAGAGTTGCAAGGGACCACAAAGCTAGTGTGGATGGCCCTACTCTCCAATGGATCCTTAGGATCCATATGCATTTTAGAGGCTCCACAAAGTTTAGGGGCTAGACCTACTACTTCTGCCAGCCCCCAGGGTATGCCTACACTGCAGAGGGTTTTTTTTGAAAAACAGATATTTTTCCAAAAAAAAGTCAGTTATGTCCACACTGCAATCTTTTGGAAAAAAATCGAAAGAACAGAGGGGGTTTTCCGACAGCGGTAAACCTCTTTCTATGAGGAAGAACACTTTTTCCAAAAGAGCTCTTTCGGGAAAAGGTGTGTGTGGATGGGGAAGTTGGGGGGTGGAGGTTTCAAAAGAAGAGGCCTCCAGGAAAAAGTAGCTACTCTGTCCATAGTAATCACAACTTAAATGTGAGAGAGCATCCATTCAGTGTGGACGCTATCTTTCGAAAGAGCAGATCCCTTTTTCGACGCACTTTGGCAGTGTGGACACTCTCTTTCAGAAGAAGTTTTTTCAGAAGATCTCTTCCAGAAAAGCTTCTTCCAAAAGAAGCCTGCAGTCTAGATGTAGCCCCAGTGGAAGAATGTTAATGAAATTCGGTCAGAAGGAGTTTGCAGTGTTTTGCTGCCCCATGCCTCCTCTCAAAGGTCTGACAACAGTAGGACTTCAAGATTTGGCCAATGGGACTCTTACATCAGTAAGAGTTTACAGTGTTCTGGTCCTTAGTTCAAGTGACTATACTACCTTTGTTCCATGGGTTCTGCCAGCACCTGTCACACAACCCAGGTTTCAGTTCACTTGCACCAGAGGGTGCACCAAAATTGAGGGGAGAGGGTCAATGGCACAAGTTGACTGCAATCCCCACTGTTCCAAGGGAGCTATTTTAGGCTGGCACATGCCTCAGTGTGGACCGACCTAGACAGCCAGAGTGAGGGGCCAACTCGAGGAAGATGAGTGATTCAGCTGCAATCCTATACAGCCTTTGCCTGCCTGCTCCTCCAGAACCGTAGTTCCAGTTGAAGGCTATCTTCCTCTGGAAGAACTCCCCAGGGATGAAGGCAACAGCAATGAGTTTCTCCTCCTCTGCCTACCCTTGGCCAGAAGTAGGGAGATCAGTATTGCACCATTAGTACTGCAAGGTGAATCTGGCACATTTTTGCCATAACTGGAGAGTGTTTTCATTGGATTAAAAACAAATGATTTCATCAGCTTTTGAAAAAGCTTGAAAGTCATTTTATGTGCATGAGCATGTCAACTTGTTTGTTGCAAGGATACATTCGAGAAATGCATGTATTCAAGACCATTATGGGATTAAGTCATAGGGCCATTAGCAGGTCTGCCTAAGAATAAATAGTATTCATCCTCCTGATACCCAAAAGGTGCAAAGACAAATTCCTGAACTAAAGCTTCCAGTACAACACTGCCCCCCTGGAGCATTGTGAGTCACACTCCTCGCTTAACAAACAAAGGAAATAAGAGAGGGGAATGCATGCAAAAGGCCTCCATCTCTGCTGTCAGAATGAATAGCACAGGAAGACAAGTAATGCAAATACTGCAGAAGCTCTGAAAATATAAAGACATTCATCCAAGCCGTGCATACTGACATATGCATTTCAGCACTATGTGAGGGGCAGTGTGAACCTGGGCATTTTGAATGCTTGAAAGAAGAACCTGCAGTAACATCAATGCTTTTTAATTTGGCTTAAAGGTCTTTTGGCAGAGAACTAACACAACTAAATCAAAACCCAATCAGAAAAAAAATGTTCTCCAAAGCCCATTTTAGATGCAGCCCTTTTACAGCAATGTCTCCCTTCACATTTTGATAGTGTCTGTGTCAATTCTAAGATGATATGTTAGCTTGTGCCAGCAAGAGCATCTCAAAATAAACCTCATCAACAAAGCATTAAATAATAATATCACTTTTTCCCTGAAGTTTAGGTATTCTCTGTGATGTACTTATGAACATTTTTTAAAAGGAACATAAATTATTGATTCTCTATCAAATCTGTCTAACCAGTGAAGTGCATATAGATTGCAGCCCAGTTCTAAAATGTATTAAGGAATAAGCCAGAGCAGCAAAGAGAAATCATGAAATTGTTAAGATTGTCTGAATTTCTTGCGCTGATCAAGGCCCTGATCCTGCAGACACTGCCATGAACAGTAACATTGACTACAATATGGCGTCAATGGTGCTACTCCCCATAGCCAACACCGTACACAGACAGTGGGGCTGGAAGTAGGAGTACTCCTGCTCCCTCCCTCCCCCAGCTTGAAATAGAAATAACAAATACTTAAATACATGGTTTCCATCAGGAGCACCCCACTATAAAATTGTATAACTCCACAGTGAAAAACTCACACCCCTGAGTGACATAGTTGTACTGACCTAGCCCCCACTGTAGGTTTCACTGTATCAGCGGGAGAACTTCTCTTTTTGCTAGAGCTACTGCAGGGCTGGGCAATAAGACGGTGGTGGTTCACCAGGGTTAGCCCCTATCAGGCCGCCACCACTCTATTTACCTGCACCTCTGTAGGTACAGGCAATTGCACCTCCCATTCACCACACATTGCTGATCCCAGTCAATGGGAGTAGCTGGAAGAGGCATGGATCACTTCCCACATCTCCATTGGTCAGGAATGGTGATCCACCACCAACGGTGCTGCAATCACCTGTACCTACAGAGGCGCGGGTGAATACAGCAGTAGTGGTCTGCCAGGGTCAGGGATTAACCCTGGTGAACTGGATCCGGCCCACAGGCCAGTATTTGGCTACTGCTGAGTTAATGACTCATACAGAGGTGAATTAACTAGCCAACAGGAGATGCTCTTCACTCATGTTGCAGAGGGTTTCTCAAACTTCATTACACTGCGAGCCCCTTCTGCCAACAAACATTACCACATGATCCCACCGGGGGGGAGAGCGGAGGGGGAGGGGAACCAAAGCATGAGTCACCCAAGCCCCTTCATTCCAAGCAGGGGACCAATGCCCAAGGGCTTCAGCCCCAGGCCAAGGGCTTGTAACCTGAGCCTCACAAACCAAGGCTGAAGCCCTGGAGCTTCTGCTTAAATCACAGGTGTGGGGGCTCCAACTTTGACTCTGGGCCTCAGCAAATCTAAGTCAGCCCTGATGATCCCTTTAAAATGGGGTCACAAATCACTGTGGGGTCCCAACCCATAGTGTGAGAACTGCTGGTGTAGAGCTTCACAAGTAGGACAGCTGCACCACTACAGCTTTTTAAATGTAGACCTGCACTGAGTAATACATATGCACAGCATTGGCTCCTAGGCTGTGAGAACCACATCAAAATAGCTGTTTCCTCTTCACACATTTTATATTCATTATTAGGAGAATAATATAGTCTAGCAAAATATTAGCTGCCACTGGGCAGAAACAAAAGCCCAAAAATGTCTTGCAAAGGAATGGCAGGATGACTCTGTTCTTACCTCAGTTGAAACTGAGATCATACTAAAGGGGGTGCATATACATTAAACAGAAAGGGCTAATGAGATGAAGCATCAACTTCTTACAGAAAAAAACCCATTGTGGTGAGAAGAAAACTCCATCCTGAGCAATGCACTTGAAGGTCTGATTCTCTGTCCAATGGGGTTTTCCATAGGCTTGTGAGGGTTATGGATGAGATCCTAAGACACCTATCTGAGGAAAGGAAGCAAACAAACATTGCTACCTAGTGAGATTGAGACAAAAATAACAAAACTCCCATAGAGTTTATCTATGGTGATGTTTCCAAGGCTTCAAAATCAAATAAAAGTAATTTTTTTAAAAAAGCAACTGTCACTTGAGTATTTTTGTGGGGGAACAGAAGAAGGATCCTCATGCTCCCCTGATATTTCAGATTAGAAATGGAAGAATGGAAGCAAAATACAAAGGACTCATCAACGGTGTTCCCTTTAATCTGTGCACTTGTGCGGCTTGCTCAGGAAAGACTTAAATGCCACCTAGGTGATTAGCAGAGCACCTACAACTCACTCTTTCTTTCTACTGGTGGTGCATATTCACACATGCCTCAGTGCACACAACAATTTATTCCGCACACGGATAGAATAAAATCTGCACATGGATGGAAAAGATTAGAGGCAACATTGCTCACCATCACAGGCTTTACCTCTCTCTCTCTTTGCTGACAAGCTGTCTACTGCATGGTGGAGATGGGTATAGATCTGACTGTGCTGAAATCCTTATGGCAGCTGCATGGCTGTTTGATAGAGCTGAGGTAGAGAGCAACAGTTCTCCAAGGTAAGAATATGGCCCTTTGTTTTGACAACAGTGTAGGCAAGAACTGTACCTTTCTGGTATTGAAATGCACATATCTTTCTTCCAGGAGCAGTATTGTTTGGGGTAAATCTCACCAAAATCACATCAACAGGAATGTATTCCACTGGATTTAACTACATAGTTATCTCTTTGGCTGTGCTTTTAGTTTATGTTTGTTAGCTTGATATGATTGTGCTCTTATCGTTGTGCAGTACAGCCAGGTGGCTGAATGGGGTGTTATGTAAACCACAAGACAAAAATGTGCATATTCTCTTGGGCCCTACAGAATGGATTGATGTTCCCAGGAAAAAGGATTATCTTCTGCTCATAAAAGGAAACGAGTTGCTCAGCTGCTGGAGTGGGGAGAACAAAAGGCTTTGCTGCTGAAGGGGCAGAGGAGGAGTATTGTTTACTCATCACATTGCAAGTCATGTATTGGGTCTAGTTCTGCACCCTTGCTGTGGGAGTTACTTCAGTCATAGGGGCTGTACTGATTCATACCTTCATGTAGGGACCCAGCTTCCAAAGGGGAGGTGTGGGCTCCTGATCCCAGCTAGAAGGACATGCTCTTTCAGTCTCTCTCATTTTTTTCTTTTTTTAATGAAATAAATTGTGCAGAGAGGTGGATGAGGGGGGAGCCCCTGTGACTGACTAATCTCAGATCCTGAGGATGGGTGAATGCTGACAAACTCTTCTGTCATCTTCAGCTTCTTGTTTGAGGGGGCTATTTTCCTTGTTGTATTTCAATACGTTAATAAATACTTCCTGAACATTAGGATGAAGTGCCTGAAACAGCTGAATAGAATCATTTTTAGCCAATATTCAACAACCCATTCAAGCAAAGGCAGTACATTGTAGAATGCTTACTGGAACAAGGTGCCCTTGACCAGCTATGTTCAGGCAATGCAACATGTGGCCTTGTCCACACTACAAGAAAAATGTTTTCCGCTGTGTTTCAGCACTGGAATTCAAAAGTGCAGCAGTTTGCAAATATGGGTGGGAGAATAGAAATTCTAAACCAAACACTGTCATAATAATAAATAAGCTTCAGCTGAGATTTGACTCGCGATCCAGGCAGTGGTTCAGACTGACCCTGATTTTGATCGAGTGGTGTACCTGTCTCCCATCATTAGTTTGGAAGTGTTAAATACAAAAGGTGGAGATTTGCAACACAACAATCTGTGGCAATACAATCCTGCCTTTCTTCCTGGCATTTCCTTTGCAAGCTATCTTGCAATGTGTGCAAGCTGGATGGAATGTTGAGCACTAAGTAGTACAAGGTGCAATGATTTCTAACTGACCTATTGCAACATACCACTAGTACAGTGTCCTGTCCTCAGCTTGGCCTGTAATAGGAGTTTTGGAAGAAGATTAACATGGTTATACTTTATGTTCTGGTTCATTAACTAAAACATCAATACTGACAAAGCTTTCAGATGATGAGAAAGGTTTGGACTCCAGAAGAGAGAAAGTTGTTACAACATAGGATATTGTACCCTTATCTAATTTCAATACAGCTGGTGCTTTGATAATTTTGAATGGAGATATTAGATGGCAAAAGCAAAGGACAGTTCATAACTTTGAGAGCAGGTCATGTAAGAAAATATGCTTCTATCCTGAGAGTTTACCTACATGGGGATTAGGTTGGTATAACTACATTGCTCAGGGGTATGAATTTTTCACTGATATAAGTCAGTAGTGTAGAGTAGACCTGGCCTCAGCCAGCAAGGTGACCCAGTTCCTAGCCATAGAATCTTGTAGTCCTAACATTCCAAGCAGCCTTCTTTGGGGAATTATTTTTAATTCCTGATTTTTAACCTTTATTATTCTAAATGCTGAACAGTTTGAGGAAGGAGCAACTGAATCACCCTCTTCATGGTTCCATTGCAATAAATGAGGAAGACTCCCTGAAGCAAGGGACACTCAAATGTCTGCTATTAATAGCCTGCCCAATTTTAAAACATCTGTTGTTCCCAGTTACGTATTCCTTTCTGGCCATTGTTACACTGAACTGAATTGATCTGCAATGGCAGTTCATCTGTTTGGGTTACTGCTTAGATATTTACTTCATTGGCTTAACATATTTTCTCTTTTGTCATAATAATTGTATTTGTCTCCATAAAGGGCCTTTTATCCCAAAGGCTTTCAAAGTGCCCTAAAAATTTTCAATTTACACCCCTATACACCTTGTAGCACTGGAACAGGGGATGATTCATTGGTTTGACTACTAGCTTGGTACTAGGGAGACCTGGATTCAAGTTTTTACTGACCATCATCTTCCTTGGTTAACGTACACAGTTTCTCTGTGCCTCGGTTTCCCTTTATATATAAAATGCTTCTTTCCTCATTTATACTGCAACTTTGCACTAGTAAAGCTACAATGGCTAAATCAGGGCTAATTCCAAGTTGAGGCTAAGTCAAAGGCCAACATTTTCAAAGTCCAGCTAAACTCCTGAAAAGGGAGGCATCCAAAATCATAGATCACTTTTGAAAAATTTGTCCTAAATATCAAAGTTTAGGTTTGGCCCAGAAGCAGTTTGGGAAATATAGATATTTATCATGGTTGTAAATGACAACATGATACCCTTTGCTTCTTTGCCTCATTGTGCAGGTAGGACATTTAGTGATGTCCTTCACTGCACTACTCGTCTGGAGTGTAAAGTACATTATGGGAATCATGTAGCCACCGGGACTTTTAACTCCTCTATAATCAGCTTTTGATGACTAAAATACATTTTGTTAGTGAAATAAATGTATTTCCAGTGAAAGGCAGAGTGTTTGGAGAGGGAAAACTTATACTTTTCTTTTCTAAATAACTTGGGATTTGCTACTAGTTAAACAAATTATTTAATATCTAACCATGCTGGGAAAAAACAAATTTCATTTATTCTAAGGCACTGCGAGGTAAGGGAAGAGGGGAATGGGACGATGGTGGCAGTAGAACAGATTTGAAGAAAAATAGATTCTAGTAATAATGATTCGACATGGAGCATATCTATTTAAGCCTTAAGGAGAATAATTTGTTTACATGTATCTATCTTAAAGACAGCCACTTATAAATTCATTTAATTTGAATTCTTACATAGCCTCTGCAAATAAAAAGAATGAATAACCACATGGAAAATGTTCCTGCTAACTCCCAACTCTAAACATGATTCATTATTGAAAACTTTACCATAAAAATGAATTATTTCTACAGAGAAAATAGAAGAGCCACAAACATACAGATATCACATTGCCCTCTGTATTTCACAGTAGCCTTTTATTTTTAATTTAAGTTATTTACTGATGTTGAAGCACACGACTGTGGGTTCATCTCTGGCGGCTACAGTCTCAAACTCAAAAGTTACCTCTTCCACTTGTTTCAGATCTAGTGCTTCTAGGAACACGTGAAGACCAAGGAAAATATCATACATAGTCACAAGAAGGGTTTCTAATATCTTTTTGTCAATGTCATTAACATTGCCAACAAAGTTATGACTATCCACACATAAATCCTACATACATACAAATTATAGCTACAGTCATACCCACATCCTTCTAGATAGTGATAAGGTCTGATGGGTCTCTCCTAAACTGATCACCAGTAGACAGAAAGTCCCTGCTGGAGCTTTCCTGTCCAGACTCAGTTTTCCAAATCTGGCAACCCTCTTTCATAACATGATTCTGGCTTCATCTCATATCCTGCATGAAAGTGTTAGCTCTCTTTCTCCTCATTTGTATTGTGTCCTGCAAGGACATTTGAGTATACTGTTTTTTAGGTTGTATAAAGTTCCTTTCTATTCTCATTAGTAGGCCCTATCAAATTCACAGTCCATTTTGGTTAATGTCAGGGTCATAGGATTTTTAAAATTGAAAATGTCATGATTTCAGCTAGTTAAATCTGATATATCTGCTCTCTGGCCACCCAGCTCTGAAGTCAGAACAGATTTTAGGGTGGCAATATCTCAGTGCTCCTGCAACTTTCTTTTGGGTCGGACCTCCCAACTTGAGAAATGTTGGTGTCCGCCATGAAACCTGTAAAGAGTAAAAGCACACAAAAAAAACAGATTCACAGAGGGAGACCAAATATCACGCTCTGTGATGCATTTTTCATGGCCATTAATTTGGTAGGTCCCTACTCATTAGCATTGACACACAATCTTTATCCTGTGGTCAAGGCAGCTGTTAGAAAAAATGTGCCTCCAGACCAATTTGTGATCTAAAATTAATCTTACATTTAATTTTTTACAATACCGGCTAATTTTTGGCATTGGGTTATTTTTCCACCACTTACTTATGTCAAGCATTTCTTAACTCTTAAGACCTAATAGTAGTACAGCTAAGCTAAAACCATACAAACTTCAGTCTGTAGACCTTGTGTTTTACCCCTACTTACTTAGATATCTAATCCATACTTACCTCTTCTAACTACTAATCAAGCTTATGCTTCTATAACCCTAACCTTACACAATACACAATGAATGAATAATAAATAATCTTCTGCAGCTCACATGCAAATGGGGCTAGACCTATGACAGTTGACTTCAAAATTTAGCCTTCTATTTATTGTTTAATCAAAAGAAAATTCTCCTGTTTGACTATAGTCTGTCCCAATTTGTCACAGGAGCTACAGAGTCACAAAAGTTCCCAGGCCTGAAAAAGCTGCACTATATTAAGAGGCAGAATTATTTTCATAGAGAGTTAAGAGAATTATCTCCACACTTAATCAAAGTTTGGGCTTTACACTGTTGATTAAACCTACCTCCTGCCTATGGATCAAGGCTATGAGAGCCCTGCTGAATTTTCACATGGAGAACTCCGACCTTCAAAGGGTTCATCTAATTTGCTTTTGTTGCTTTTGATGTCCTACCTGAAGATAAGTTCTTACTTGGCTGAGTACAACTCATCATCCAAGAAGAGCTCTGTGTAGCTCAAAAGTGTGTCTCTTTCAGAAACAGAAATTGATTCAATAAAAGATATTACTTCATCCAACTTGTCTCTCTATAACTTAGTCAGTCAGGAAAGAATTCTTGAAGAAATCACAGAGATGAACGGGAGATGGGTCTCTCAGGTTATAGCTACACTGCATGCTTATTTCAAAATAAGAAATTTTGGAATAAAAACTCCAAAATAGGTAATTTTGAAATACTGCATCTACACTACAAATGCCCATCGAAATAGCGCTGAGCTATTTCAAAACAGTGTCCACACTGATTGAAGCCTGGATCACATTTAAAGCCCTCTGGAAGCACTTTGGGGAGGGCATCAGGACAGCAGTCACTTCCTGGAGCTGCTGCCTGAGGCTATCTCAGGCTCATGCCTAAAGGGACTCTCTGTACAGTCGTATCTCAAGCTCTTCGCCTTTGCTTACCTCCTTGAGGGACAACAAACTCTTGTCACTGCCTGCTCTGGTTGCCTTTGCAGACAGCACATCACTTCTGCCATGGAGCCAGACCTGCTGGAAAGCAGTCGCCAGCTCCTAGACCTCATGCTGCATTCCCTGGAGCAGCTACTGCATATTGCCCATGTGGCTCTGGAGGACCAGGACCCATCGTTCACTGTGGAGCACCTCCTCACCTCTCACCACATGCTGCTCATTCAGTACAGGCCCTCCCACCTTCCCCTTCGCACCGTACACTGCCGCTTCTGGAGACGGGACACATAAGAACATAAGAACAGTCCATCTAGCCCTGTAACTGGCCAATACCAGATGCCCCAGAGGGAGGGAACATATAGATAATCCTCACATGATCCCTCCCCTGTCACCCACCTCCAGAGAAACAGAGACTAGGGACACCATTCCTACCCATCCTGGCTAATAGCCATTGATGAACCTAACCTCATGAATCTATCTAGCTCTTTTTTTAACCCTGTTAAAGTCCTAGCCTTCACCACATCCTCTGGCAAGGAGTTCCACAGACTGACTGTGCACTGAGTGAAGAAAAACTTTCTTTTGTTTGTCTTAAACCTGCTGCCTATTAATTTCATTTGGTTGTAACAATATGGCTTTTCTGTAGCTATGCTGGAAGGCCTGTACTAGGCCTGAACCAAAGCCCCCTTCCTTAGCCAGACTGAAGAGTAGCAGCCATTACTGTAAGGCTTGGAGTTGCCTACTCACAGTTCCATCTAAATTGTATTACAAATTGTCACACCAGGCTGTGAGGCGGGACTTTGCCCTGATAGCTCCCCCACTATCACCAGATAAAGAAATAGATCTCAAGATGGGTAAAGAAATTTGTGCGTAACACCATTCTGTCTGGCAAGAAACTGCTTATCAATAGAGGATGTTGTGGAATCCTCATCCTATGAGCATTGTCACTACACTTTCCTATTGTTTGACTGTGTGATCTCTGTCTGGTTTGTAACTGTTTCTGTCTTCTGTATAATTAATTTTGCTAGGTGTAAATAAATTAAGGTGGTGGGGTATGATTGGTTAGGTAATTTTGTTATGATTGGTTAGTAAAATTATACTAAAATAATTGGTTAAGGTATAGCTATGCAAGACTCAGGTTTCATTATATAAACTGGGGTTCAAGAAGGAGAAGAGGAAGAAGATCAGAAGTAACAGAAGGAAGAAAAGGCTGGAAGAGGACCAGGAGGAGGGAGGAAGACCTGGAAAAGAAGGACTCACCTCTGAGACACAGCCTAAGACCAGAGAGACTGATATTGCTTGGCCAACAGGGGAAGTCTGCCTGCCTTTATCAGGATTGGTGAGCATGACCCTGTGTGCTTAGCATGTGCATTCTGCTTGTTTGGGAATTCTCAATAAATAGAGGATAAGGATATTGTGTGAGGCTTTTTCAGTGGCGAAAGATCCTGCCAACCCGCAGGTTGTTACATCCTGAGCCCTAGGAATTGGGTTAGGGTGGGTGTATCAATTAATAGGGTTGCACCTTGAGCCCTAGGAACTGGGTAAAGGTATGTGTCCTTACAGTGTGGAAGGAATAGAGAAATTTGTGCGGGTAACTTGGTGACCCCTAGTTCTTATATTGTGGAAATAAGTAAATAACTTTTCCTTATTCACTTTTTCAACACCAGTCATGATTTTATAGGCCTCTATCATATCCCCCCTTAGTCTCCTCTTTTCTAAGATGAGAAGTCCAAGTCTTTTTAATCTTTCTTCATATGGAACCTGTTCCAAACCCCTAATCATTTTTGTTGCCCTTTGCTGAACCTTTTCCAGTACCAATATATCTTTTTTGAGATGAGGCAACCACATCTGTATGCAGTATTCAAGATGTGGACATACCATGGTTTTATATAGAGGCATCAAGATATTTTCTGTCTTATTCTCTATCCCTCTTTTAATTATTCCTAAAATTCTATTTGCTTTTTTGACTGCTGCTTCACACTGAGTGGATGTTTTCAGAGAACTATCCACAATGACTCCAAGATCTCTCTCTTGAATAGTTGTCCCCATTATATTGTATGCACGGTTGGGATTATTTTTTCCAATGTGCATTACTTTACATGTATCAACATTAAATTTCATTTGCCATTTTGTTGCCCAATCACTTAGTTTGATAAGATCTTTTTGAAGCTCTTCACAGTCTGCATTGGTCTTAACTATCTTGAGCAGTTTGGTATCATCTGCAAATTTTGCCACCTCACTGGTTACCCCTTTTTCTAGATAATTTATAAATAAGTTGAATAGAATGGGTCCCAGGATAGACCCTTGCGGGACTCCACTAGTTACCTTTTTCCATTCTGGAAACGTATAATTTATTCCTATCCTTTGTTTCCTGTCTTTTAACCAGTTATCAATCCCTTCCCTCTTATCCCATGACAAAGAGCTTTTGGTGAGGGACCTTGTTAAAGGCTTTCTGGAAATCTAAGTATACTATATCCACTGAATTCCCCTTGCCCACGTTTGCTGATCCCCTCAAAGAACTCTAGCAGATTAGTAAGGCATGATTTCCCTTTACAGAAACCATGTTGACTTTTCCCCAACAATGTATGTTCATCTATGTGTCTGACAATTTTATTCTTTAATATTGCTTCAACTAATTTGCCTGGTATTGATGTTAGACTTACCAGTTTGTAATTGCTAGGATCACCTCTAGAACCCTTTTTGGACACCAGGTACAACTGGTATGACCGAATCATCATGGAGCAATGGGATGACCAGCAGTGGCTCCAGAATTTCCGCATGCAGAGGACACCTTCATGGAGCTCTGCAAGTGACTCACCCCTGCCCTCCGGTGAGGCGACATCAAATGCAACCCGCTATCCCCCTCCAAAAGTGGGTCACCATCACTATTTGGAAGCTCACCATGTCAGACAAGGAAGGTGTTTCAGTCCTGCCTTCACAAAGCCCTGCTGGGAGATGGGGTAACATGGGGGTTTGTCCTGATGTGTGGGAAGGAGGTTGAACTCAGGGAATTCCTGAGGGCTGTAGCAACCCTGTGAGTCTCTGTTTGTCTCCTTCTACAAGTGGCGAGGGCCATCAACACCCATTCTGCTGCACAGAATCATCAAGCTGGGCGATGTTGACCCCATTGTTTCCAGCTTTGCCACCATGAGTTTCTCCAATTGGGGGAGGAGGGCATTGACGGCACCCATAGCCCCATCCAGGCCCCCAACCTCCAGGCATCAGACTACATCAATCAAAAGGGGTACTTTTCCATGGTCCTGCACCTCATGGACTACCGGAGCTGGTTCACTAACATTAATGTCAGGTGGTTGGGGAAGGTGCACAATGCCCACATCATTAGGAACTCCAGCCTGTTCCAGAAGATGCATACCAGCACTTTTTTCCCCGACTGCACCATCCGGGGACATGGACATACCAAAATGCATAATTCCTGGGGGAGGCAGCCTACTTCTAGTTCTCCTGGCTGATGAAGCCTTACACAGGACACTTGGACCCCACAAATGAACATTTCAACCGCAGGCTCAGCAGGGCCTGCATTGTTTTGGAGGGTGCCTTTGGGCATCTCGAAGGAAGGTTCCGCTGTCTCCTCCCCCACCTGGACCTCGGCAAGTGGAAAGTCCCCCAGGTGGTCTCAGTCTGTTGTGTCCTGCACAACCTGTGTGAAAATAAGGGGAAAATGTTCCTGCCAGAGTGGTGGGCAAAGGCCAAGCCAGGGTCTTTGAACAGCTGTTCACAGCTGCCATCCAGCAGGTCCATCGGGAGCTGTCAGCATTTCAGACAAGGACGCTTGTGAAACTCTCCCCTGGGCCTCCCCACAAGGGGCCTCTGCATTGCCCCATTGTGCCTTTCCTCCTTTCCCCCTAATTCCTCCTCCATTCCCCCTCCCCTGCAGACACAATAAACAAGGCTTTTTGTTTTTGAACAATAAACTAGTGGGTTTTTTTTAATTTGAGTAAATAAAACTGGGTAGGGACAGGGGAAAGAACCTGGGAGAGGGGGGAAGGAAGATAAAAGTGGGGGGAGAGAGGCTCAGGGATGGCGCCTGCCTTCTGCGATCCCACCATCTCATGTGCGGGGGGGGCCCTCAGCGGCCTTGAGGGGGAAGCTGATGGAGAAGCCAGAGGGGCAAAGATGAGAGCAGGAGCTGGGGCTGGAGCTGGAGCAGAAACGGGGGGCGGGGGGAGGGGAGAGGGGGGAAGGCAGCTACTTGACTGCTCTATGACTGCCATCAGGTGGTCAATGGCAATGGTGGAAGCCGCACACATGCTCCGGACCTGCTGCAACAGCTCCTGCCAGGTGGCACAGCACAGCTCCAGGTCTTCATCTAGTCTGCAGTCCTGCCACTCCAGAGACTTCTGCAGTGCACCTAAGCTGGCAACATGTTCCCGCTGCAGGTCTTCCTGGGGTCGCTGGCACCTGCAGGCTTTGCAGGGTCGGGAGGCTGGTGTGGGAGATGTGGCTCGAGCCCCACACGCAGTCCTTATATTCTTTTAGACCGTAATTTATAACATTTTGGTATCGCATTTCTGTTTAAAATAGAAAGTATGGCCCAACCTATTTGCAATATTTTGTTATCAGGTAGCTTAGGCAAAAAAAGTTCTTCAAACTAACGGGCTCTGTTAATGAATGCTTTAGATAGCTTCAATTTTCTCATACTTTGGGGGGACTGTAGTAGCTGGCCACCAGAGTGAACCCAGAGGACAATGTGCTAGAGGAGAAAGTGGAGATGCCTCCCGGAGTGCTGACATGGTCACTGCCACTCACCTTCCCACTCTCTGGGGCTCCTCACTGTCCTGTCCTGCTGGGCCAGCTCCCTGGTCTCCCCCAGCCTCGGCCCCAAGCTGAGGTCCCTGCCCCCACCAAGAAGCAGTACAGACACTGAACCTCTTCAGGTCCAAGGAGAGTGCAGTTTAGGGCCCAACCTCCAGGGATACCCCTTCCCAGATGGGATCAAACCCCAGATAATTAGGTAAGCCTCCTTTAACAATGAAAGAGGGAATGTGCACACTGGTTGCCCCTCTAGGTAACAATCGTCTTCACTGCATTTGATAGAAAATAAAAATGGTTTTATTGAATTGACACAGTAGGATTTAAGTAATAAGTAAAAACAGACAGAGCAAAGTCAGTTACAAATCAAAGGAACAAAACTGCTTGGCTAATTTTACACTGAAACCTCAGCACAAACTTAATCAAACTCACCCTAAAACCTCCTTTCCAGCTGCTCCTCCAAACCAGGGCTCTGTTCCCCACCCTGGGGTCCCTGGCCCCTTCCTTCAGGTGCAGCCCAGCCAAAAGACCCAGGCCTCTGCTTTCCTATTCTTTTTGTTAAGGAGTTGAGGCCACTCCCTACCAACCACTGCTCAGACTGAAGGACAAAAGATTGTTTAACAGTGGCTCATCTAGAAGTTGCAGGTAACACCCTCCATGTCTCCCATTCACACATTTGAAACTCACAAATTATTCCCCATTCTATGGCTACGTCTAGACTGACATGATTTTCCGCAAATGCTTTTAACAGAAAAGTTTTCAATTAAAAGTATTTGCGGAAAAGAGTGTCTAGATTGGCACCGATGCTTTTCCGCAAAAGCACTTTTTGCGGAAAAGCATCCGTGCCAATCTAGGCACACTTTCATGCAAAAAAGCCCCGATCGCCATTTTCACAATTGGGGCTTTTTTGCAGAAAACAAATCTGAGCTGTCTACACTGGCTCTTTTGCGCAAAAGCTTTGTGCAAAAGGACTTTTTCCCAAATGGGAGCAGCATAGTATTTCCAGAAGAACACTGACAATCTTACATAAGATCATCAGTGTTCTTGCGGAAATTCAAGCGGACAGTGTAGACAGCTGGCAAGTTTTTCCGGAAAAGTGGCTGATTTTCCGGAAAAACTGGCCAGTCTAGACACAGCCTATGTGTCTAGTTTTACACACACAAATGATACATACAACAGAGTAAGATAATCAGAGCCAGCAGATCATGACATGAAGATCGATGGGTTACATGAAATAATTCACTCAAACCATCTTTGAGTTATGTATATTCATGTCTATGAGTCCATTTCATAAAGCATGGGGCGGGTGTCTGTCACAGAGGTGGAGGAGGATGGTGGCAGATAACAGGGAGGCCTGGGGCATGGCAAATGAGAATGTCTTTTTGGCTCCTGAGCAGTCTAGCCGGTCCCAGCACTCCAGTTCTGGTGAGCCAGAAGCTGGGGAGATAACCAGTGATAAGTACTCAGTCTGCTTCAATACTGCAGGGACATCTGGTCAAGCACTGCTTTTTTAATTGGGCTACAAGAGGTAGTGAAATAACCAATTCAGGAACAGTTGCTTTCTGAGTCTCATTCCTCTCTATGGCTAGGAAGAAGGGGCCCTGCAGTAAAGTATGTTTTGAGCAACAGGATGTTCCATGAATCCTCCATAGAGATCTTGAGGATAGTTTCCTGGAGGTAATCTCCAATCCTCTGCAGGAGGGTTGCCTTTGTTTCTTCTTCTGAGGTAGGAGCTTTGCCACACCGCCCAGCAATTACTTTAGCAGGCATCATTACAGCACACAGGATAGGAGCATATGGCCCCAATCTGCAGCTGGACACATAGAGGAGCTGTGGGTCTGCCCCACAGAAGCTCATCACCTATTAAAAACCATCTTGTTAGTCTTTAAAGTGCTACATAGTTTTTCCTTTTGTTTTAACTTCAGGAGTGAGAGAATAGCTGCAATTATGCAGACACACACTGCCTGTGGGAAATGGTATCAGCAATCAGTATCGTAACCCTATGTGCTGGTACCCCATGGCTATCCTTCCCTTTTGTCCTAACTTCCCCCTCCCCCCTCAGGCCACGATCACCGGGGCTGGAGCTCTCACCAGGCTGTGTGAGAGCTAGGAGGAAGTGAGAAAGATGTGTTTGTTGAGATCAAGGGTGTAAGTAATAACACCTCTGGCAGCTCTATTGTTTCTTTAGCAGCTGCAGATGTGCCCTTGATGGTCTCGCACACATCAGCTCAGAGCCTCTCAGAGATAAGAAAAAGGAACTGGGGGAGTAAAGCAGACGTGTTCAGAGAGGTGCTGCAGTTATCAGGTGTTTTGGATTGTGAGCAGAGAACATGGTGGGAGGCAATCAGTTAGGCTAGGAAACAGATGCAGAGACAGAGGACAGTGCTGCTCAAGGAGTAAATAGACATGTTGTGGTCCCTGATTGAATTTCAGGCTGAACACATCTGTGCATGCCTTCCCCCCTCTCCCTCCCCCCGCAGGCCAGACAGAACTGCCTTCCTGCACCACCCCACACTCCCCTCTCCCCCATTCTTCCTTTCCTCAGGGACCTCTACAGTACCCCAGATACGCCATCCCATGGGACGGTTCACACA
Organism: Apalone spinifera; assembly: GCA_030068395.1. NCBI lineage: Eukaryota > Metazoa > Chordata > Testudines > Trionychidae > Apalone > Apalone spinifera. Next base: position 43,865,012 of record CM057845.1, read on the forward strand.
GTGACAGCTTGCCATGCTCTCAGCTCTGAGCACCGTATTGGCAAACATGCTTGTGAATTTCCTGTTCCTTTCCGTCAGAGAGACTTTCCCCTGTATGAGGAGAGGTTAAAGCGACTGGGACTTTTCAGTTTAGAAAAGAGGAGACTGAGGGGGGATATGATAGAGGTATATAAAATCATGAGTGATGTGGAGAGGGCCGATAAAGAAAAGTTATTTATTAGTTCCCTCAATAGACGAACTAGAGAACATCAAATGAAATTAATGGGTAGCAGGTTTAAAACTAATAAAAGAAAGTTCTTCTTCACACAGCGTGTAGTCAACCTGTGGAACTCCTTGCCAGAGGAGGCTGTGAAGGCTAGGACTATAATAGAGTTTAAAGAGAAGCTAGATAATTTCATGGAGGTTAGGTCCATAAAAGGCTATTAGCCAGGGGATAAAATGGTGTCCTTGGCCTCTGTTTGTCAGAGGCTGGAGAGGAATGGCAGGAGACAAATCGCTTGATCATTGTCTTCGGTCCACCCTCCCTGGGGCACCTGGTGCTGGCCACTGTCGGCAGACAGGATACTGGGCTAGATGGACCTTTGGTCTGACCCAGTACGGCCGTTCTTATGTTCTTATGTCTGAGGGTCAGGTTACCAATACATAAATATGTTTGCATGGGTGTGGAATGAAACTGAACTTTTGAAAAGTGAATCAATCTTTATTATTCTCCAGCATATGGTGACTACTGCTAGCATTCAGACAGTGCCAATAGGTACATTTGGGCTGTGTCTAGACTGGCCAGTTTTTCCGGAAAACCAGCTGCTTTTCTGGAAAAACTTGCCAGCTGTCTACACTGGCCGCTTGAATTTCCGCAAAACCACTGACTTCCTACTGTAAGAAATCAGTGCTTCTTGCGGAAATACTATTCTGGTCCCGTTCAGGCAAAAGTCCCTTTTGTGCAAAGCTTTTGCGCAAAGGGGCCAGTGTAGACAGCTCAGATTTGTTTTCCGCAAAAAAGCCCCGATCGCGAAAATGGCGATCGGGGCTTTTTTGTGGAAAAGCACGTCTAGATTGGCATGGATGCTTTTCCTCAAAAAGTGCTTTTGCGGAAAAGCATCTGTGCCAATCTAGACGCTCTGTTCTGAAAATGCTTTTAACGGAAAACTTTTCCGTTAAAAGCATTTGCGGAAAATCATGCCGATCTAGACGCAGCCTTGTAGTGTTATAGTAGTGCATGCATAGTAATCATTACAGTACAAGATTCATGCCATGTTGAAAAAAAAAAGAATGGTTACACATGTTACCATAACACGCGCATAACTGTGACCCACTGTTAAAATGCTTCTTCAAAGCCTCCCTAATCTGAATAGCTTCCCATTGAGCCCCTGTTAGAGTACATCTACACAGCAAGGCAAAAGTTGAATTAAGATATGAACTTCAGCTATGTCAATTGTGTAGCTGAAGTCGAAATAGCTTAATTTGGCTTTTGGTGCTGTCTACACAGCAGGAAATTAAAGGAAGAACACTCTTCCTTCGACTTCCCTTACTCCTCATGAAATGAGGGTTACAGGAGTTGGAGTAAGAAGTCCTCCATCTCGACATTATTTCATTTTATGTGTAGACACACACTATGTTATTTCAAAATAATGTCAGTTATTCCAAAATAACGCTGCTTTGTAGATGTACCCTTACAGCCCTGGTATCTGGCTGCTCAAAAGCAGCAGACAGACACTCTACCTCCATATTCCGCTCTTAGGGCACGACTACACAGCAGGGATAAAGCCGAAATAAGCTACGCAACTTCAGCTATGCCAACTGCATCGCTTAAATCGAAATAGCTTAATTCGGCTTTTGGCGTTGTCTACGCAGCAGGAAGTCCGAGAAAGCGCACTCTTCCTCCCACTTCCCTTACTCCTTGTAAAATGAGGGTTGCAGGAGTCGGAGTAAGAAGTCCTCCAGCTTGACATTATTTTGACATTATGTCAAAATAACTGCTTGTAGTGTAGACATGGACTTTGTTATTTCGGGATAACGTCAGTTATTCCAAAATAATGCTGCTGTGTAGACATACCCTTAGGGAAACATCTCCCCCTTTGATTCACATATGTTCTGAAGGGCTCAGCAGGTGGCTATAACAGGGGGATATTTTCTTCACTGAGTTCTAACCTGCAAAGGAGACAGCATCATTGCCCTTCAGTCAGCAAAAGGTGACTTTAATTCTGCACCTACTGAAACTGTTGTAGAAGTGCTCTTTGCTTTTGTAAGGGTGGCTGGTGTAAGGCTTCATGAGCTATGAGAGCAAGGAGTAGGCTGGGATTCCCAGGATCACCACTGGCATTTCCACATCCTCAGTGGTAACACCCTGGTCTGGAAAGAAAATCCCTGCTTGCAGCTTTCCTGTGTTCCTAAAGATGCTCCTGCCCTGGTCAGCCCATGTTGATGTTGGTGAAACTACCACAGTGATCCACTAGCCCTTCCAAAACAATAGAAAAGTAGCCTTTTCTTTCGATGTACTCTATGGGAAAGTGGTCTTTGAGGAAAAGGTTAATATGTGCAACAACACCCCACCGCAGTTAAGGAATCCCATTTGCTGCAAAACCCTCCACTCTTCCACACGCATTGGCCATAGCAGGAAGCAATTCATGGCCCTACACACTTGCATTGCTACAACAGCCCCAGAGGATTTCCCCCCTCCGTACTGATTCACGTCTGATCAGTAGTAGACATTGCCAGCTTCCAGACACTGATCACCACGCACTTCTCCACCATTGGTGAGCCATCATTTCGGAGTTCCTGCACCATGGGGCTGGGTCACATGCTGCACACAGTTCTAAGAAGATGACGTTCCGCATCTGAAAGTACTGCAGCCACAGCTCATCATCCCCTACTTGCAAAAGTATGTGATCCCACTGCTCAGTGGCTGTTTCTCAAGCCAAGAACCGACCATCCTCCAGGTTCAGCTGCTCTCTGACTGCCAACAACAATCTTGAATTGTTTCAGTCCATGGCACAGAGCAAAGCAGACCTCACGGTGTTATCATCATCAGAGTTGCAGTTCATAAAATATTGCAAGAGCAGGTATGTTGTGTTCATAACACTCATCACAATACTGGAGAGCTGTGCAGGATCCATACTTTTGGACAAGAGATGGTGTGAGGGCAGTTTACAGAGGCTGTTGAAAAAGCAGCACAAAACGTACTAGAAAGCTCATGGAATGATGGGACAGAGAAATCTGCATCATGAGCCTGTCCCCCAGAGGCATTAAAAACCCTGCCCAGAACATCCTGCAGCAGATGGATGCAGTGGGTTAGCTACCTATAGTACACTGCTCTCTGCCTCAATGCAAGCACTGCTAATGTAAACATGCTCTGCTGACACAAGGAGCATATTGTGGAACTGCACCAGTGATTTAATCACAGCAAAGGCTGTATGTAGACATAACTTCAGTCAACTTAAGTTAGTAGTGTAGACATGGCCTATGTACTGTGGGGCGGGAGAAGCAAAAATATTCCTGTTTATAGCCCCTATGGGCTAGCACTACTTCTGCTAACATGTCACATGTGGTCATTTTTTTCTGCTTTCCTCACCCCAAGTGCAAATTTTGTATGGGGGGGAGGGGAGGAGTGTAATTAACTATGTAAATTGCATTAAATGTTAACATTAGTAAAGGTAAGACTCTGATCCCTTTTATTTTGAAAATAGTTTGCTAAGAGGTAGATTGATTAAACATAAATTTGTATGATTCCTGACTGCAGTGTCATTCAATTTGGCAAGTGTTGCCTACAAAACACCAGTATTACACATAACACTACGAACTTGTTTCGGGAACATCTTATTTAAAATAGCTGAGAGTTTCTTTCATTCTCTCCTACAAATGGGTAAGGATAAATCTTATTAAAAGTCATGCAAATTGCAGTCATTAACAAGATAACCTTATTTGGTTTATACAGAGTCCATGTTTTCCTCTAAGTGAAACAATACCAATACTTGTAATACAGATGTACAAGTGCTAGAGTAGACTTCATTGATAAATATCACAATATTGTCCTTTTATTTTTACACCAACATTGCTATTAGCATACTTTTAAGCAAATCGGCAATATGTACTGGAATCAGCCTCACATCTCTCTGGCAATGTAACAACAATTCTTTCTTTTATTTTCTAGGAGAGGTTGTTGGTTAGAGCCAAACATAAGAAGAAACAGAGAACTCTAATGTTCCAAGCAAGTGGTCTGTCTACTACTGACCTAAGGAAGGCTTCACATATTTATTATACTTCACAATATGTTACCTTAATAATATACTAATAATAGGCTGTATACTTCACAAGGTACAGTCATTCTCACTGAGTTACTTTGTCAGTGGCATATTTGCAGCAGATTTTATGACAAAATAATGTTATGTTCTAAAACAGCAATTAGGTGGAAAGTGGCATATATGAAATTGAAAGCCTGGCACCCAATAATCTCAATTCACAGTCCTAAAAATGTCATCCCGTCCTTTCTGAAAGTAATATAACCATCGCATTGACTTATTCTGAATCTACTAATGGGGCTCTTAATGTAGAAGTGGAATAAACTGAACAGAGAATGATCAAATACTTCAAATGTTAGTCCAAAGTTCACTGCTTTATCCTGACTATTTCAGTTTGAAAAGCACTAAAAACAGAAGAACAGGTCTTAGGCTACAGCTAAGCAGCCACTTGGTATACCTTAGGACAGGGTGGCGTAAGGCCATATTTATGTTCCTCTAATCCTGGAGCCATACACACTCTAAACTGCCTAAAGTATAACGTAGAACAACCTGATTTATGTCAAATAGCACCAAGGGGCTTGTATATGTGCCAGGGATCATTGAAGTCCAGGGACATTTCTGCCTTTCCTCCTTTCCCCTGCACCCATGTACAAGGGTTGGCATGCCTAGGGATTACTATGATATAGGAGAATCCTATGCCATGGGAATCCTCTAGTGACTGGATATCCCATTATTAGTTCTGTTCTGTGCCAAGACTGCAATGTAAAGACGCTTAAATAAAAAAAGTTGTTGCGCCTATTATGTGTTTGCTCAGAATATTGCAATTCAGTTCAGTTATTGAACATAATGCATGGTAATGATTAGAGATGTAATAGTATCGTTGATTAATCAATTAACCGATGAGCAAAAGCTTATATGTTAATGCTATAGATACATGCATTTCCCCCTTACCAATACATTTTTTAGCAGGCTGGCCAGCTGCCCAGCTCAGTCCCGTCTTGCACTGGGTCTGGGACCTGCCCCGATTGCAGCTCTGCATTTAAAGAGTATTAGGAGCCAGGTTTGCAGGCAGCCCAGCTCAGTTCCAGCTTGTGCCAGGTCGGGGAGCACAGACTCCCCTCCCCTGGACAGGGGCTGCTGCCAACCCATGCTGCTTCCTCTGTATCAGAGGAGCAGTGCAGGGTGGCAGGCAGCTGGTCTGCAAGGGGAGCCAGTTTTTAAACTGGCTCTCATCATGGACCAGCTCCTGCCTGGCACCACACACTGCTGCCTCTGATAGAGATGCAGCAGCAGCATGGGGTGGCAGAGGGCTCTCCAGGAGCAGGGCTGGAATGCACTAGCTGCCAGCCCCACCCCCAGGGACTATAGAATAGTTGACTAACTGATAAGAATTCATGAGGTTAATCGACTATTCAATTAACCAATATTTAACATCCCTAGTAATAATAGCTCCATTCTGAGTGAAAAAGAGCAAAACCCCCAAGTTTCATATCAAAGCCATGCAAAACTATAAATGGTGAATAATAGGAATGCAAAGCTGTAAGTAAGGCCACATTCTTTCAAATCTTTGCCTAATTCCTACAAATACTAGTAAAAGGTTTACTCAGTCTTGACTGCCGGTTCGCGTTGACAATCAGCTGAGCTGGCACAACACGGCGGCCATTTTTATTTTAATGAAGCAGGGGATATTTAAATCCCCACTTCATTGACTATGTCGGTATGTCTAATTTACATGCTTCTGTCGGCAGAGGCATGTAGTCTAGACATATCCTTAGAGACTTCTTCCTGAAGAGACCTCCAGGAAAAAGCACAGGTACCCTAAAAGCCACTCCGTCCATAATAATCACAACTTAAATGCGAGATAGTGTCCAAAAAATGTGGATGCTATCTTTCAAAAAAGCAGATTGCTTTTTTGATGCATTTTTCCTGTATGGATGCTTTCTTTTGAAAGAAGTTTTTCCAGAAGATCTCTTCCGGAAAAGCTTCTTTCTATAGAAGCTTGCAGTCTAGACATAGCTGAGAGAGTTAAGAAGCCATGCAGTAACTGCACACAGATATTCATGAATCATATTGTGTGGAATAAAGCACTCTTCTCTGCCTGACAGTTAAAGGTCTGTGTTTCCTTCTGTGGTAGATGGGCTATTCAAAAGGAGAATAGACACATAGTCCCTGAAGACTGGGTCATGTGATCTCAGTGAGCAGGCTTGGACTAGAGGTTTTTCTAGAGAGAAATGCATTGTCTGAGAGAGGAACAGGCATAGGGTTTATGAGAGCCTGGAGAGAGGCCAAGACTACATCTACACAGCAAAAACTCCCAGCAAGTCTCAGAGCCTGAGTCAACTGACTCAGGTTATGGGATCCATGCTATGGAGCTAAAATTAGTCACATAGATGTTCCCCTTGGGCTGGAGCCTAAGCTCTGAAAACCAGCTAGGGGGTTAGCTATCAGAGCCCCAGTTCCAGTGCAAATGGGAATGCCTACACTGCTACTTTTGGCCCAAAGCCTTAACCCTGCAAACCTGTCAGTTGTCTCAGGCTTTGTCTACATTTACCTGCACCATCGACCTACTTCAGCTACGCAAATATCATAGACATGCCACAGCATCTTGCATGTGGTAAGGTTGGCAGGGTTTGTTTTCCCTCTGATGCCAGCTACTCTTCTCTTCCTGGCGGAGTACCATCATTGACAGGAATGCTCTCGGAGATTGATTTATCACATTTATAGAAGTGTTACCCCAGAGTCTCAGTAGCAAGCAGAATCTTTTGAATTAATTTAGAATTTAGGATAAGGGATCTGATTGATGATGTTAAATGTTCTGGTTACCAGAAGGGAGGCCTCTGACACCATATCTGATCACCGAAATTTTCCCCAAAAGAAACATGCTTGGAGTCCAGATTAAAGTTCACTAATATATTGTAAGAATTTAAATTGACAAGTACATGAACAAGAACCAACAAATCCAACCCCGACCCCAAAACAGAAGAGAAGAAAGACAGAAAGATCCCCAATACAGGTAAGGTATTTATACGTTACAAAAGTCTCTGTGTCGCCGATGGTGGTACTGGTGCTTGCGACCTTCTACCTTTGGGCTCAGGTTAGTCCTCAGGGAGGAACCGCAAGTGATCCCTCGCAGATGGATCAATTCCCTTTGGTGGAATCCTAGGCTGTTGCCACAGGAGCCAAGGCTGATGATGAATGGTGGTACAGTTCTGATATGATTCTCATTGGGCCTTCACCACAACAGTGTTTCAGGGATGATGACAATGTTATGGTCTGAGGCAGGTAGAGATCAAACA
>CM057845.1:43872642-43882679 GCA_030068395.1 Apalone spinifera
CTATGCCTTTTCCCTCTGTGGCACTGTCAGGCTGGAACGCTACTCTTGAAGGGTGACCGTCATTGGAGCCTGATCCTTCGATACACGGAAGTGGGCCCTCAATGGCATAGATGCTCCCTCTCTGACACACTCTGTCCTCACAGACGGAACACTGACCACACCCTCCCTTGGGGTGCAGTGCTTTTTTAGAACCTTTGGCGGGAAAACTTGTGTAGGGTGGTGTGCACAATTTCGGGCCGGGTGAAAAGGATCTGCATGCTTGGTGCAAGCCTCTTCGTGCCTTGTGCACAGCTTTTGCATGCCATGTGCATAAGTTGGTAATGAGCGCAAAGACTTCTGGTGGGGAACAAGTCCAGATCTTTCCACACAGTCCTGATGGTAATCTCCATTTTGTTTTCCAGTCACTGATGACAATCACCATTTTAAGTGTGCACCATTCCCAAATTCTGTACATAGCAATTGCATTATAACCATTACGAACAGATCAACATTATAACATTAGAGAACAGAAGACACGATAAATTGATGGCCAGTGGATTGATCACTGCAGCGTTGATCCATCACATAGTGTAGACAAGGCTTCAGGCCCTGAGACTCACTGCTGCAGGTATGGCTTTGTTTGTTTGTTTGTGTGCATTGTAGGCATATCGAAAGGTGCTAGACAGCTGCTTCTGGGGACAGGGCTGATGTGCTTTTTCTGAGGCTGCTGCAAGAAAGAGTTCTCTATTTTATAAATAAACAGCACATGCTATGTAAGAAAATATCTGAATTTATATCACCAGTTTCTGATTCTGCAAGGCCCCCAGTTCTAGTCAGCAAAGAAACAATAACTGCTCATAAGGGACATGAGTTGTTAACAGATTCCAGAATGTGTTGTGACTCACTCAGACAAATATTTAGGGATTCCTAGAAGCACATGCATGAATTAATGCATATAGTGATCATCTGACAAACTGGAGAAGAGCACATTTTGTGCAACATTGCACTTATTTTCTACTAAACCCAAATGTACAATTAACTTCTACAAAGGTTCAATGTTGTGCATGACGTTACTTGACATTACATGACAAAGGCCAATACTGTGCATGACATGACACACATTTATAAAGATTTTGGCAATGGGAACGATTAACTTGGGGGATTGTTGTCTCAGATCACTTGCTGTTGGAAAGGTTCCACTTCTGAGCACCACCATCACACAATGACAGTCTAGTCTAGTCTAGTCCCACGAGAGACTGTAAGATGGATAGAAAGCCGGCTAGACTGTCGGGCCCAACAGATAGTGATTAATGGCTTGATGTCAGGTTGGCGGTCGGTTTCTAGCAGAGATCAGTTTTAGGGCCAGTTTTGTTCAACATCTTTATTAATGACCTGGATGAGGGGATGGATTGCACCCTCAGCAAGTTCACAGCTGACACTAAGCTAGGGGGAAAGGTAGCTATGTTGGACAGTAGGGTCCAGAGTGACCTAGATAAAAGCAGTGTTTCCCAATTGGTGCTCCGGGGAACCCTAGGGATCTGCGAAGTGAAAGCAAGAGTTCCACGAAGAGCCGGCACTCCCCCGCCGCCTGTTAAAGAGACAGAGCCATGGCGAGGGATTTTTTTTTTTTTTCTGAACGAAACGTGGCAGGGACCTTTTTTTTTTAAGGGAACTCTAGGGGTTCTGTGACCAAATAAAATTGGGAAACTCTGAATTAGAGGATTGAGACAAAAGAAATCTGATGAGGACAAGTGCAAAGTCTTGCACTTGGGATGGAAGAATCCCAAGCATTGTTACAGGCTGGGGACTGAATGGCTAAGTAGCAGTTCAGCAGAAAAGAACCTGGGGATTACAATGGATGAGAAGCTGGACATGAGTCAACAGTGTAGTCAAGAAGACAAATGGAATATTAGGTTGCATTAGGAGGTGCATTGCCAGCAGGTTTAGAGAAGTGATTATCTCCCCTTATTCAGCACTGGTGAGGCCACATCTGGAATATTGCAACCAGTTCTGGGCCCCCCACTACAGAAAGGATGTGGAAGCATTGGAGAGGGTCCAGCGGAGGGCAACCAAAATTATTAGGGAGCTGGAGCACATGATTTATGAAGAGAGGTTGAGGGATTTGAGAAGAGAAGAGTACGTGTGTGTGTGCGGGGGGAGGGAGAGAATTGATAGCAGCCTTCAGCTTCCTGAAGGGAGGTTCTAAAGAGAATGGAGAGAGGCTGTTCTCAGTAGTCACCAAAAATGTCAGTACAAATTTTCCCCCCACAAGGTCCTTTCCATGTTTGATATGATGTAATTAGAAAAGATCAACAGTTACATTTCAAGGACCTGATCCTGAAAGCTCTGCCCTGGTATAAGTAATCTCAACCATCAAAATCATTCCATCACTCCATGGGGAAGCATTTTCTGGATTGGGACCTCTATCTCCACAAAAGTTGTTGCATGAACTTGTTTGTACATTGGGATTAGATAAAAAGTTTTATTATTTAAAAATGCTTAAAATTACAAATGCATTTTGCTTCCTGCAGGGTTGGGAATCGTTTGCCACATTCTCTTCATATTTCTATTTGCTGTTGTATTAACTCAACTTTTAAATGATCCATGAACTTATTCCAAGTCTGTGCTACACAGTGGTTAAGAAATGATTCACTTTTCAGTTTTTCCAGAATTTTCAGATATTTCCAGAATATTGTAGCTCAAAAAAGCCATTACCACTTCTTTTTTGTATATAATCTCACAGAAAAACTGACTATATAAAAAACAGAACAAATCCCATGTCTTCTAAAGATAATAATATTTTTATTCCATCTGACAACATTTCCCTGTCATTCTGTTACTTCTAATAAAAGCAATTAACATAAGATAAATTAACAACAAAGAGACACTCTATATAAATGTAATAACTGATGACAAATATATTTTTGGATGTACTAGATAGGAGTTCTGATTTGCATACTACCTGCCAGTTGCCATTGCAAATCCTTGGGATGTTTTTCAACTGTACTAATAACAAATCTTTCCATCTGTGAGTATTTACATGAGAAATTTTTATCAGAATATGGTCCCACTACATTATTCACTACAAAACTTGACATTGTTTCCCTCATTCCTTTATTGGAAAATAGTATAGCATTTAATAGGAAGTTGTAATTTTTTTCTATAGGTATGTTGAACCACCCTTCAAAAAATGACAGATGATTACATACTTGCTTTAGAAGTGCATTTTAAAATGTATAGAAAAATTATCATTTCCATTTAATGTTACTAATTTTAGCACAGTTACCCTGAAGTGTGCTTTAATCACAAAACTATTGTACTATTTTCAAAGATGAAAAATGAACATACAGTAAAACTGAAACAGTACAAATTGACCTTCATTGGTAATGTTAAGGGAAGATAGGTTGAAGGACCTTGTAAGATATTCTTGTGTATGTAAATAAAGACCACTCTTTTTATGTAACCTTTAATGCAAGCAAAGAAAATAGTATGAGGCAAATCCTGCAATCTCCATCAAACAAAATTCTCATTGAAATGATAATTCCACAAAGCACATAAGTATATGTTTGAATTCCTCCGTGTTCAGCAAAGTAAGTGAGATAAGCTTTAGGGCTCACTTCAAGACTCATCTTTTCCCAAGACATTTGAAAATAGAGGGGAATAATAACTGATGGAATAGAGGATTTTTCAAAAGAGAGGGAGAGATTTGTGAGCATGTGACTCTCTGAGGCCCTCAATTAGCCACTAACAGAGGGCTTACTATACTGTAACTCATATCAGGCCTGACACAAACACTGCCCACAACATATTATGGTCACACTGTGTAACCAAAAGGTGTTGTATATAAACTGGTGATGAGCTGGTCAGCAATATCACTGCAGGATGGACACATGGATTGTGTACAAATAATTATATAAATATGCTAGAATATGTTCTTAACATATTTTGAAGACAGTGCATAAATCAACTTGTCTTAGACAATGGAATACGGATTTATTTATCTGATTGGCATGATTTAATGCAGAGGATAATGAAAATTCATTTACATATAAGGTAAACCAAGTAATGAAATTAATAAGCATAAAACAGCTTTGTGTGCCCAGGAGGAAACAGAGGTTGCATCCCGGGAAGTCTTGCTGGTTCTTGAGACAAAAGACGAAGGACTTTGGGAAATATCAGGGGAGCATTATAGACGACAGGACCCTCTGAATCTGTGAAAGTTGGACCGAAAACACTGGCAAGCTGGAGATATTGATAACTTGATACAAGTAAGAAAAACTTCTCAGGCAAAGACTGTAATTTGTTAGTTTTAGGCTTAACAAAGTGTGTTTTGTTTTGTTTGTAACCATGCCTGTCTCTTTTAGTCTTGTTTAATAACACTTGCATCTCTTTTCTTTGCTAAGAAACTTATTTTAGTTTTACTACAAACAATTTAAGTGCTATTATAGTGTAAGTCCTCAACTAACCTAACAGGATGGTATGTGCGCTGTCTTTGAAGGCAGTAAAGTAATTTCTGTGAATGGTCAGTAAGGGCATGTCTACACATCAGCGTTATTTTGGAATAACTATGTGACCATCTACACAGCAAGCCCGCTATTGCGACATAACTTCAAAATAATGGGCAGCTTATTTCAGATTCTCGTTCTACAAGGAATAATGCTTATTTTCAAACAGTTATTTCAGAATAAGGCATGTCTTGACAGGGCAGCTGGAGTTATTTCAAAGTAAGGGGCCTCCAGCTCTTCCCACAGGGAAGCCCCTCTGTCTATACTCAGCATAACTCTTTTAGTACCTCTTCCCCTGCAGGCTTTAAAGGTGCAGCATCAGAGGAAAGGGCTTGTGGCACAAAGAAAAGCCCTAACAGCCCTGAGCCACATTGCAGCAGCATGCACAGTGGTCCCTGAGGCCATGAGCCACCCCCGTGCTCTGTCCAAGCCCTCCATGGCTGCAGCCAAGAAGGCAGCCAGCTCCCAGGATCCTGCAATGTGATGAAAGAGGTGCGTGCCTTCCTGGTCTAGGACAGAGATCCTGGACCTCATTGAGGTCTGGGATGAGGAAACAAATATCTAGGATCTCCACACCAGATGCAGGAATGCAGATGTCTATGGCTAAATGGCTGAGAGCCTGGGCACCCAGGGCCACATGCACACCCAGGAGCAGGTTCGCATGAAGATGAAGGAGCTCAGGCAGGCCTATGCCAAAGCCAGGGAGCACAGCTCCCACTCTGGGGTGGCTCCCTAGACCCACCTTACTGTAACGAACTCCACCACATCCCAGGGGGCGAGTCAGTTCCTTCCCCACCCTGGTAGTGGACTCAAGGCTGGAGATGCCTGTCGTCACCCTCCTGGAGGGCAGAGAAAGAGAGGAGGATGAGGAGGAGAAGGCCAGCAGTGTAATGCCTTGCTCTCCTGGGAGTTGATTGCTCCCACCCTGGATCATCTGATGCTGGGGAAGTCTCATTAGGTGAGTGCCATTAATTTCCATAGACACACATGGGTGGAGGTGGCGGGCAGTTAGGGGCTGTCGCGTGCTTCTCACTTGGCCTTCTCGGCTTGGGGTTCACACAGCAGCCTGTGCACATGGGTATATATAGAGTGCCAGTCTGTGGCACACAGCCCCGAGAGGCAGCAACAGAGGACCCTTGTGCTCTGGCTCATAAGGTATCTGGACAGGCCTGTCTTACTCCCAACACTAGGATGGGATACCCTCCCACCACAAGCCACCACTAGAAGGAGGCTCGGGACATGGAGACAATCACATACACACACACACAGAGGAGTGCCGCATACAGCACAAGGGCATGTCTGCACTCTCAGGGCAGCATTCATTTCCAGAGACAGTGCAGCAAGGCAGAGGAGTGTCTGCTGCTCACACACACCTCCCCCCCAAACTCCTGCCTATCTCTCCTCCAGTGGCCAGGGATGGTCTGCTCCCTGTGGAACGCCACCACTGCTGAATCCTGTGGCCCACCCATAGGTTCCCCGTCTGGCCAGCACCTTCTCATGCCTGCTTGTCCTTGGGACATGGGGGTAGTGAGGCTCCCCCCTGGGACATCTGTGTCTCTGCAGGAAAGGGCCCACTGTCTTGACTACAGCTGGCCTCCCAGGATGACTGGCCTTCTCCCTCAACCTCCTCCCCAGTGGCCCTGCAAATGAGGCACTGGCACCACCCACTGCAGACACTACTCCCAACCCCAGCCCTAAGCCTCCCTTCCTCCTCTCCTCCCATTTTCATCTCCTCCCTCCCCCCTCCCAGGTTCTTTCCCCAGTCCCTCCCCAGTTATATTCACCCCAATAAAAATGAAAGAATTGATTGTTTCCAAACCAAAAGTGTCCTTTACTGTATCTGCAGGAGAAAGGGAGGGAGAAAGGAGAGAGAGAGCAGGGGATGGGAGAGGTTTGAGAGAAAAGGCAAAGAGGGGCTATGCAGAGGCCTCTTGTGAGGAGACCCGGGGAGAATGTCACTGGGGTCCTCGTGAGAAACTCTCCCTCAGGGCCTCACAGATTTGCACAGCGGATAGCAGCTGTGAGCAGCTCAAGCATCTGCTCAAAGGCCCTGCCAATCTGGTCAGCCTCTGTCCCCCACCCTTGCAGGAATGTCTCCCCCTTCCTTTCACAAAGGTTGTGGAGAACACAGCATGCCACTATCACATGGGGGACGTTTTGTCACTGAGGTCCAGCCAGGTGAGGAGGCAACGGAACCTCCCCTTGAGACTCCTGAAGGTGCCCTCCATCACAATAGAGACCCGGCTGACCCTGGCATTAAAATGTGCCTTGGTGGGGTCAACATGTCCAGTGTAGGGCTTCATGAGCCAGGGTACCAGAGTGTCGGCTGTGTTCCCCACAGTACAGATTGGAGACAAACAAACAAAGAATCACAGGGGTGCCAAGGCCCTTGGGAGGTCCCCGAGCTCTACTCCCTTTCTCCCCCTCCGCCCCACACACACCAGGAGCAACCCTGACTTGCCCCATTCCCTGTCAGGGCTTTGTGAAGGCAGGACTGAAAAACCTCCTAGGGAAAGGCCTTCCACCACCCCCATCCCCACCCCAACCCCATCCTTCCCTAGGGAACTCAACTCAAGCTGTTCAATTCACTACTCTCCTGAGACAATAGCACAAGAGCACCATATCTGCATGACCACAGCTCCGGCAGTCTGTCTCCCAAGGCCGAACTGGTTTCTGATGGATTGGTAGCATGGCGAGCTTCCAGAGGCTGATGGCAATCCATTTCTGGAGGGGGGTGGCAGGTCTCATGTGGGTGTCCCATCACCTCAGGGCAAGGGCAAGCCACTCACACAGCTCCAGAAAGATGTCCTTCCACATGCGGAAATTCTGGAGCCACTGCTGGTCATCCCACCACTCCAGAATGATCCAGTCCTACCAGTCAGAGCTGGTGTCCAGTCGCCAGAAGTGACAGTGCACGTTGTGCAAAAAAGGGTAGGCAGGGTTGAGCTGCATGAGCAGTGCCCAGAGAGGGGTGAGGAATTGCCCCAAAATGAGCTGGGGGTCCTGTTCCTGCAGGGCCTAGAAGGCAGCTCTCAGAAACTGCAGCAGGAAGTGCACAAGAACATGTAAAAGCCGTCGACTGCTGGGAGGCAGGTCCAGCTCCATGTCTAGAGTGCTGAGGTGTCCACAAAGGCAACCACAGCAGGCAAAGAAAAGGCTTTGCTGTCCCTCAAGGAGATAGGCAAAGGACAAGAACCTGAGACATGTCTGTACAAAAGGGTCCCTTTAAGCTCAAGCCTCAGATAGCCTCAGGCAGCAGCTACAGGAAGAGAATTCTGTCCTGATGCCCTACCTGAAGTGCTTCCGCATGGCCTTAAATGCGATTCTGCATCCAATGAGTATGGATGCTCTATTTCTAAATTGCTCAGTGCTATTTCGATGGCCGTTTGCTGGGTAGAAGAGCTATTTTGAAATAAGTTGTTTCAGAATATAAATTTCAAAATAGCTTATTTCAGAATAAGTGTGCAGTGTAGATGTGCCCTAAGAGGACTAGACACTGCAGAGAGACATTATCTGGAGAACTTAGAAATTGGGGTACATTACCTGCACAAGGTTTTGACTGGCATAAGTCTTACGGAGTTTGCAGGAAAGATGGACAGATGAAAGTCATCAAGTAGCAGCCAGATAGCTTAGAAGTAGCAAAATGCTCACTTGCTAAGGCAGAGGGCAACACAGTGGATTATGGTTCTGTCATTCTTCCGGAGACAGTCACAGGAGGATTATCCTAAATATTCCACTGGCATTTTTAAGTAATGACAAGACTGTTTGCAGTATGTGGATAGGGTGGTTTTTTAGCATACCCATAAATTGCAATAGGGAAATTGTACATACAACTCCTAATTGTTATGTCGTGGGGAGTTTCACAGTATAGGAAGAAATCAGTGGAAAGGCAGAGAGCTTGAGTAGGTGCAAGTGTCCATTTTATTGCATAGCACAGAGCTCACTAGAACAAGCCCAGACTGGCTGGGCTGACCCCAGTGACCTACTCAGTTACCATAACAACAAGATCTATATCTACAACCCAATATACAACACTAATAAGATCCTTAACTTTAACCATGGGCATAATTTCCCTCAGTGGAACTCCATTGAGTAGTGATGGAACTTTGCAGAGTAAGGATGGAGTATTGGCTAAAGGCCTGACTTGGGTAAGAGTTTGCCTGATATGGACAGCAGGATTTGAGGGGAATAAAAACTGGCTCCAGGTGGCTAAATCAGGTGGGAAGATACATTTAAATCTGAGGATGATTTCAATAATATTTTTTTTTAAATCTCCATGGAGTCTGGCAAGAAAACAGTTTCATGTCAGGTTTCCCCATTACGAATCTGTAGGACCATGTTTTCATGTAACGTGTTGCTGATATGATGAGAAGAGCAACGTGAAAATGTACATGCTACAACAGTTCTTACATCAATTGCTATCACCATATTGATAACTACATTCAAATAACAAAAAAATCCTTTTTAATTGTCAGAATTTAACTTAAACACCTTTGAAATAGTCTGATTTTTCTAATAGGATATATATTTTTCAGTCCACTGTTTCATGAAGGTCAGCATTCTGCTGTAAAGTACAATTCGGCACCAATGGCTCAGAAGCCTCTAGTGAGTGAGAGATATTAGCCCCATTTTCTGGATAAAAAGTACTCAAATAATAACAGCCCTTTCTAAAAGTCTCTTTTAGAAGGTCCTTTTTAATAATCATATTTGGTAGATATTTATTTAGGTCCCTGGTATTCTAGCACATCACTGGCATTTTCCTTTACATTTTAGTAGTGTCTGAATTCCAAGTTGCCCTGGCTAAAATGCACTCATTTTGTCAGAATTTATTAGAACATGGATTCAGGTATGTCAAAAATGTTACTTAACTAAAAGGGATAAGCAAAAGCATTGAGCACAAGACAATTTAAAAAAAAACTGTTAGCTTGGAAGTTAGTATTTAATCTAAAAGCCTGTATCAAACAGGCAAAAAGCTGGACTGAAGTCAGGTCTTTCTGCTAAAAAATATAGCAATTAGATTTATATATGCTGCACAAAATAACAGAACAACAGAAGGGAAACAGTTACTTTCTTAAACAGTTTGTTTTGCTTAACTGGGGCAGATTCACCACCCTTGGGTGCAGTGTGAATGCAAATTGCATCCCTCTGTGAGCAGCTATGCTTGGTAGGGAATGACTCATCCTGGCAAAGATGGGCAGCAGCAGTTCTGTCACTACTCAATGGGGTTCCATGGAGGGAAATTAGCTTCAGAATCTGCCTCTAGTGCCATAGGAGTCCTGACAATGAATCAGTACGTCTCCTGTACTAGGTGAGTAGCACTTGCTGGAATGACTCAGCCTACCTTTGTGACTGCATTTGCCATTTCTGGGCCCTAGGAAAAAGAGAGGATGGGGGCTGCCAGTAATTTGGACTACCCTCCCCCCCTTTCTGAAGGGCTTTCCTGTGACAAGAGCCTATGAAATAACTTTGGCCTTGCTCTGATGTGTAGAACTGACCCTGGCATTTTTACCACTGGAGGAGAACCGATCCAGTCTCATGCAGCTCCTTACTTTA
>CM057845.1:43903679-43920338 GCA_030068395.1 Apalone spinifera
TTTTATTTTACCTTCTAAAACTACCTCCTTCCCACTAGCATTCACTATGTTAGGTATTCCAACAGACTTCTCGGTGAAGACTGAAACAAAGAAGTCATTGAGCATCTCTGCCATTTCCAAGTTTCCTGTTACTGTTTCTCCCTCCTCGCTGACCAGTCAGCCTACCCTGTCCTTGGTCTTCCTCTTGCTTCTAATGTATTTATAAAAAGTCTTCTTGTTTCTCTTTATTCCCTTTAAGGCCAGGTTCAAGACCTACGCTATGTCTAGACTTCAAATAAAAGTCAGAAAAAGATACGCAAATTACAAACCACAATTTGCATATCTTTTTCCGCTTTTTTTCGGAAGAGGCTTTTTGGAAATTTGGCCCATCTACATGGGGACAAATTTCAGAAAAAACTCCTCTTTTGGAACATCCCTTATTCCTCATACAATGAGGAATACCAGGATGCCAAAAGAACATGTCCACTTTTTCAGAAACTGTTCCGAAAAATTGGATGTGTTCCTTGGACATGGCAGAGCTTTTCTGGGATACCTTTGGTATCCCAAAAAAGCTCAGCAGTGTAGATATAGCCCTAGGTATTCCTCTTAAAAAACAGAACCGGTCAATCTCCCAAGTAATCTGGAAATACTAAACACTACCCTTTGACACCTCTAAGAGAAAATATTTTGTCCCCCTCACAAGCACTGAGTCGATGTATAACAAAATAAAACTTTTATTAAAAGATGCACGAAACCCAGAACTAATGTGGAAAAACACCACATCCACATGTAGCTAGAAAACATGTAGCCATAAAGAAACATCCACCCCATCTTATGTTGGGAATATCCTGTGCCTCATTTTCCTACTTTGCAGTGTGAAAGTGCAATGAAAGAATGTCTGTTCTCCTTTCCTACCACTCTCTTTTCTCTCCATTGTACCCCACTCACAGTTAGTTGTCTTTAGCAAAGACCTAGAGTTCAGAGGTGCATTCACATCGCCCCCTCCCTCCCCCCCGCATTTGACACACAAATTCTGGAGGTTAAATATGAAACACTAATATGTCATTTTTACTGAGAAACTTTAATAATTATAAACATATGCTGTCTGATTTTCATTACATGTTGCATCCATATGGAATTTTTCATGGATGGAGAAAAGGCTCTTTGATTTGAGCCATTTATCTAAAATGTTTAATTATCTTTTCAGTACCAGCACCAAACATTTCTATTGTATTCATGTGACTCCCTCTGGTGGTTAATTTAACAATTCCAAATATGATATCATCTTTTTAAATACCCTGTGTAGCTCAGTGACTAGGCTACTAGACTTTGATATGGAATGGTAAAGGTTCAAATCTTGATGAGGTGATTGTTTTTATTTTTTTAAATCTTCTTTTTCTCTTTGATACCAAAGACGAAATTTTGATAAACTACTTTACCTGAATCAAATGGAAATGTAGGTGCTATTTAAACTGGTTTGCATTCAAGATCCCAACTGTATCAGAAAATAATTCACTAACGGTGCATTATCTACACAAAATCAAAACCCTCTTATGTATCTATTAATGTGGACATTAACACAGTCCTACATAAATGGCTCACAAATATTCCTGAATTCATCCTCCTAACACTCTTGTGAGGTACACAAGTGTTATTTCAATTGTAATGGTAGGGAATCAAGACCTAGAACTAAATATCAGGGTTTAATTCTCATTTACCCTAAAACCATTTTATACCACCTTAGCTGTGTAAGGAAGTTAACTGAGTGAATTGAAAAGAGTGCTAATGGTTTTGTTTTACCTTCTCAGCACAGAATATTGTACAGCTATATTATTGCTTTTTCAAGGCCTAATACATTTATAATAAAACATTTACAAATAGGACACCGTGGGTTTGATTTTTTTATACATGAATCATACCTATTGTGCATCCAATTAAATGCAGATGTGCATACCCTGACTTGCATGGAGTGACAATAATGATGCAAATTGACATACACATACTGAGTATATCTTCTATCTGTATAGACAATTCCAACTTGTGTGCCTATTCCACACTCTTTGTTGTTACCTGACCTGTATTGTACCTGCAGTGTCTTCACATTGGAGACCAGACTGATAATGAAAGCTGCAAGCACAAAGCATATGGATGCCTATGTAGCTTCTCATATAGGATCAGGGCATTAATTTATTAAACAGCTTTTCACCCAACAATGCTCCACATAAAGCTTGATCTATCGAAAAGTGTGCATGAAGTGTTGCCCTTATACAGTGCAAAGTCAACCTGTGGAACTCCTTGCCAGAGGATGTTGTGAAGCTAGGAATTTAACAGGATTCCAAAAAAAGCTAGAAAAATTCATGGAGGCTATGTCCATCAATGGCTATTAGCCAGGATGGGTAGGAATGGTGTCCCTAGCCTCTGTTTGTCAGAAGCTGGGAATGGGTGACAGGGAATGGATCATTTGATTACTTGTTTATTCATTCCTTCTGGGGGCACCTAGCATTGGTCACTGTTGGAAGACAGGATACCGGGCTAGATGGACCTTTGGTCTGATCCAGCATGGCCCTTATTATGTTCTTATGTACACAGTTGAGTGGTGTTGTTCCCATTCACAACTTCAAGCCAAGAACACAGGGATCTGCACAACTTTGAGGATATATCTGATGATCTGATTTTCAAAATCTGTGTACCAGCAATTTTAGGCTTCATAACATCCACTCAAGGCTAATTGGCAGGTGACAACAGTTTGCAAGTCTTTGGGGGAAGATGGAGAGTGTGACCAACTAATAATATTATTGGTCCAGATACTTAGTAGGAGTAAATAGGTGTAGCTCCATCAAAACAGTAAAGTCACAGGTATACAACAGCTGAGAAACTCACCTAAGGGCTCCTATGATTCTGTGGAAAATTTATGTGATAATAAATCATAATGTAATAGATGTATGGTAACTATGTATGTATACATTGGAACTGGAGATATAATTTTCAGCTCAGGTAGACTGCCTGTGCTAATGTTGATTGAGCTAGTGCCCTAAAATTTGAGCGTAGCTGGAGCAGCACATATGAGAGCACGGGGTAGCTGACTGAGTACATACCTTGGGCCATGTGTAGGATTGTACCCTGAGCAGATGTATACAGAGAACTATAGTTTGGGTAGATACCAGTGCGTGTCACAAACTGCTCCATGGATATTTGCCTTTGGAGTCTTGACTCAGCTGAAGTGATCAGACTTCCAAATAAAGCTTTTATTTCTTGATAGCACTTCTCTGTGTTAGAGCTATATTAGAGCAGTGATTTTACTCACTGGGAATACTGCATTAGAACCACTGCATCTGGCTCCCAAGTCCCTTTCAGTTCTTCACGGGGGATGATGGAATGTTTATTTTTCAAACCTATGTCTCTGGTTCGTTTGCTACTTAGTTATTTCTAGACAGCTGGTGTCTCTTTACCACCTCCTCCACCCATGGTGTGCAGTTAACTCTGCAGATGCTCCTCTGAACTCTGGGTCAGCACTGACCAAGAACAGCAACTGTGAGTGGGGTGCAAAGGAAAGTTGGACTTTTGAAAAAAGACTTTTGGTTTGCTGGACTTATGAACCTGACGGGAAAAGGACACTGCCCAACCTACTTGGGGATGGGTCCTTAAACATAAATCATTAGTAATGAGCCCTCTTTGCAGTGTTTTCCCAAATTAATGCCAAGTTAGTGCCCTCCTTTTATTAAGTTTCTTTTATATTTTCAGACTCTGTGCTTGTGACCGAGGAAGATGTCCAGTGTAGTGTGTACTTTCCCCAGGTTACTGGGAAGGGGTTTGAGTGGTTCTGTGTTATATCCGTGGAAAAATACTGAACCCAGTCCTGGCTGCTGTTGGCTCCATCTGGCAGAAGGGTTACATTTATTAGTAACAATGTATCTATCAATGCTCTCAGAACATATGCCATATTTTAGCATACAGTTTATACAAAAGAAGTAAACACAACAGCATGTAGAATTAAACTGACCAAAGCATCTTGAAAGAGAAGAACATCAGATACACTTTTGCTGAAGAACCTTCTGCTGTACCTGAATAATATTATATGTGAGCCAATACCGATGGCAGCAGATATTTATTATAAATGTTTCTGGATGTTCTTCTACATTTTCAAATATATTGATTTAAATTATAACAGAATACAAAGTGCTCACTTTATTGTTATTTTTATTACAAATATTTGCACTGTAAAATGGCAAATAAAAAAATCGTATTTTTCAGGTCACCTTACACATGTTCTGCAATGCAATCTCTTCATCCTGAAAGTGTAACTTTCTAATGTAGATTTTTTCTTACATAACTGCACTGAAAAGAAAACCATGTACAACTACAACTCCACTCATTCCTACTTCTTGTTCAACCAGTCGCTCAGACAAACAAGCTTGTTTACCTTTACTATAGATAATGCTGCCCACTTCTTACATACAATGTCATCTGAAAGTGAGTACAGGCCTTTGCATAGCACTTTTTATGTAGTAGGCATATGTGTGTGTCATATATGTGAAATATTTGTACACCCCTTCATGCTTTGACCACCATTCCACAGGACATGCTTCAATGCTGATAATGCTTATTAAAAAATTTGTGACTGAATTCCTTAGGGGAGAATATATGTCTCCTGCTCTGTGTCTTACCTACATTCTGCCACATATTATGTGTTACAACCGTCTCAGTTGCTCGACTTAAAGAATCCTTCCATTGCACATTTGACAAAGTGCAAAGCAGAAACCAATGTGAGATTTCTAAAAATAACTACAGCACTTGACCCAAAGTTTAAGAATCTGAATTGCCTTCCAAAATCTGAGAGGGATGAGATGTGGAACATGCTATTATAAGTTTTAAAAGAGCAACATTACAATGCACAAACTGTGGAACCCAAATCACCAAAAAAGAATATCGACCTTCTGTTGGTGGTTTCTGACTCAGATAATGAAAGTGAACATTTGTCAGTCCGCATTGCTTTGGATTGTTATCAGGCAGAACTCATTATCATCATGGAAGCATGTCCTCTGGATTGGTGGCCAAAGAATGAAGGGGCATAAAAATGTTTAGCATATTTGGCAAGTAAATACCTTGCAACACCATCTACAAAAGTGCCATGAACATGGGTGAGGGCTCATTTCCTGGGGAACAGGATTAGAGAGGCAAATTCAACAACAGACAGGAAAGAAAATGTCTGTACTAGCTAAGATAAGGAGGAACATCCAGGGCCCCATTTACAATGGACAAGATAACAATGGATAAAATAAGCCTTGAATGTACAATGAGGCAAAGAATAAGTTGTGCACAGACAGTGCATGCTATACAGGGATTGGTTTCTACAAAGTGGCCGAGCCAATCTCAAAATATGTGACCCAATGTATAGGAAATGCAATGTAATGTATAAACATATATAAAAGGTTTGCTATATAACTTCGGTGGGTGGTATAACTTATACCCTCCCGCCATGTTTGAATCTGATCATTGAGAGTAGCTTTGCTGTATGACAAATAAAGGAACCTGAGTGATGAGATTGGAGTCCAACTGAATTTTTGGGGAACCAAGTGGAAGATGTCTAGAGGAAGCACAAACAGCTATGAACTGTTGGTCAGAATAACATATAATTATGATGCTACATATGTGTGGGGAAGATTCTGTTATTTCAGGTTGGAACGAGATTGAGCTGATTCCTAATAAGGAATAGGTAAATCTGTTTAACATATGATTTAATATTTAGGGAAAGCACAAGTCATATGTTTATAAAATGTGCTTTTCATTATCTCCCTGTGAAGAGAAACTAACAAACATTGTTTTGATGTGGTAAGCAGGTGTTAAAGGTGACTATAGAGTACGCTGCCATTACAAAGTTTCTGCTATACTTACTGAAAGCAACAGACTATCCTTTTAAGAATGCCCATCTGAAGAATGCCTATCTACAGCAAAACTTCAAAGGAAGGGTAGAAAATATGTTTCAGGCCAGGATTTTGGAAATGAATCAAAGAAATATGGATTACATTAAAGCACCAAGAACCTTAAGGAAAAACAAACAAACTAAATGAATTCAATATGTGCAGAAAAAATTTGTGATGGATATAGATGAAAAACAAGCCATATAACTATCAGGGGAAACAATGAAACAAAAAAAGGGGGTTAGAAACACCCTAAGGAAAAAATTACATACAGGGTCAGAATAAAATATGTGGATGTACAACCTAACCATGAATCACTTTAACATACTTTTTAGCACTTTTATCATTTTCACTACTCTAGGCTATCTAGTCTCCTCTGAGCTCTGGAATGTAATTTGTGCAAAAGCTCCTTTTAACTACACATACCTTTTATATAAATTACTCAGTTTGGCTTTTCATTGTTTAAGACACTTCCCAATAATTAGCTAACTACTAAATTTTGAGACAGCAACTCTTGCATTTTTATCATCCAGAGTAACACAATTCTTTTTCTTAAAAGCCCTAAGCTTACCTTTTATAGTTTTTGCACTTATTTCTTAACTTAGTATACCAGCACTGAAAAGCTGTACTCACTAAATACTGCCCTTGAAGAATGGCTGTTTTTTACTTTGAATTTATGCAAATAAGTAGTAGACATTGTGTTCTCCACTGACCTTTCAGGATTTTTTTTGTCTTTACAACTTTGATTTGCTCTTTATGCTGTTTGCCTTCATCTCTCAAGTGGCACATTTTATTTGTAAAGATTTAGCCATGAGGAAAAAAAATCAAAACTGCTGCTTTGGGCTTTCTTTGCCTGGCCATAAAAAAACCCTAAATACTATAATTTCTGGCTTCCAAAGAATCCAATTTTTGAAATTTCAGTGGCATTCAAGAGGCCTTTGCTGTGCCATGCCAATAATCTATTTATCTATGGCATTCAACGGACCTTAGCCATGCTCTCTGCTAAGTATTTATTTTTTAATTTAATATCACTGTCCACAGGAGTACTTTTTCCATCAGTAGCAGGCTTCCCCTTATACTTCTCTGGGGAGTCCAAAGGGTCCATCTTTCTCCATTTACTAACTTCCATATATTTAAAGCCTTAAGCTCTTTCAATGCCACTTCTGTTAAGGCAAGGACATGATCTTCATATTAAGGGATATATATGTTACCTGCCTTAGGCAAGCAGATTGGAATCATGACACTGCTGTTGCAGTTCCCCCAAGATGTTTTCCATTTGCTTCAATTCCAGACTTGTCAATAAGGTTCCTTTATTTGGTATACAACAACATTACCCTGAGTTGAACAGACTCAACTGTAAGGCATTCCACATAACCAAAAATATAGAGCAAACCTCTTACTTTACCTTCATATACTCATCACATTGCATTTCGTACACAGTGCACCATGTTTGGAATTGGCTTGGTCACTTTGTAGGAACCAATTTCTGTACAGCTTGCTCTGACCACACTCTGTGCACATATGACTTATTCTTTACCTCAGTTTATATTCTAAGTTTATTTTACCGTTTTTTTCTTGTCCATTGTAGAGGTTTATTAAGTGTTCCCCTTTATTTTAGCTAGTATGGACATTCTGTTTCCAGCCTGCTGTTCCATTTACCTTCTTAATCCTGTATCCCAAGAATGTGGCTTCATTCAAGTTCAACTACTTGTGTCACACCTACAGTGGTGTGCCATGGAAAGTGATCTTTCTGGTTCCTTGTTTGGTAATAACTTCATCATTAATTTAGCTATTCACTAGCCTAACATAAGTTGGGTCCCAGTTAAGAAGAGCTGTTTTAATCAACCTAGTTAGTAAATTTTACCTTTAAAGGTGCAATTCAAGCATGTCTTTCTACTAATTCTCATGTTGGGTATTTTTTCTGAAGTAATCATGTCTCATTGATTTTCAAGTATTTAAAATTGCAATTTCACCAGGATGAATAGGTGTCCTCATCACATATGCAGTTCTTATTAGTTAATAATCATTGTTATATTGTGTCAGAATTCAATGCAAATTCACCATACTTCCCCACAGTGGTCCAACAAGGGCACCCACTCTCAGGCTTCCAGTTTCCTCAGTCATTGGCTTTCTTGAATGGAGACCCATGTGTCTCTCTCCCTCCTGACTAGAATATTTCTAGGCTGCAGAGTTCCCTGGCTTCACTCTGTTATCGATCCTGTTTTGAGCCAGGGGTTGGACTAGATGACCTCCTGAGGTCTCTTTCAACTCTAATCTTCTATGATTCCAGGAGATATAGGTGACCTAAGCACACCTGCTTGCTTTCTCCTCAGAGGCTGGTACTAGAGTGGCTTTCAACATTTATAAGTTATCACACAGCTCTTTTTATATAAGCCTATTTTATTTTTAAGGTAAATGCTTTAGAGAAAACATATTAAAACATGCATGATAACAAGTTTTTCAGAGGTAACCCAAATCCCAAATGCAGTCTTTGATTGAATTTCAGATCCTACCCGAAAGATCTCCTTGTGGTTTCAAGTTCATCATAGCTTCAGCTCAAATCAAGCACACTCTGAAAATGGTTAGTCTCCCCTTTATACAGTTCAGGGATCTTATAGGAGCAGATAGTTAGCACACAATGAATTTTCTTCTCTGGGACATAGCCTCAAAAGGGTTGATACAAAGTTGGTGATTTGCATTCTCTTTACCCCCAGGAACTTCTTAGCAATTCCAAGTCTCAGGTATTGCTCCAAAAAACCCTTTGAAGTTTCTCATATCTTCTGGCCATCGCATTATTATGTCTACACTAGAAACACTACATGGACACTGCTGCTGCACTTACTGCAGCAACAGAAGGGGCTCTTCTGTCACAGAGGGCTTGTTTACATTCAACATGCTGCACTAGCATCGCTGCACCATCACCACTATAGTGGTTCAGTGATGACAACCTATGCTGATAGGAGGGGTTCTCCCATCATCATAGACATTCCGCCTCCTGAAAAGCAATACCTAGATCAATCAAATAATATTCTCATCAACCTAGCACAACACCAGGGATTAGTGTGATTTAACTGTGTTGCTCAGAAGAGTGGATTTTTCACACCCCAGAGTGACATAGTTATACCAACTTAACTTCCTAGTGAAGATCAGGCCTGCAGTAAATTCTCTCATATTCAGAGGCTGTAGCAGGGTTGATGGAAACATTTTTCAGTCAAATTAGCAGTGTCTACATCAGGTCCTCAGCTGCCTTCATTATATCACCCAGGTGTGAAATTTTTCACAACTCTGAGCCATGTAGTTAAACTAATCCAATTTTGTAGACTATCCTCAGTAGCCTAGAGAAATTATGTATGTACAATTCCACAATAACCATTTACACAACTGCATTTTTAATATCATAGTCCCCAGAGGTATTACACCTAATTCAATAAGCTTAACTGAATTCAATAAAGTTCCTTCAGGACATTGCAAAAAATTATCAGTCTGTCACACATTAGTCATGCTAGTTCAGAGCTAAAGTAGAATCATCTTTCCCAAAGACCAATATCTGCCAAGTGGAATATTTCAGCATCCGGAGTCCACAGGAAAGGGTACTGGTCAGACTGCTCCTTAAGGCTAATTTGTTTGACATTGTTCTGGCTCTATGCTACAATGCAAGAAGCATCAGCTTCTTGTGAAATCAATATGTACAGCCATTTGCTATAAAGTATGGTACAACTAAGACCAGTAACAGATTTAGGAATTGATCTTGAATAATTCGGTGCACTAAAATGTTTACTCCCTTAATATAAGTATGGGGAATGCAAGAAATATGTGTCTTGGTCCCAGTTTGGTAGTCTGGATTTTTCTCTGTAAATGTACATTAAAATGGTAGCTCATGAGGCATTGCACATCAGTGTCTGAGATTTTCTGAGATGATGGTGAATATTTTTCCTACATGAATTGCTTAAAATATGTTTATAGACAGTGATCTTTTTTTAAAAATGAAAATCTAATAATCTATTATAGCTGTTTGTAGTATTAGGTTTCATAAGTGTGCACTATTATAATCCATATGTACATTTCAAGATCCTAAAAGGGAAAGCAACAATATTTCTGTCTCTAATTTCAGTATGATTTTCTCTGGCTGCCTTTCCAAACACCTGAGGCCAGACACATGAGTAAATTAGATTATGCTAAAATGCACATTAGTGAAGCTCAAACAATGGTTCCCCAAAGGAACCATTTAGATCCCGCTAAAAGCCTTCAGTTCTAGAACAGTAAAGAAAATACTGGGAAATAATCCAATAAATGAGCTTCTCATTGTTTTAAAGTGTGCAAATGATCCCCTTGTACAATATTCTTAGATGATGTTGTGTCATTTCAAAAGAAATACGCTAAAAATTTCCTCTTTTTCACTTGATGTGTTCTACATGGAAAATTCAATATCACTGCTCTAGGAATGGGAAGATAAGACATATTCTCCACTTATTCCTTACCCACATCTCTGTATTTCCCCCAGTAAAAAAATAATAGCTATTTATTGGAATTAATAATAGAAGGGCAACAACAATCATGCAGCACTCCGCACAACAGAGTGGAGAGAGAAAGTTCTGGTGACAGGCATGGGGATAAATCCTCTTGCTAAACAAAAGAGGCATGGAATCTAACTATCCATGCAGTGCATACAGAACCTCATTTTTTAAAATCTCACTTAAAAAATGCATTTGTCAGGGCTGTTCCCCACCCTGGCACTCCGAGTGCAGAAGATGGGGACCTGCAAAAAAGCTTAAAAATCTTTGCCTCTACAGGCACTGGTTACAAAAACCTTCCCCCCAGAATCACAATACACAGATTCTGGGGAACCGCTGCCACCATCAAGTGATTCTGAGCCCTAAAAACCAGGGGTGAACATTTGAACTCACTCCCAGGGGTACCGCAAATTCTTTTGTCCCAAAAGAGCTTGAAAAAAGAAAAGCAAAAAACATAAGCTGCAGCCTCTAATAGCTGACCTTCCAGCCTGAGGCATGCAGATCCACACACAGACAGATAGACGTCCAGGACACAAGAATCAAATCATCACTGTAAAAAAGGTGATTTTTATTACAAAACAAAAGATAAACTTGATAAAGCATACTTAGTTGCTAGATGTTACAGAGCAACTAAGGAAAACAAATTAAAATACAGAAAAAAGTCTCTGGGTATAATGCTATATGGTAAAATGGGAGGGGAGGCATAGATTCACAAAGAGCAGTTCAAACCAAACCACAAAATAAAGAAAAATTACCCTGAACGTGACTAGATTCACTTTTCCCCTTACTTCTAATTTTCTCTTTGTTCAGTCCATTCCCATGCCCCAAACTCCTTGGAGACATGGTAGTCCTGCCTGGATTTAAATCATTCTGTGTTTCTCAACTCCCACACAAAGGGGAGAAACTGCATCGTTATTTTGAGATAACTAGCGTTATTTCAAAATAACAATGTGAGTGTCTACACGGCCATTCCATTATTTCAAAACAATTTTGAAATAATGGACGGCTTATTCTGAAATCTGTAAACCTCATTCTATGAGGAATAATGCCTATTCCAAAATAGCTATTTTCAGGGCTTGACGAACGGTAGCGAAAACCGCTCGCCAGCCTCGTACTGCACATGCGCAAGAGCCGCATTGCGCATGCATGCACCGCAAATGAATGGGGCGTACAGCTGAAATCTACTCGCCATGGGCGAGTAGATTGTATTATTTATTGAGCCCTGGCTATTTTTAAATAAAGCATGTGTAGATGTTCCACTGCTGTTATTTCAAAATAGCCCCTGACGAGGGCCATTCTAAGTTATTCCTCCCCAGTGCCTCCTGGGCTCTAAATCAAGATAGCGCATCCACATTAGGGGAGCTTATGACTAATTTTGAGGCTTCCTTGTAATGTGGACAATCTATTCCAAAATAAGCTATTCCAGAAGGTATCTTCCAGAATAGCTTTTTCCGAAATAAGCATGCAGTGTAGACGTACCCAAAGAAAGCAGGCGAGGAATCTATAATCAATTCAAATTTCAATACTCTATCCCAATTGGTTCTCCCAGCCCCCTGGCCAAAACCTTTGCTAGCTACCTGAGTTTAATCCTTTAGTCACTGAGTGCTGGTCAGCACTCTTCCTATCCATTACAGCACTAAACAGGGAACTCAGTTTATCAATCACATATGAATAGGGTGAAGTCAGTCCTGCCAGTATTCAAACCAGAAGTATAGAAAATCATAGAACACTAGAACTGGAAGAGACTTTGAGAGGTCATCGAGTCCAGCCTCCTGCCCTCATGGCAGGACAAGCACCATCTAAACCATCCCAGATAGATGTCTGTCTAGCCTGCTCTTAAAAATCTCCAGAGGTGAAGATTCCACAATTTCCCTAGGCAATTTGTTCCATTTTTAACCACCCTGACAGTTAGGAAGTTTTTCCTAATGTCCAACCTAAATCTCCCTTGCTGCAGTTTAAGCCCATTGCTTCTTGTTCTATCCTCAGGGGCTAAGGAGAACAATTTTTCTCCCTCTTCCTTGTAACACTCTTTTAGGTATTTGAAAACCTCTATATTTCCCCTCTCAATCTTTTCTATTCTAAACTAAACAAGCCCAATTCTTTCAGTCTTCCTTCATAGGTCATGTTTTCTAGGTCTTTAATCAATTTTGTTGCTCTTCTCTAGACCTTCTCCAATTTCTCCACATCTTTCTTGAAATGTGGTGCCTAGAACACAATACTCCAACTGAGGCCTAATCAGCACAGAAGAGAGGGGAAAAATGACTTCTCGTGTCTTGCTCACAACATTTAGATTGTTTCAATCCTAATATATGGCCCACTAATTTTGTAGCTGACTGCCAGTTAATCTAAATAGCTGTAGTTAATCAGACTACAAATGTCTATGGGACTGACAACCTTTTATTGGCATATACATCTAACATTTGGCTTTGGGCTGAAACTGTTCATACTTGGCATCAAAGGAAAGTAATGTGGCCTAGCTAAAGAAGTACCGGACTGGGACTTTGGTGATCCAGTTCCTATTTCTGAAAAACACTGTGTAAGAGCTAGGTTTTATGATGAGATGAAATATAAATGTGTTAGGCCAATTTTGAACTGCGTGTTTAAAAAATAAGTTAGATATAGGTCCTAGTCTATGCAGGGATCTGGCAGACTTGCCAGGCTCCTAGAGGGTTGGCTGCACACACCTGGAAGGGGAGGGGCTGAGGCTGGAAAGGGCAGGACTCAGGGCTGCTGGCCCCTGTCAGAAGGAATGCTTATCTGAAAACAACACACTGCACATATACAGTAGAAATGTCCACTGTCCATGGGGGGTGGGGGTGGGGCACTTGTAAATATGTCAATGCTCAATATGGTTACTGATTTGGGTGACCAATTTAAGGCATCTCAAGGTGGGCAAACAATAACAATGATATCCAAAATCCAAGGCTGATCTTGAAATTGTTGGATGCTTTTGTGCACAGCTCAGAGGGAGAGGTAAGACGTCAATAAATCGCCACAACAGTATAACTATGAATTGTAAGATCTACCTCTCTTGAATTAAAATGTTCCTTTCTCTCCTCTCCATTTCTTTCCCATAAGTGCATTGAAAGTGAATTCCTTAATATTCCAAATTCTTATCCCTCCCATACTGCACTGGAATAAGTTACTTAGGGAAGTTGTGGATTCTCCATCACCGGAGATGTTTAAAAGCGGGTTAGACAAACTCCTTTCAGCAATGGTCTAGATGATATATAGTCTTGCCATAAACGCAGGGGATTAAACTAGATGACCTCTGGAGGACCCTTCCAGTTTTACGATTCTATGCTTAGCAAATGACATTCAGTTGTGAATGTTTTAAGTTTTATTCTCCGTGTTTTGTTTCCTTATTTTTTATTATTTCCCCCAATTAAACATGCTACATTCCTTTCACTGGTCTCCCACCACTGTTATTGATTATAACACCCCAGAGCTGTACTCATGAACCATGACCCCATTACGTTAACACTGCCTTCTTCACGCAAACTGAGCCCAACCCCCAGAATCTCTGTGTTCTGATGACCCACAAAACACAGCCCCTTCCCAGGCACAAGTTTGCAGGCTGATGTTCTAACTTAGCACCAAGAGTTTATGGGTTGCAAAAGTGTGCTGCAGAGGGTCCCCTGCTGTTTGCTTCAGAGGTATGGGAGGTTTAGTCCAACCCTCTTCCTCCCCTAATCGTTCCTTTCTCTTCTAATGCTACTACATATCTAGGAACAGCCAGAGTCTGTCTTTCTCTAGAAGGGGACTCAGGCTCTAATTCTGTAGGCCACATAGAATTGAGGAGCTCCTATCTAAGTAACCCCAGGACAGGGTGGCTGCTTGAGAAAAGTCACTTCCACTACTCACTCTGAGACACTTCTATGTCTGCTGCATCTTTCACCATTAACTCTGGCTGTATGCTGAGAACCAGCCCGCCCCCTTCCTTCACTACCCCCCACCTTCCCAACCCTCCCAAAGAGTAAAGGCTTTGTACAGATATAGGTGACACTGACAGTAAGCCTTGCTGATAGGTCAGGATGAGGAAAGGTTAGCTGGCAGTCTGCCCATGGAGCTGAAGTGTCCATTCTATGAATCCACAGGAGTTGAGGTCTACAAAAGGAGGTTTAATAACTAACTCATTCCCCTGAAAGGAATATTATTTAATGGTTCCCACTTTAGTTGCATAGTTCCTCTGACAGGGTTCTTGATTATTTACCATGGGATGGTTCAATAAGGCCCTAAAAAGTTTAAGCACCAAAAACTAAGTTAACATATCATCAAGGATAAAAAAGGTAAAAATTAAAGAATTAAGAGGTGAGGAATAAAACCACAAATGTTGCCGAACCAGAGAGATCGGGATTTAGGAGGTTCAACCTGTATGTATCCACCAGTTTAGTGTGTTATGATTGATTCCAAATAGGCGTGCAGTACTCCACCACTGAATGCGAGGTGGCAAGAGCTGATGCTAATTGTGTAATGCTACCAAACAGGCATCATTTTTGTGGGCTGAAATCTATAACAGTTCCAAAAGTAAAAAACATGGTTTTAAAATCACATACTTTCTATAGCAAGTAATATTTCCAATGACACAGGCAAATAAGTTGCCACACACACACAAAAACCCCTTATTAATTCTATTCTAAATTATTGAGCAATCAGTATAGTTGTGATGATAAATAATTGCAATGGCAAATGTAAAACTTAGTTTTATGTTTATTTACTGATAACATACAGCTCAACACACACATCTATCACAATGGGGTTTCTTAGGTTTAATCAGATTTTCCCAATGATCATAACAAGCTCAAATTAAGATGGAAAAAAAGCAATTCTGAACACTTTGTGGCAGCGGTGGACAACCTGCAGCCTGCAGGCTGCACACAGCCCATTGGTGTTCTATGTGTGGCCTGAGAGACATACTGTTTACCACTGGCAATGCGTGGGGTTGCCACATTCCACTGGTTTCCATCCACATAGTTTTTTTCCTACCCATATTTCTGAAGAAACACACACGTAAAGCAAGGGCATGTGAAGTGAGAGGCATGCAGATTGCACACAACATTGACTGCGAGAATTGTGTGCTCCCTCTGTAAGCAGTCAAAGCACTGCTAAAGTTCAATTGGCACCCCACAAGTTCTAGATATGCAAGTGCAGCTCGCAAAACTATCCTGTCCCAGGAGACCATCTTGGTTACAATTTTGCGGCCCACGGAGATTAAGGAGGCCACCCATGCAGCCTATTCATTAGCCTAGGTTGCTTTGGGGAATAAAAATAATGACTTTTGAAATAAAAGTATTAATTGTTAAGGTCTTCCCTATATAGCTGGCCAATGGAAAAATAAAATACAGTGTCAAACATTCACTTTCATATAAGCCACAACATTTTGCAGTATCTAGTTATATAAGATTTCCATTGTGGGAATAACCAAGTGCCCTTTCAGAGTATGTGTTTGACTCTGAGGTGAACAAGACTCTTTTCCTAGAGCATCAAGGTGTAGAAAATTACCGCTACTTGTGTGTTTTTGCTTCTCAGTCTATCTACTGGTGACAGCATAGTAATTGGTTTTTGAATGACATACGACTCTGGCAGTTTGAGCCACTTACACTATGGAGACTCAGACCACTCAATAGCTCAGCTTGAGCATTTCTAATGGTAAGAAATATCTTACTTAATAGTATATCATTCATCATCTCAGGCTGGGCAAATTTAAAGTAGATGGACTCTAGTGGTAAGGGTTAATAATTGAAAAGCTCCATTTTGTTATATACAAAGACCTGCTCTGTTTTTGAGGTCAGCTTCTCCTGTCTCTCAAGACTCTAGTTTTAAAAGTAAGCATATTTATTTGCCTTTTGTTTTGATCACTGTGCCTCACTGAGGAATAATTTAGTTGTTCAACATCCCACCTTCAGCTTAACAGCCAAAAATATGTAAAATGGTTATTGATTCCTTGGATTTCATGTTGCATTGGGAATTACAGTAAAAAAGAAAAGGGGATTGTTACAGTGAAAAAAATGTACAGTTATGGAAAGTTTCGGTTTACATATGGTAAAAGATCACATCTGTCAGGTGACTATGAAGAGGTGTTAAAAACACATCTAGCTTAAGCAGAACCATCAAGATATTACATATCTCAAGATTAAGACGTGGCAATTGTATAGGGGCTAGAGTGGTATCACATCCTCTGGCTTAAGTGGTTTCTATCACACACAGGCTACGTCTAGACTGGCATGATTTTCCGAAAATGCTTTTAACGG
>CM057845.1:43920438-43932866 GCA_030068395.1 Apalone spinifera
TTTGCGGAAAAGCAGATGGTTTTCCGCAAAAACTGGCCAGTCTAGACACAGCCACAGTGTTTAAGATTTGGTTCAATGGCTCTCAGCAGCCTCACTATACAAATTGTTCCAGAACCCCTGGGTAATTGTTCCCAGTCTACTCAGCACTAGTGAGTCCTCGGATGGAGCAGTGTATTCAGTTCTGTGCAACATACTACATGATAGATATGAACAAACTGAGGAGAATTCAAAGAACAACAAAAATGATAAAAGGCTTTCTATAAGGAAAGGTTTAAACAACTGGATATGTTTAATTTTGAGAAAAGACAACTGAGGAGGGACCCAAAAACTGTCTTAAAATATGTTTAGCCTGGGTAAGTGATGATGAGCTAAGGCAGCGTTTCTTAAGCTGTGTTCCGCAGCACACCAGTGTGCTGCAAGGCAGTCGGAAGTGTGCCGCAGAGAACAACAGAGTTCAAAATGGCCACTCTTAAAGAGGCAGGCGACCTTTTTTTTTTTTGCTCAATAACTTTCCCCCCGACCCTTTTTCCCCCCAGCCCTTTTTTCCCTCCCTCAACAAAAAATCCTTGGTGTTCCTCATAAAAAAAATTATTGTTTGGTGTTCCTCGGTCTTAAAAAGTTTAAGAAACACTGAGCTAAGGCATAAAGTCAGTGCATGAATTTTTGAGATTTTTAGCAAAGATAAATGAAGATGAGCAAGTCAGATCTCTGGCACAGCTAAATGGCTACCTAACATCATGCCCTCTTTAAACTTAACAGGTACACTGCAAAGAACATCGAAATTACTGGCTAGGCCTGAAATAACAGAAGTTATTGAGCTAATAGTTGTTAATACATATGAACATGCCAGCCTGTACAGTACGTGTGCTCTGATATTTGCAGGTGAGGAAGTTAAGTTGCATAGAATCATAGAACACTAGAACTGGAAGGGACTTCGAGAGGTCATCGAGTTCAGTCCCCTGCCCTCACAGCAGGATCACGCACCATCTAGATCATCCCTGAAAGATGTCTAATCTGCTCTTAAATATAGCCAGTGATGGAGATTCCACAACCTCCCTAGGCAATATATGCCAGTGTTTAACTACCTGCACAGTTAGGAAGTTTTTCCTAGTGTCCAACCTAAACTTCCTTGCTGCAATTTGGACATCGGAGGTAGGAACATAGTGCTCAGGTTAAATGAGGGGGACAACTCACAGATAGCTAGCTTTAGTCAGGCTTTAAGTTAGCTTTGATGGCCTTTCTATGGCTTTTCCACTCTCTAGTGTCTCCTAAATTCCTGAGCCTACTAAACAATTGAGGAACCTGGACCATCGGACTCTTTTGGCATGCTAGAGACAAGGCTGTTTTTTTATTTTTTAACCACCAAGTTTATTAAGGTAGGGTGTGAATATGTTAGTCTAGAAAGTGTGATAATATTAGTATATAATACTACGTGCACCTCTAGAACAATAGTACTTCCTTTGAAATTCTGATTACTTTCCCATTTAATTATTATTCCATTTATCTGAACAAACATCTGCCAGGCTGTATTTTTGTTTTCAGCGTATCTTTGCAGTACATCCCAAGGATTCTTGCAAAACTCTTTGTAGCCTGATTCTGAAACAAGAATCTTGTTATTTTCTAATCAGATCACTTGACAAGCCTATAGCCCATATTATATAAACAATAATATTAATCCACACAATTCAGGCAACAGAAGGTTAAAAACAAAGTTGTTGAATCCCCATCACTGGAGACTTAAGAATCAGTTAGACAAACATCTGCCAGGGATAATCTAGGCATTCTTGGTCCTGCCTCAACACAAAGCACTAGATTAGATGGTCTCCTGAGATCCTTTCCAGTCCAACAGTTTTTATTTGAATTGTTAATTCTTCTGCCCTGCCCTTCCCATTCTTCCTTACTGTCTTTTGTCTGTTTAAAATTACTCACTGGCTGCATCTAGACTGGCAAGTTTTTGCACAAAAGCAAGAACTTGCCAGCTGTCTACACTGGCTGCTTGAATTTGCGCAAGAGCACTGACTTAGTAATGTACAAAATCAGTGCTTCTTGCGCAAATACCTTCATGCTCCCGCTCGGGGAAAAAGCCCTCTTGCACAAGAATACTTGCACAAGAGGGCCAGTGTAGACAGCAAAGAACTGTTTTGCGCAAAAAAGCCCCGATGGCTAAAATGGCGATCAGGGCTTTCTTGCGCAAAATCACATCTAGACTGGCCACGGATGCTTTTGCGCAAAAGCATCCGTGCCAATCTAGATGCTCTTTTCCGCAAATGCTTTTAACAGAAAAACTTTTCCATTAAAAGCATTTGCAGAAAATCATGCCAGTCTAGACATAGCCGACTATGTGTTAGGTCTACATTTGGGTTGCAAGGCAAATATTTTCAAGGATATGCACTGTGGCAAGGACCCCTCTTTCCTTTGCAAGATTGGCCCTAATGCACCCCCTATCTGCCAGAGGCAGGCAGTCTACCTCACCCTCAGCAGAAAGTTATACTTGTGGTGCTCCCCTGAGATAGGAATTGCAGGCTCTCCTCCTGAAGCTGCTCACTCCCCTACTACCATTGCCTCACTTGCTTTTCTCTCTCCTCTCCTGCCACGCACCAGGGGAGGCTTTAAAAAGGTCTCAGTCTGTTCTGATGTGGAATTAACTGATCCTAATTGGCTGAAGGTAGCTCTGTCTCAGCTGATCCTCCACTGCCTGAGACAAGCCCTTGCCAGCTGCTCCTGATTGACCTCCAGTAACCCACTTCTATTTAACAGGGGACTGGGCCTTTTACCCTGCTAGAGCTACCTTTTCCTGCTCCATTAGAGCCCTTTGGCTTGACTTTGCCACAGTACCGATTGGGGTGCCTCCTTTTTGAATTTCTCTGGCCTGGATTTTTAGATCTGAGCACCTGCAGTTTGATCATTGATGTCAACATGAATTTGGAGTGCTCTGTACCTTGGAAAATGGGGGATGAGTTGTCTCAAAGTGGGCACCTAGAGTTACTCAAACTGGCTGCTACTTTGAGAAGTTTGGCTCTGAACTGTTTGGGGGAGGAACTGTATCAATTTGGCTGCATCTAGACTGGCCAGTTTTTGCGGAAAATCATCTGCTTTTCCACAAAAACTTGCCAGCTGTCTACACTGGCCGCTTGAATTTCCGCAAAAGCACTGACGATCTGATGTAAGATTGTCAGCGCTTTTGCGGAAAAACTATGCTGCTCCCATTCGGGCAAAAGTCCCTTTTGCGCAAAACTTTTGTGCAAAAGGGCCAGTGTAGACAGCAGAGATTTCTTTTCCGCAAAAGCACCCCGATCGCAAAAATAGCGATCGGGGCTTTTTTGCGCAAAAGCGCATCTAGATTGGCCACGGACGCTTTTCCGCAAAAGCACTTTTTGCGGAAAGGTGTCCGTGCCAATCTAGACGCTCTTTCTGAAAATGCTTTTAACGGAAAAGTTTTCCGTTAAAAGCATTTTTGGAAAATCATGCCAGTCTAGATGTAGCCCTAATGTGTAGCATCTAGCACACTTTTGATGTTCAAAAATGGATTTTTGGCACCATTTGCAACAGCTTGGTGTTGATGCAGAAGTGCAAATGAACATATTTATAACTTTAAGGGATAGTCAAGGATTCTTCTAGGAGAGGGGATTCCTTGGATAGCATATAGCCACTTAGCAAAATATGCTTGGTAATACTCAGATGTTATGACTGACATTAGTATAAAACTTTAACTTAAATAATTGCTGGAATATTCTGGCTTTTTTTAACAGATTTTTTCCAAGAGGTTGCTATAAATCAGGACTAAAAATATGGCCTAATCTCTTAACTGTGAGGGTAATTAAGCACTGGAACAACTTATCAAGAGTCATGGTGCATTCTTCATCACAGATAAATTTAAAATCCTGTCTGGCTATTTTTCTAAAAGATGCTCTATGAATTATTTTGGGGCAGTACTATGGCCTGTGTTACAGCAGATCAGACAATCAGTGGTCATTTCTGGCCTTGAAATTTAGAATTCTAATGCAGGTTTGAAACATGGAAAATAGTTTGATTTAATGGATCTCCCCCCTTCCCCACAAACCACTGCATAGCTTATTTTGAAATAGCTTATTGTGAAATTTGGCACCATCTACACAGTGCTAAATTTTGAAATAAATCACTATTCCGGCGTCTTCCTTAATCCTTGTGCAATGAGTTCACAGGAAGCTGGAATAAGCAGCCTGTTGTTTTGAATGTATTTCAAAATAATGGGCTTCTTGTGTAAACAGTGCAGAATGCTATGTCGGGATAACAGTTGTTATCCTGAAATAGTGCTGTGTAGACATACCCCTAAAGATGTGTGCTTAACATATTTAGTTCAGTAGTTTCTATTCTGTCCTTGTTTCATCTATTTCTTGACAGGAGGAAGGATAGAAGGAGTCTTTTAAGGAAAGATTCAGCTCTAGGGCTATGTCTACATTGGCAGCTTCTTGCGCAAGAATATCTTGTGCAAGTATTCTTGTGCAAGAAGTCTTGTGCAAGCAAACGTCCACACTGCCATGTGTGAGCTGTGTTTTTGTGCAAGAGCATCCATGGTAGTGTGGACGCTCTCTTGCGCAAGAAAGCACCTATGGCCATTTTAGCCATAGGGCTTTCTTGCACAAGAAACCCCTGCCGAGCGTCCACACTGCCCTCTCGCGCAAAAGCCCCTGTGCAAGAGGGCTTACACCTGTTAAAAAAAAGCACAGCTCTTGTGCAAGAAGCCCTCTCTTACCATGCCATACCGTAAATCTTCTTGCACAAGAGCGGGTGGGCAGTGTGGACGCTCTGCGGATTCTTGCGCAAGAATGACCATTCTTGCACAAGAACCTGCCAGTGTAGAAGTAGCCTAGAAGATGAAGAGGACCTTGTCAAGATTTTATGTTTTCCATTTCTAAGACTTTTTTGCATGCCGGTGGGAGTTGAAGCAAAAGCTTTAGTTTCAAAGCTCAGCCTAAAAGTTCCAGAATAATCAACTGGATGGGAGCCAAATAAGGAGTCTAAAATGGAGATTTACAGGAATAATAGGAGAATTAGAAAAAGCAATATATTACCCACAGCTGCACTTGCTAGCATGGGACAGTAGAAGATAATAAAATGATGTGTGGGGATAATTAGCTAACACTGTGCTGTAATCTTCAATAGAAAAATAGATCTTTTACAAAGATCTTTCACCAGAAATCATCTTGCAGTATTTATCATTACATGTTGTATTTTGATGTTCTTTTATGTGTTCAAATATTTTATATTCACTTAAGACACAACTGATATTTAAATGTGCAAAAGAATCATTCTTTTGTCTTCTGCTCTTTAAGAAGTGCTGAGG
The DNA here is from genome assembly GCA_030068395.1 of Apalone spinifera. Taxonomy (NCBI): domain Eukaryota; kingdom Metazoa; phylum Chordata; order Testudines; family Trionychidae; genus Apalone; species Apalone spinifera. The sequence continues at coordinate 43,925,762 of CM057845.1, forward strand.
ACAAAAGCAATTTAATCAGAAATAGGCGATGATGAGAAGAGGCAGCAGGGAAGTGCCTCTTCATTGTAGCTTGAAGAAATAATTAATACCCACAGAATGTCTATTAAATGAAACAGAATTTTTATTGCTAAACCGTGCTGCCATATATACTTATTTCTGTACCATGCTGGTATTAATTCAGTACATTGTCAAGAAAGATGACACACAAGCTGAAGCTCACTGACACAGGGCAGGGGACAAGGAATTCCAAGCACCTTTTTACTCTGTTATATCCCACACTAAAGTGCTGCAAGCCAATACTTCATTCAACAATGATTTCTGAAAGTGTTTTTTTTTCAACAAGATAATTTATATAACACTGGGGTGGGGATCCTGTTTCAGATCTGACAAATAAAGCAGGGTTGCTAAGAGGTCAGGTGCAAAGTTCTCAAACATAGTTTTTCTGTTGGAATGAAATACACATTTTAATCACAAAAGAACAAATAGTTAAATAGCTGACACGAATGCACTGTCCTACATGCCATAGAAAGAGCTGTCAGAGGATAAAAGAGGGACAAGCAAAGTGATTAATTAGATACATACATCTAATGAATGTATGTATCGTTATAGAAACATAGGTTTATAGAGGCTTTATAGAAACATAGGTTTTCAAAAACTGGATATTCTATTACTACAGGATTGGTGGTAGGTAACATGATAATGCCCTGGGAAAACTTGTATTTTGACACCTCAGACCCCTGCTACCTCCCCATCCATCCCCCCCATCTCTCCTGGACCCTCTGCCTCCTTGGGTTGCCCATCCATCCCAACATCTTTCCTGCCCCCTCCAACACCATCATCACTCCCAGGCCCCACTAGCTTCCCCACTCCATTGCCTCGGACTCCTTTTCCTCGTTTCACATCCCAATCCCATCCTGCTTTTTGCTTCTTGACCATTGACCTCCTGACCACATCTTCCCACCCTTCTTCTGCTCCTGCACCCCCCCATTCTGCCCCTTGGGTGTTTTTTTGGGAGGGAGAGGGGGCTATATAGATATACCCTGAAAGGGGCAGTATTGGAAACAGCCTGAAGGTGTTAGTTTAAAAAAAATCTAACAAATGGGTTGTAATAAATAAAACATATGCTTTCAGAGCAAGGAGATCCTAAGAAATGTCATATGTTTTATGCAAATAAGCAGCATGAATAGTAGCCAGTGCAGGTTATGGTGCAGTAAGGGGGTTTGCGACTCACAATCATAAATGAATATGCAGTATAGACTTCTCCTAACCACTGAACAGATATATCAGAACTCTTTTATTGTTTCTGGAAAAACCTTAGGGCTACATCTACCTTGCGAAGCGTCTACACTGCACATGCGTTCTTGTGCAAGTAAATTTACAGTAAAGCATCAGAAGAGAGGGCTTCTTGCGCAAGAGTTTTTCCTCTCCCCACAAGGAATAAGCCCTTTTGCGCAAGTAGGCAGTGTGGACAGGCAACAGAGGTTTCTTGTGCAAGAAACCCCTATGGCTAAAATGGCCACCAGAGCTTTCTTGCGCAAGAGAGCATCCACACTGCCTCTTGCTGTGGATGCTCGTGCGCAAAAGCACATGGCAGTATGGACGCACTTTTGCGCAAGACCTTTTGCGCAAGAACTCTTGCGCAAGACAGTTCTTGTACAAAAAGCCTGCAGGGTAGACGTAGCCTAAGACTTTTGTTTTTCTGTCTCAATAACTGTCCTATTGATAGGATAACATTAATGCACATTTGCTGTTTAACAGTCTCTATTCATCGTTTATTGTGAATGCTTTTCAACAAATCAAGTGAAGTTCCAAAAATGTTTTGCATCTAATTAATGAAAGTTAAAATATAAATATTGGAGCATGCTGTGTTACAATTCTGATTTCTCTCTGAAGAAGAATAAACCTGGTAGGCCAAACATGAACGTTTTTCTGTATACAAAGAATCATACATGGTAAGTTAATCTACATGAGAGAGCACAGTGTCTCTTTTACGTGTGGTGCTAGCTTTGCTTCACAGAATGGCAGTGGTCTCTTTACATAGTAGATCAGCAGAAATTTAAATGTGTAATATACAGCTCTTGCTGAGGTTTTCTGACACTTTTCTCCTGAGCCCCTAACTGTGTTTCAGCAATTCTATTCAGTCTGAGACTATCAGCTCAGCATGCAGTTTCCGCGTTCTGCAATGCCTTGTTATCAGCCTGAGCTGAGACTGTTTGTTGTGTCTTTCAGTACAATAGGATCTGCATTTGGAATCACTCCCTGCTCTTTGTGAGCTGTCAGTACATGATAATCCTCAGATATGTGCTTCCCTGTACCCCTTGTCTTGTTTACAAGTGGCAGGTTCTCCCATCTCATTTTTATGTCAGCTATTAAACTGTCAGGTTAAACTAGCGCCTTTCCTTGCAGTGTTAGAACTGTCTTTTGGTTTTTTACTACATAGTTCATGCCATGCATCTTTTGATTCATTGCAGTATCTTTTATTATAAATGAATTGAAGGTTGCACTTGAATTATTCCACAACACTGACAGTCTATTTCCCTTCAGTTGTGAATTTCTGTTGTTTTGGACAGTACAACTCGCATCTTTGACAAAGGTTTACCATCATAACCAGAATGATTTAGAAACACTGTGCACATAGTTCACACAGAGCTCCCATGGAAGGGAGAAGAACAGAAACCTCTATAAAGTATCACAAACCTCCAGGACCAGCCTTACAATTGCATGACATGGGCAACTGCCCAGGATAGGTGGGGAGGAAGGGTGAGAAGAGCCAGGGAGGAGCAGAGGCTTGTGGGAAGGGATAGAATGGGAGTGGAACCTGGGGTGGAAGAGTGTGATAGACCAGACCGGGTCTGGGCATCGCTGAGGGCCTCCGTTCAAGGTGAATTGCTCAAAACCAGCGCTGCTTACAGCCCCAGGCTGGAGACCGTTCCCAAACAGATCATGAACCAGTCACACCGAGCGCTTCAGCTGCCAATCCGGCCAGCAGGACACCTCACGAGCAAAACCCCTCAGACACCCCAGCTCTCTCTGTGCCACAATCAGCCCCAGGCCTTACACACAGGTGAGGAGCTATAGAACCCAATCTCACCTACCCCAAATGGGTTTTCCTGGTCCCAAAGAACCAGCCACAGATCTCAGTCAGTGTACACTTTGGATCTTACCCACAAGATCATGATGGGCCAATCCTTTAGAATCTAAAATGTAAAGGTTTATTAAAAAAAGAAAGAAAAAGTATGAGACTAAGGTTGTTACATGCACCAATCACCAAATTCTTGATACAGGCTCTCAGCAGAGATGCTATGAACTGCTAGCTTAAAAGTCTCTAACAGCTAGCTTAAAAGTCTTGTACATCCTATGTCAGGATGGGCCACCAATTCTTCCTGGCTCTCTGTCCCTCGCAAGGCTGCATCTGGGATCAGTAGCAGAATTAAAGACCAAAATGGAGACCGCTTCATGGCAATTTATATCCATTCCTCATGTCTCCCCAGTGGAGCAGGTCACATGGTCAAGTGACCTCTCTCTGTTTCACATGTCAGCAGCCATTTTGCCCTGGCTGGTTTGCATGTTCCCAGATACATTCCCAGATGAAATCAGGTGTGTATTGGACACCTTAAGAGCCATTGTCCTTGGTGCCCTGCTAGTTAGCATAGTCATTCATTGGACATTTCTTCCTTACAGCAGGCAGAGAACATCCACAGTATAAGCACAGAGTCCCTATTCATAACTCCACATACAGACATCACACATGTACATAAGTAGCATATATAGAATCGGTAAAACATAAGCCTTCATTTGACACCTTACATGACCCCCTTTGTATAGACTTTTGGGCAAACATATCCCTCCCCCCCCACTGTGTGTGCAACAGTGATCTGGCTGCTCCCATTAAAATCCAATAACATGACAAGGAGGCAGGTTATCACATCCCCTCTCAATCTTCTCTTTTCCAGACTACACACATCCATTTTTTGAATCTTCCCTCATAGTCATATTTCCACACTCCCTGAGCAATGTAGTTAAAACAACATAAATCTGTAGTGTAAACCAAGCTTTAGTAAGCCCTCTGGAAGAGGATGGATTCCACCCTTAAAGTAGATGGAGTGCTTTATGAATATCAGTGTTCTCCACAGCTTCAGGGGGTAGCCAAGTTAGTCTGTACAGGATAAACTTAAAAACCAACAAATAGTCTGGTAGCACTTTAAAGACTAACAAAACATGTAGATGGTATCATGAGCTTTCGTGGGCACAGCCCCCTTCTTCAGATGACCGGCATGTTGCATGTCCAGAACTAAAATAAATAGGGGAAATGAAATATCTTTTTGTATTAGTTTTCTTTTATAAGAAAATATGAAAACCAGGTCAATATTATATAGTGTTATTATTACTACAAAATATATCATTTTATTTACTATGCAAAGATAATTTAGGGACATAATATTGTTAAAGGTATTTAGGTGCTCGAAGTTGCAGAAATGTACCTAGTGTGATTTTCAAAAACATTTGGGCCCCTGACTTCCCCTGAAATCAATGTCAACCTAGGCATTTTTGAAAATCCCACCAAACATTCATCTGCATCTTTAGGCACCTAAATATCTTTAATAATCTGTCCCTAAGCCAACTTGGAAAATGTGTTATATTTCATAAGAACATAAGAATGGCCGTACCGGGTCAGACCAAAGGTCCATCCTGTCTGCCAACAGTATCCTGTCTGCCAACAGTGGCCAGCACCAGGTGCCCCGGAAGGGGTGGACCGAAGACAATGATCAAGCAATTTGTCTCCTGCCATCCCTCTCCAGCTTCTGACAAACAGAGGCCAAGGACACCATTTCATCCCCTGGCTAATAGCCTTTTATGGACCTAACCGCCATGAAATTATCTAGCTTCTCTTTAAACTCTATTATAGTCCTAGCCTTCACAGCCTCCATTTCCTAATGAAGCTTAATGTCATTACATTCAGTTTACCTTAAAGTGATCTACTTTTCTTTGTAGGTGCTTGCATTGGTTGAAAAGAAATGGTGACCAACGGTATGTCTACACTGCAAGCTTATTTCAGAAAAAGCTATTCTGGAAGTTATCTTCCAGAATAGTTTATTTTGAAATAAAGTGTCTACACTACAAGGAAACCTCAAAATTAGTCTGACGCAGGCTCCCCTAATATGAACAAGCTATCTTGATTTAGAGCCCCAGGAAGCACTGAGGAGGAATAACTTAGAATGGCCCTGGTCAGGGGCTATTTTGAAATAGCAGCAGTGGAGCAATAAACACATACCCTCTTCTGAAAGAGCTTTTTCAGAAGAGGCATTATTCCTCATGAAAGGAGGTTTACCAACATCAGAAAAAGCCTTCTGTTACTTCAGTTTTTTTTCAAAATAACGTAATTGCTGTGTGGATGCTGGTACTGTTTTTCCGGAATAACAGCCGTTATTCCAGAATAATGGTGCAGTGTAGATGCACCCCAAGTAACAGACAAAAGATTACACTCCATCTTTTTCCTCTGAAGTTATAAAATAGATCCCAAGAACACAGGGCAATAAAGAAGATTATTAGGGGTGATACTGAAAGTGCACAGAAAGTGAATGAATTGATAGAAAGTTTATAAATGAGTAAGAAGCATGCGGCTTTATACGTTAGTACAAATCAGATTAGGTGTACACAAAAGAACAAGATTTTTTTATCCCATTAGTCTCTGATTTTGCTCTCCATTCCTTAAAGCAGAAGTAGATAACCTTTTTTGGGTCAGGGGCCGCTGACCCATAGAAAAAACAATCAGGGGCCTCACACAAGTGAGAAGCAAAAAACACCCCACCCAAAACCGTCACTGACGTGGCCCTAACTGAGAAGGAGAAAGACACTCTCCACATTCCCTTCGCACATCAGAACCTAAGGGGGGCCACACTAGTAGATTTTGTGTGGGATAGCGGGACTGGAGCACCAGCACAGGCTCCCCAATGCTGGGGAGGGAGACCTGAGCCTCAGGGGCTGAATCCAGACAAATTGGGGGACTTCATCCAACCCCCATCCAGGCCTTAGGTTCCCCACCCCTGCCTTAAAAGAAAAGAAAATTATATTATAGTGCTCCACATTTTAGTAAAGGATTCTAGAGTATATTTGTATTAATATCCATTTTGAATATTGGATAGAAGAAAGAGAAAGAGAAGAAACACTATAGTTGTCCATTCATTTCTAATAAGGCTTGTTTTCCCATCATGCAAAGAAATTATCAGAAACTTTTGCTTCTTCATAAAGAATTATTTTATGCAATTAATTTAATCTGTTTCTGTTTGCAAATTATCTGAGAATAACAATTTTCTTTAATGTGTTACTCAAATTATTCAGGGATTAATTTCAGCTAGCAATTCACACCCTGAAATTCATTAGTGAGAATTTGTTGCCAGCAGTTGATATTTAAATAATAGCTACTTTGATTGAATATATGTCACATGGTGTTTTTTGCTTTGATTGCATTAATGTAAATCTGACAATACATTTGTCCATGTGCAGACAAAAAAAAATAAGCATTTACTTTCCATTAATATTTTGCAATATTCAATTCAATTCATTTTGGCAAACATTCCTGCAAGTAAATTCATTTGCTACCTTTGCAGAAAGTGGACACCAAAAGGCATGCATATAGTATAAGTGTACGTGTTTACAAAACGAATATATGAAATATTCACAATTTTTGTGCAGTATTTACTCTGTTCTAGGGCCAAATTCTCCACCCTGTGCAGCCCTTTGCATCTGAGTGCAGGCTTGGTGAAAAGCAGTACCAAATCAGAATTCTTACTGCCAATGGTGATAGTGTTTTTATGGCCACTCCCACACACTTTTTATAACCTCCTTCTTTCACAATAATAAATTAATCACACATGCAGCAAGCTAACAGAGAAGTATGCTCTTAGAGAACATCTACACTGCAGGGAAAAAGTTGAATTAAGATATGCAACTTCAGCTACATCAACTGCATAGCTGAAATCAAAATAGCTTAATTTGGCTTTTGGCACTGTCTACACAGCAGGAAGTTGAAGAAAGAACATTCTTCCTTCAATTTCCCTCATCCTCATGAAATGAGGGTTACAGGAGTCAGAGTAAGAAGTCCTCC
>CM057845.1:43932966-43947149 GCA_030068395.1 Apalone spinifera
AAATACTTTTAACGGAAAACTTTTCCGTTAAAAGCATTTCCTACAAATCATGCCAGTGTAGATGTAGCCTTAGTGTCTACATGTGCAATCCACAAACAATTATTTAAAGCTGAGCACAGCTCTGTAGTAATAGTAACTTCCCAATGGCAACATATTCTATGAAATCACATTTAGTTTACAGTAACTATACGTGTTAGAATGTGTAGGGACAAGTTGTGCCCGATCCTTCTGCACATATACAAAAGAGGCAGAAGTTAGAGCTCTTCTTTCCTATCCCGTTGCTGATCCAAAGAGACAAGGAAGACGAGTGGAGCCAACAGGTCTGCTGATAGGGAGAGGTGTGAAAAGGGGGAAGTTGCCTCAGGGCCTGGAGATTTAAAAGGGGCCAGGACTCCAGGCCCTTTAAATAACCACCAGAGCGCCACGTGGCATGGTCCAGATGGCACTGAAGGCCTGGCTGAGGAAAGCCTGGCATGGTCTGAATGGCGCTGAGGGCTGGCTGACTATAACTCTGCCCCTTTTGCCTGAGGCCCCACCCCTTTCTAGAGGCCCAGAGTTACCCCACACATTGCCCAGGGCCCAACACAGTCTGTTACCAACCTTGTGTGCTCTTGCTGTGTCTTGATGACGTGATCTAGCCCCTTAAGAGATGTGGACTATTTAGGAGGACATATCATCATGGACCTACAAATAGATTCTGTATTAGAGAACCCGCAATATATGGAATTTATGAACAGAAATACAATGCTGCAGTTTCTCTTATATATGGACATATTGCTCATCAGAAAGTTATGGCCTGGTGAGACGTGATGAAACACAGCTGACTTTTCTGATGGAATTGAGGTCTTAGTCTCCATCTGAGGACTTCACAAATTATAAAATCTCCAAACAATTAGGCTAAGGGAAGATTCTGATCATATAGATCTGTGGTGTCCAAACTATTTCACAAACATGACTAATTATTTTCCAGGACTGTCATGATTACAGTACGAGCTACCCTGCAGATGCTTCTCAGTTTTTCTCAAGAGCACCCCTTTGGAGACAATGTTTTACTATTTCAGAGGTGCAAGTAGTTTTTAACTCTTACTGGTACAGTACAGATACCACCACCCCAAATCTCACAAAAAATGTGCCAGGACTAGAGCTCAGTGCAGATACAAATTTAAATTCAGGAATGCAGATATGTGCACAGCGAAATTGCTATCAGCTAAACCACCACACTCTCCTGGGAAATGCAAGATAAAAGGAGCAGAACGTGGGGCAGTTGTACTGCCCCCAGCCCTTCCATGCAACTGCATATCCTATCTAGGGTCCTTACAGACCCACCATAGGACAGTGCTTGGGGCTGAGCTGAAGCTAGTACAGCCATGCTGGAGGAGCTGTTGGCATGGGGCGCTGATTCCTGAGAACAGTATCCCCATGTTTTATTCCTTTTGCCCTTGCAATTCCCAGGAGAGCCCTGTCATTCAGCAGATACTAATTTCTATCTGTGGATCGCCACATCTACAGATATAAATCTGCATCCATGCAGGGCTCTATTTATTATTCATTCTTGAAAACGTGTCTTTCCTGTTAAATGTCTTGATGGTACAGCATACCTAATGGTACTAGCTTACTTTCACACTGCACTATTGTTACACCCCTTCTGACGAGAACTACACCAGTGCTTAATTTGTAATTAAATATATGCCCCGGCTCAAGCAATTATTTTACATTCTTATCTGATGCAGCAAGCCCAGAGGTTCTGGGGCTATCAACTGCCAATCCTAAAGGTTTGCAGGCTCAGCCTCGCAGGCCCTGGCACAAATTAAGCACTGAACAACATGCTTATTCCACTCAGATTTGAACTCTTATTGCCAGCCATGCTAAGAGATGACTGGCCCAACTGGGTTGGACACCTGTAAGCCCTTTTTCTCTGGAAGCCTGTGACTAGCAGCTGATTAGGGTGACTGAAAAACATCTTCAAAACAAAACATTATTTATTCACACAATAGTACATACCATGCAGAAACAAGGGATATAACAAAAAAAGGACTATAGACATATTTCTCCTTAATCTTTTCTTGCAAACTGTAGTAAGCTCTATTCAGTCCAGATACATTTTGTTCTCTTTTGAGAGAAACAGATTGACATGTTCTCGGTGTGTGTATCTCTGTCTCCATGCCCCTGTCAGCATTGACTAACATTTCCTGGGCTCACCCTACCAACTCACCCAATGGCCCTTCTTTTCTAGGCCCAGAGTCCTTAGCTGGCTTAAAATATCTTTTATAGTGCACCAGTACACCAGTTGCCTCCTTTAGCACTAGTCTCTTCACAGGTTTCAAGGAACGCATCTGCTTTTCTGAATTTTTTTTCGAAAAAGCGGGCACACTCTTTCACCATCCCTGTAAACTTCATTCTACAAAGAAGGGCTGTGTCGAAAGAGCACTTTTTTCCAAAATTGAGCACCATATTGATGCACCAAATTTTGGAAAAGCTGCTTTCGAAAGTAAATCAGGAAAAGATACAATTTAACATTGCAGTGTAGATCTAGCCTCAGTCATTAGTGTCCCCCCACACTGATAACATCAGTGGAATTTCCCCACACATGAGCTGATAGAGCAGGAGCAAAATGTAGTGTTCTGTTGGTATGCTTACTTAGCAGGGGCCCTTGATGACTGTAAAGGTCCCGACCGGCCCCGTGCCACTACGTCCTCGTTACCGGGCCGGCTGTGCCTAGGGATTGCCTTTATCCAAGAACCCTTCCCACCTGTCGGTTTTCTTCCGCCCACGTTGGCGTTGGATCGCCTCCCACAGTGGGGAGAGGGGAGTCCGGGCCCACCCTCTCTCTTGGACCCCAGCCCAGGGCAATAAGGACTTGGACACTGCTGCTATCCAGTCCGGCTGGCGGGGAGTTTGCCGAATCTCGCCAACCCACGGGCTCCCTGCGCCCGCCCTGGGCTACTTCCTCTTCCCGCTGTGCTCGCATCCCCTGTGCCGGGTCTTACTTCCTTCCCCAGACAGGGGGCGGAAGGCGCTCCCTCTGGTCCTCTGCCCCCCTCCTCTGCTGCTGCCGGCCGGGGTTTAAATCCCCGCGCCACTTCTCGCCGGCAGGGCCCCGCCCAGCCCGGCGTGGGGCCGCTTCTGCCCCGGCACCGCAGCCACGGGGTGATGCACGGTGTGTCATGATGCCGCCGGGCGTCCTTTGCCTTCCCTGGCTTTGCGCGGCTGCGGCCGTGTCTGAACACCGGGCGCAACACCGTGATGCTGACAGCGGGGCTAGTCGGGCTGCTGGCCGGGGGCGGCCCGACCGCGCTGCTCCCGTTCCCGCTTATAGCGCCGCCAGGCACACGGCCCCCGTGCCGGCCGGAGTGAGGGGCGCTTCTGCCCCGTCACAATGACCTATGACAATGATATCTTCTGTAGCAGCAATAGGCTGGCAGGCTTGTAGCAGTACAGTTCAAATGACTGGGATAAGATGGTACGTCTCTCCACAGGTTTAACAGACAGTAGGTAGCGAAAGCCCTTACCCTATGGCTTGAGGGCAAAGTTCAGGGAATCGGAGGTCTCCAAACAATTTCCCTAACTATCTGAGTAAAATATGGGGCACTCATAACTCCACGAATGATCCTCAAGCTCAGAGATGAATTAGAACTCCCCAACAGGGGCTGACATTCATAGTTGGCAGGAATCTTTTTCATGCTGGAATCTGGCTGCTTCTAAACCTGAGATTTCCCCTTACCATAAAGTGATGCAGGAATCAGGCACAGATCACAATAACCATCCTAAAAAGTCTAATTCTTAATCTCTTAGTAGCTCAAATACAGTCACAGTGTCAGGCAGCCCTGAATTAGAAGCATGAGCAGTGCTTGCCACTTAGTAACATTTATCTGGGGAGCCAAAGAACTAACTCAGCCTGGCTGGCTAGGGAGCTTTTCCATTACAGTAAAGAAATATGGTTCTAAGCCACCTGTACACTTTCATAATCCCGGTCATCCAGGGGTCAAAATGATCTCCAGCATAAATCAAAGCAACTTTAGGGACCACTGTGCTAATCAAAGACTAACAATTTGCTTCTCCACTTTTATTGCATCAAAGTAAAACCTGGTCATATAAAACTAGCAGAATGTCATCATTTCTTCTGATGTTGAGATGCTGACTCCAACCTCAGCTTTGCCACTGATTCCAGGTTTAGTTGCCCATTTGTTACATTTTCAAACACAAACCCCCACTGTGAAGTTGCAATCATTCTTATGCTGCCCAACCTCTCATGATCCCCTTCATGCATACAAGGAACTCCACATAAACATCTCAAAGTCACACTGTTGTCCTCCTTCAAATACCTCCCAAAACTCTCTTCTGCTTTGAGGCCTCTGTAAAGCTTGACAATGTTTAAACAGCTGGCATGCTAAGACCACTGCCTATCATGCATAGAGTGTGACCCCTTTGGAGCAGGGATGTATTTTTGTTATGTGTTTGTATAGCAGTAAGCAGAGCAGATGCTGCTATGGCTGATGCAATATAAATACATAAAAATACACCCAAGGATTGCCCTATATAAATAGGAATACTCAGCTGCTCCTTTACTACCAGTCGGGCCTGAAGAATGAGACTTCATGCTCTAAGAACAGCAACAGCTGCTCACACAGCATTTTGCAAGAGAACTGTATGTCAAATAAAATGTCACTAAGTAACCGTGATTATATATCCACAAGTAACATTACTCTGTGACCTTGACACACAATATGTAACTACAGAATTTTAGTAAGTTCACATTTGCCTAGACATTTCATCAAGGTTCCTCCGCAAGAGACTGGCTCAGAACTTATGAATCGTTATTGTATGTTAAGGCAATTGACTATATTTGCAGTTGAATTTTTGATCACTGCCCTCCTCAAAGAGCCCTTGAATAAAGCTGACCTATATACTGGCAGATCACAAAGAAATTGAAACTCGCTGTGAGATTTCACATACATTGATATGTTGCCCTTACCAACCTGGCCATGTCACTACAACTCATACCCCAATATTGTATATTTGTCTAATCGAGCTGCCGATTTCCAGTGCACTGGTAAAGGTCAAGTGGAATTTTTTAATATAATCAAGGGGAACCTTTTAGCAAAGCGAATATATACAAGCAGCATTTTTTTCTTAAACATTATCAATTTACCTTGCTCTCAAATAATCCCATCGTTAGATATGGCTTCCCCTTAAAGCTTTGAGCCTTATTCTCTTGCTATCACTTTTACATTCACATAGTTCTGTGGACTTCAGCAGAGTTGCTATTGACTTACTGTAGAATAAATGAGATGACAAGCAGCCACAGGCCCTCTAACCAGTCACTTTGATGTTCTTGGCTGTGGTTTTCTGTGCTGGAAGTCTTTCAAGGCAACATGCCATGGACAGGCTCTTTTCAGGGCAGGCCTTTAGAAGTAATCACAAATCTTCCCAGCTTTTGAGATCCTCAAAATGTTGAGTGAGAGTGAGAGAGAGAGAGAGCGCGAGCGAGCTTTGTCTTTAGTATATTCATAGCCATTATCCCTTCCCAGCTGCCAATGAGCTGCTTACAACTAAGCCAGCTTCTCCGCATTGGCTTCTGACCAGAAAGAGCTCTCAGTACAATCTATATAAGCGGTAGTATGGTCTGGTAGTACAAGCCTAGCTTTGGGAATAAAGGATTGCTGTATTGCAATCCCAACTCTGACATTGACCATGACCAAAATACTAAATCAGCACCTAAAATTTCCTCATAAAATATGATTAGCAACTACCACACTGTGGTGTTGTGACTAAATATGATAGATCAAAATTTGCCCTGACATACACTCCCAGCAACTTCAAAGACTTCAATAGGACTGCAATACTTTTTAGGACTCCTAAAAATACTTGTAAATTTTGCTATCTTAATTAACCTAAAATGTGTCTAGCCCATGTTAAATACACCCCAAAACACATCCCTTGAAACTCATAGGTCTGTGATCTTACCTGACATGAGACTCTAGCTCTCTAAACACTAGTTAGGGGCTGAATTTGACTAAGTTGAAACTCACAACTATTGTTTTCTTTGCTTACAATCTGAGAATCTCTATTTTTACTTTTTATTCTGAGCAGTTCTTTAAACTCAGTTTACTTGGTAAGATACTTCTATTAGCAACAGTGCCTTTATAGATCAATTGTTCTGAACTTTCAAATACACCAGGTTAATATTTGATGTTAATGGGGAAGAAATTTATCATTTTTAAATAGTCTCTATGAGGTTAATATAGAAATTGGAATTGTTCTCGCAATATTATTGATGAGGTTAACATTTTCCATGGCTCCTCTTGTTAGCCACTTACTGAACATGGACTAATAATTGTGACATGCCATAGATTTCTTGTCCTACTTTGCAGTCTGTGAGGTAATTCATTTCTTCCCCTAGTGACTAAAATTTAGCTGAGAAAATTACTGAGCTATACAGTACATTGCACATAAGTCAAAACAATTTTCAGTGTAGTCTATAGACCCCAGAGGACCCTGCTGGCATCTGCTGAGTGCACCCAATATACATTAATACTTGAAATATATATTGTGGCTATCAATAAAATATATTGGGTTTTTATAGATTATAAATTGGTTCTTGAAGTGAGCACAGTGCTTAACATGTGAAGTGACTTGATCCCTGCCTTTTTAGTGGATATAATCTAATTTGGACAGGATAACTTCTCCAGAACAAAGAAGGTATAGATATGTTGTTTGCAAAGAGATGAACAATGGAAAGATCCAAAATACAGGTATAAGAAAGGATTTTGAAGCAAATCTCCAAGGCTTTGTCTACACTGCAGGGTTTTTGTGCAAGAATCTTTTTGTGGAAGAGATCTTCTGCAAAACCTTCTTGCACAAAAGCGTTGTCCACACCTCAAAAGCAAATTGCAAAAGCAATGTGCTTTTGTGCAAGAGAGCGTCCACACCGCATAGACACTCTTGTGCAAGAAAGTTCTGATGGGCCATTCATAGAATGGCCATCAGAGCTTTTTATGATAGGCTCTTTTTGCACAAGAAACCCCTGTGGAGTGTCCACACACACCTTTTTACGGAAGAACTCTTGCGCAAAAAGGAGTTATGCCTCGTAGAAGGAGGTATACCTACACCACAAAAAGCCCTCTGTTCTGTCGATTGACTGTAGATTTTCTTGCGCAAAAACGCGCTTGAGGTGTGGACGTGCTGTGGGTTTTTGTGCAATAACTGCAGTTTTTGCGCAAAAACCCTGTAGTGTAGACATAGCCCAAGTGTAAAAAAAGGAAAGTAATAATTTGTACTATTTGAGCTTACTCACCAGTGGGACTTGGTGTTTGCATAGTTACTTCAACACCAACTGCTAGCCTCCAATAGCTATATTGGGGCTAGTCCTAAATATAAACAAGGCCTATATTATATAGGATACAAACTTATGAACCAGAAAACAAAGATTCAACTAAACAAAAAGCCATCTTCACAAAGAACTGATTGGCATTAAGGAAACTCAGATGCAGTTACCACAAGCTTCTTAACACAGCAAGGATATGTCTAGATAATGGCACTATTTTGGAATACTTCTAGTATCCTGAATTAGCTATTCCGTGTCTTTTGAACAAGCCTGTTATTTTTAAATATCTTTCAAAATAATGAGTGCACTATTCCAATGTCCCTGTAAACTTCATTCCACGAGGATTAAGGGATGTTTCAGATTAGCTGTTTATTTCGAAATTTGGCACTGTGTAGACAGCACCAAATTTTGAAATAAGTTATTTCAAAATTAACTCAAAATAAGCTACCCAATTTGCATAGCTCAAATTGTGTAGCTTGTTTCAAGATAAGAGTGCAGTGTAGATGCTCCCTAAGAAAGATGTTACATTCTAAGAAGCAAATTTTGGGCACTTTGGAAAATGTAAGAACATTAAAAAAATAGTGAATGGGGCTAGCCAAATATGTTAAGATGATTGTGAAGGGCTTTATCAAGTACATTGGGGAAAAAGTAGGTCCAGTGAGTGAAGAAGAAATTAACAATGACTCAAAACTCAAAGAGATAATGAACACTATCTGAAAATAAATCTGAACAATTGGTAAGAAAGGATGGCCTTATAAAATAAGTACTGATAAAAGGCAAGAAAAGAATATATCTGGAAAATGTGAGAACCCTTATATACATAGGTCTGGTTGATATGATAGATTAAGAAAATTAACCAATGCACTGATAAATATTTTTAAGAGAAAACCTCCAAATCCTGAGACTATATATCAAAATAATAAATAAACAGGCTTTTAAAAGTTAGTGTTCAATGGAAAGTAACAATAGCAGTTACAATCCCATAATTTTAATTTCTCTCATTAGTAATATATGGTTATGCTAGAAAGCATTAACAGCTGGCATCAGTGGTAGCCTTGGTTAAAACTGATGCATGTATTAAGCATCCTTCATTCCAGCGAAATGAAGTTAAATGTCCCTTTGTGCTGTGATAGCACATTAAGGGTGTGTCTAGACTACAGGGTTTTGTCGACAAAAGTAGACTTTTGTTGACCAAACTATACCTGCGTCTACATTGCCGCCGAGTTCTGTCAACATAACGTCGCCAGAACTCGGCAGTTTTGTCAATGGCGGTAAACCTCATTCTATGAGGAATAACGCCTTTTGTTGACAGAGTTCTGTTGACAGAAGGCGTTATTGCATCTACACTGTCCTTTGTGTCTACACTGTCATGTCGATAAAGCGGCTTGCTTTGTCGACAGAACTGGATGTAGTCTAGACGCTTTTTGTTGACAGAAGCTTTGTCGACAGTATCTGTTGACAAAACGTCTGTCGACAAAAGCCTGTAGTCTAGACGTACCCAAAGTTTGGCTAGCATGGTGAAGTCTTAGTAGAAGGTAAGGTGGTGTGGGTTGGGGGATTCCATGGATGCTGACTGAAAGTATAAGGCTTGGGCATTGATTGGTTGCAGCTATGTGTCTAAAGCAGAAGAGAAACAGAAAGCCAAGAGAGAATGAGCAGAGAGAGAAGCAATGTAGAGCATGACTCTGGCAGGGAGCAGAGTTGCTGAAAGGAAAGGCTTGGATTTCTGGATAAGGAAACTGTCTGCTGTTGTTTGTTCCTGCTGAGTTCTGGGAACAGAACTTTATGTACATTTTTAGTAAATAAATAGGATTGCACCAAAGAAATACCTGACTCATCATCAATTTCTCCTCCTACTGGGAATAACCTGACAAGGCCCCAAATATTGACTAACTGCTCAGGCTAAATAACATTAATGTGTCACTATTAAGCTAGTGCCCAGATAGTATACTCATGTGAGGGCATTAAATCAAAGAAATAAAATGGTGCAGGCCCTGATACTGAACATAATGGGCCTCCCAGGCACAGTGGGCCCCCAGAAGACTCCGTCTCCCAACTATAGAATCTCAGGAGGGATAGCTCTGTGCACCAGAAGGGGTGGTGCCCCAGGCAGAAAGGGCAGCCAGTCTCCAGAACTGGAATGTGCCATGCAAGGATCCAGCAGTGATTTAAAGGGCCCGGGACTCCAGCTGCCACTGCAGGCTCTTTTGAATTTCCGGGCCCCGAGGCAGTTGCCCTCTTTGTCCCCGCACCATCAGTAGGCCTGCAGAAGCTAACGGAAATAAACTTCCCTGGGGCTTGGGCCAGCTCTTGAAGGGAATAAAGTGCTCCACTGTCAGCAATAGCCAATTTGTTGTATTCGGATTTTTATACCAATAAGGGGGAAAGTTGTGCATGTATTCAGTCCCTCTCACAGAGTTCAATGCCTAAGCTTGGTCTGCAGGTGGTACCTATCTCTGCTGGTGCTCCACAGCCTAGAAACCTTCTCTTGGAGCTGAACAGCTGAGACAATAAAGCTATTCTTGCAAAACTTGCTGGAGAAGGAGCCTCACTTGTAACTTTCAAACCAGAGGTTAGAACACTCACTTAGAATGGGCAAAACCAAAGTTAAATTCCCTCTCTGTCTGATGGGGAAACAGGATTTGAATAGCAGTCTCCCACTGCCGAGGAAATCATCCTAATCACTAAGCTATAGAATAGTCTGAGCTCTCAACATCACCTGTTAAAGTGGTCCCACTTTTTATAAATACTTAAATAGTTATGGTGCCAGAGAACAATTTAAAATGACATTCTAGCCCAGTGGTTAGGTGCCCACCTGGGAGGTAGTATAGGCCTGGTTTGTAATGGATTCTTAAACATAAAAATGCCCCTCCCCTCTTTTTTTTAACCACAGAATTAAGAAGGTAAATATTTTTTGCAGACTGAAAACAGAAAGCGTGTGCTAAGATAGGTAAATGGGTCAGGAAGCTAAGAAACAGAATGTCTTATCTAGCCAAGATAAAAGGATGGAATTCCCATGGAACGATTTATAAATAGAATAACAATGGACAATGTATGTATGGAACGTAAAGATGAGATAGGTAAAGAGTAGTCAAACATGCACAGAGCATGCTGTACAGGAATGGATTTAACCAAAACAGTCTCAACTGTGTAATTAAATGTACAGAAAATGCAATAAAATGAATTAATGCATAAAAAGGGATAAGGTTTCTATGTAACTTTGAATTTGATGTACACTGCACCCATCTTCTGCATTTGATTCTGATCAGCTCAGCCCAGCCTTCCTGTCTGCCAAATAAAGATACCATAGTGACAAAGCCTGAAGGTAAACTGAGTTCTTGGGAGGACAAGTTAAAAACGGTCTTGAAGATAATCCCAACAGATATGAGGCCCAGCATCCAGTCTTATTGATCCAATGACTATTTATTCAGAATAAAAATGTTTCACAAAAGCTTGAATGATTTAGTTGGGGTTAGTCCTGCTTTGACCTCCTGAGGTTTCTTCTATGATTCAGTAGGAGAGACTGAATATCCCATAGCCCTATAGTTTAAGCACTCTCTTCTAAAATGGGAGAGAGTCCTGCTCAAAACCTTTTGCCACATTAGGCAGATCAGGGAACTGAGCCTGGTTCTCCCACATCCTAGCTGAGTACCCTAACCACTGAGTTAAAAGTTATTAGGGAGACACCCCACCCCACCCAGTTTTGAATGGAGCCCATGTCAGGCCTCATAAGAAAGTTAGGTGAAGGAACATTTGTCTTTTCCTAGTTTGAGAACCTTGCTGGGGCTTAGGCATGAGATAGGCACTCAAATGCCTAAAAGCAGAGTGCATGCCCCAATTTGGAAACTTAGGTGTCTGTGCAAAAATTCCATAAAAATTTAGGTGCCAGGGCTCTGGAAGCACTGTGGAGAATGTAAAAAGTTGATTATCCCTCAAAAGTTCATGTACAAGTCCACCAGTTCCTCAGGCTATCTACTGGAACCAAGACTTGATTCTTTTTCTAAGTCACATTCACTATGGTAGTCTCATCAGAGGCATACAGTACTCATAGGAGCATTTGCTCACCCTTTCTCCTTCCCTTTAGAAACTCATATTCTCCCATATAGTGTGAAAACACTACTCTCTAGTTGCTTTCCAGGACATGAAAGAGTCCCTAAGTTATCAATTTCTATGGAATATAGTACTTCATTGTAAACCAATTAAGTTTGTAGACTTTATAATATTGCCAATGCCAAGCACTCAACTATTATGGAAAGTCCCCCCTATTCTGATTGGCTTAAACATCAACAGATTTTAAAGAAGTGTTTTTAATAGTGATGGTATTTGCCCTTTCCTTCTTTAACCTTTAGAATACAGTGATGTAACAGTTTAAAGCATTTCTTCACAACCATGAGGTCTAGGAGCATATTGTTTTCATCAGTGAATCTCATATTTACATGAGTCCAGGAGTCAAAGTGTTAAGAAAACCACCAAATATACTAAGAGTTGGCAAAACTTGCAATTTTAGCAGAGATTATTTATTTCACAGCTGGAAGGTAAACTGACGCAATATTGTCTTCCGGAATGCAGATGTCTCCAGTCTATCTGCGGCTGCTCCTACCCTTTCAAAGCAGCAGTCAATGAAACCAACAAGACATTGGTGAAGTTCTCTGTTGTTGTTCAGAACCATGCAGGCAGCTGTGAAAACTGTCAGGAATTAAGCTTGTTGCTGCTTGGGGAAACAGGGTCTGGAGTTATTCCTAAGGAAGATAGACCAAAAGAAGAAAAAAGGTCTTGGGGATGGGAAAAGTAGCAGAGACCTCATTTCTCCCTACCTTTTTCAGCAGAATGGGGTGACAATGCAGTTACTGGATACTAATTTGTGTCAAAGACAGGCACATTTGCTTAATAGGCCAGGTGTATATGCTGTTTAGGCCCCTGACCCACACCATGTGTAATGAGGCATTTTCTGAGGGCACCACTGAGAGGTTCAAATCAGGGTGAATTACTTAGAAACAGGGCTACTTATAGCCCAGGACTCGGGGTCCTTCACTATAAGGCACACCAAACCAGTCACACAGAGCACTTTGGGTGCCACACTGGCAAGAATGAAGTCATGCAACAATTCCCTCAAACACTTCAGCTTTTCCTATGCCATAACTAGTACCACACCTTACATAGATGTGAGTTTATGAAAACCAATCTCACCAAATCCAAACAGGTTCTTCTGATCCCAAAGGACCAGCCACAGTCCCAGGTCAATTTATACCTCAAATCTTACCCAAAAGAACAAGAAAGAAAAGGTTCAGAGTAAACTTGTTAAAGAAATTGCATTACAGACAATACACCAATTACATAGTTCCTGGTGCAGGCTTGTAGCAGAGATGGAATAAACTGCTATCTTAAAAGTCTCTGGAAACCATTCTTTGCCAGGATGGTTCATCAGTCCTGCTGGGCCCAATTCATAGTAAAGATGCTGCTGAAATCATGAGCTAGAGTGAAGACAAAGATGGAGGAACATCCAAGACCCTTTTTATAATCTTGCCCATGTGGAGGGAATTACATTGTTCTCACAGTGTGATGGTACCTACCAAAATGGAACTTGTCACATGAGGAAGTCACCTGTCCATGTCCTTTTTAGGCAAGCCACCATCGCCTGTCTGCTCTCTGCATGTTAACAAGGAGTTTTGTTAGATGTGGATTACGCTCTTAAGGCCCATTGTCTGTGAACTACTGCTATTCACTTCAATAGCCCCCCTTCACAATAGGTGTTTAATGCCTGTTCAAATCTCCCAGAAGCAAATACTTGAGACACCGGTACATAGACAATACTTACAACTTTAAATACAAAAATCATACAGGCATATGAATGGTATAAACAGAGCCATAAACTTTCAATAGAAATCTCACTTGGCCTACTTTATACAAAATGTGGGGCAAACATACAACAGTGGGTGCAACAATGTTCTGCATGTTTATATTTAAAAAATCTAGTAAGTGTCACAACCATATTACTGTGGTCAAGAAACAGAGTTTCAATTTCTTTCCCATAACTCTGTGTACAACAAGGTGCACAAAGGAGATGACTAGAGCTTCCAGTTTGTAACCTTAATCATCTGGAGAAAAAGAATGTCGATGAATATCTCATTACCCCCTCTCTTCCCAGCAGTGTGGGTTGCAGGAAAGTTCTCTTCTCCTGAGAGCATTGATCCTACAATCTGACAGCACTTTTTGCATAAGTGTAAATGAGGATGTACATTGCAAAGCCATGAGGAATTAGTTCTGTTGCATCCTTCCCATTTGCAAATATATAACTGATTTCAGGTTTTGGGTATATATTCATCTGTCTCTCTTCAATCACCTAAGTTCCACAATCCAAACTTGAAATAGAGATATTAGTTTGCAAATAAAAAATAAGCATTAAAAAGCAAAAGTTTCAGAGGGGTAGCCCAGTTAGTCTATAAGGCTAGGTCTATACTATAGGTTTTTTTCGGAAAAAGCTGCACAAATTGCACTTCACAATTTGCATAGCTTTTTCCGATCACTTTTCTGGAAGAGGCTTTTCCACCATTTGGCCCAGTCTAGACAGAGCCAAATGGCAGAAAAGCCTCCTCTTTTGGCGGAGCCCTTATCCCTCATAGAACAAGGAATACAGGGCTCCCTGAAAGAGCACGTTTGCTCTTCCACAAAAAAAAGTGGAAGAGCAAATGTGTTCCTTTGACATGGTGGAGTTTTTCGGGATACTTCTGGTATCCCAGAAAAACCCTGCAGTGTAGATGTACCCTAACAGGAAAAACGTAAAAAACAATGAAAAGTCTAGTAGCATCTTAAAGACTAACAAAACATGTAGATGGTATCATGAGTTTTCATGGGCTCAACC
>CM057845.1:43983776-44027595 GCA_030068395.1 Apalone spinifera
TTTTATTTGTTTTAAACCTGCTGCCCATTAATTTCATTTGGTGGCCCCTAGTTTCATTTGGTGGCACCTGTAAACAAGTATGTCTGTAACAATACAGGCACATACACAAATTCCTCCATAAGTAGAGATAAGGAAAACCAATACAGTTCCTATTTCTCTGCCACTTCCTCCTCCTCCTCCCCCCTCCCCGGATGGCCAGACACACCTCCTTTCCCCAACCAGAAGCTAGTTCCAAACTCTAATTTCCACCTCCAACCCAGATACTTAGACCCTATCCTCCTAGAGCTCAGTGATCCAGAGAGAGAAACAACCTGCTGCTCAGGTCAGGTTTGCAGTTTCCTGTGTATGGCTGCCTCCTACCTAAGAACTGCAGTTTCTGGGAACAGTCTAGTTCCCTCCCCACGCTCTTGTACTCTGTGTTTAAGCTGGGCTCTTCCGGATCCAGCAGCCCCTTGTGATAGTCAACATCTCTGTAGCCAATTTCTGTGGGGATAACAGAAGATTCTGTACACTCAACATTAATTTCAGCAGAATTCTGCATTGTGCAGTGATGCAGAATTCCCTCAGGAATACTTGGTTGTGTTTTGCCTTGTTGTTCGTTTCCTTCCTGGCTTTTAAGAGTCAGAAACTCCATCTCTTATCTCCCAACTCTACTATCTCTACCAATATGAAGAAACTACTTGATTTTCCTCTTTTCCTTTCCTGCTGCTTGTTTGCCTTGCCTTGAAGTGTGCCTGTTAATTGCTGCAGGTGATGCTTCCACAGCAACACCAAGTGAAAGATGGTATCTTTGTCTACTGCTCTCATTGTATTGGTGAATCAGCAGCTTGCAAAAACAAACTATCTCCTTTTTCTTTTTTGGGAGGAGGGATTGAAAAAAATAACTATTCTCACCTTTTCTGCCTTTACACTACTCAAGTTTCTTAGTAATAGCAGGTGAGTATTGCTGCTCTTGTCCTATAGTATGCCTACCACACGAAGTAGAATAAGACACAGGAAGTATGATCCTTGTGTGTGTGATTCTGTAAACTCTTTGAAGCAATGACTGTAGCTGAGTTACATTAAAGCTGTTAGGCACTACTGAATAATATGCAACTTGCTTCTGTTTTGGGAGCTCTGTATGAAGCATCAGGAAGAGGACAAGTTCTTCTTAGCTTTACCATTCTCTTAAATTGTGTTGTCCAATTTGGTTAACCTGAACTATAAAAACCTTGTTTGTGGGAAAGCTTTTTAATGCAAAAAGAAGGACATGGGGACAAATTCATTCATAGAAATCAGTTTCACTTTATTACTTGACAACTTCTGTATCACCATCAATGAATTGACTAGCTAAGATTGAAATTCCAGTCTTGGCAAATATCTAATCTGCATTTGTGCAGATTAGATAATACACACATCATATGATGATCACTCAACTAGCCAGAGAAATGTATACTTTGAATTAAAATATGGTTTGTATGGGTCAGTCTGCAATGTCAAATATTAACAGGACTGCTTTCAAGAAAATGTTCGTTTAATCTTTTGTTGAAAAGGTCCCTTGTAGTACTTTATTCCTTGTGAGAATCTAAAAGTAAAAAAACTATCTAGAAGATGACCACCACAATCTGAACGGAGTAAAATGTATACACTATAAATCGTTTAAAAATCCTTAAAGCTGAACTTCATTTTTATTTTAGGTATTGATAACACGAAAGTGATAAAAATGTTGGGTTTTTTTTAAAACCTGATTGCATGTCTATAGCATGGTTTTGCTTTAGATGTTTTAAATGTAAGGCAATAATATTTAAATAATATTTAATAAAATTATATATTTATTATAATATTTAATAAAAATAATATTTAAATGGCAAACATTAAAAACGGTATTCTGCTCACACTCTATTTTTGCTTTTGTTTAGTGGGAGACTTTGACAAGATTTGGCGTGAACACTGTGAAGATGAGGAAACTCTTTGTGAATATGCTGTGGCAATGAAAAACCTTGCAGATAATCACTGGACAAAATCTTGTGAAGGAGAAGGTCGAATTGAATGGTGTTGCAGGTAAATCTTTGGTTTAGCAAGATACAGTTGTGTAAATTCTCAAACTGTCAATCTGAATCTTCAGTGTAGAGCATATTAGTAGTTTCTGCCTTCTGAACTTATCTCAATATTCATGTTTGAAAGTGTGGTTATTTTTAAGAACAATGGGAAATCTGATGCTGTTTTACTATTCGAAGACTGTTAGCCTATAATGTCCTGGATTTCAATCTTAAATCCAGACTAAAGCATTCCCAACTAGGCTTAGCAAAACTTTAAGTTGTTAAAAAAGTTAGTAACTGAGCTTCTCATAAAAAACACGCTTAGTATGGGGTTCTAAATCTAGACTCCTCAAATTGAGGTAGTACACTGTTGTGAAATAATTCATTGTGTTATTTGCAAAGAACTTATAAAAACTGGTTGCTTGCTGCTTTTTGTAGTTGTACTGATTTTTTTTTTTTTAAATATAGATCTTTGCTATATAATTGTTGCATGTTCTGATTATCTCCCAGTGGCTTTGAAAGCATACTGAGTTTTGCACCTGAATTTTAATTAAAGATGTAGAATGCAAAAATACATCCTAGTGTTGTGTGATACCCAATATTCCATATATGAAGTTTCTCTTGTGGAAATGCCTTTTTTAAAATCAGAGACAGAATGGGCATAATGGATATAATGTCTTTTACTGGACCAACCTACCTTTTAAGCTACACAGAATTCTTCCTTGGGTCTGGGGAAGATATTTTTTTTTCTCTTTGTCCACAATCTCAGTTTTGAAACTATGTAACAGGTTGAACTGGCCTTAGAGCTGGGACCTAAACCCCAGATCTGTGGCCAAATCAGTTGACTGAAGGTTTGCCATAGGCATCACTTTAGGCCTGCTATCACATAAGAGGGGCTGCCTTTCTTACAGTGAAAGGAAATAGAAAATGCCAGGAAATTTTCCAACAGTAAGTCTCTTAAATAGAGAAGACCATAGGTGTGGGATGAAGTAGGCAATGGCATACAGATTCCTTCCTTTGTTTATGCCAATTATCTATGACCAAAGAATAGAGGCAGACTAAACTTTAAAAGCTAAGTGAAAGATCATTTGTGTAACCCTCATGACCAGAAAAAGGAACTGTTTTGCCTTGGAGGGGGCAAACATATTTTAGGTGAGTTGTTTGATTTATTGAAACAAAGAAAAGGATCTTATTTTGAAATTTGACAGTTTCCCTAGGCTTGAACAAAGACATTCATTGGATGTCTGATTATAAAGCCAGTCTCCCCTGCTTCTAACAACCACATTTTTACATCAAAAGCTAGGAATGGGACACTTCCAGCCCACTTAATTAGCCTCATTAGCACCAGTTCTACAATTGACAGGTACTCTTCCTCTCCTTCCCCCTCCCCCCATGAATATCTTGATTCTATTGTTTTCACTCCAGCTCATCATCTGGAGTGTGCTTTACCCATGAAAGCTCATACTATATATATTTTTTTTGTTAGTCTCTAAGGGTGTGTCTATACAGCAAAGTTATTTCGGAATAATGGCTGTTATTCTGAAATAACTATGCGAGCATCTACACAGCAATTCCATTATTTCAAAATAATTTGAAATAACGGATGGCTTATTCTGACTTCTGTAAACATCATTCTAAGTAGACTAAAGCCTATTCCAAAATAGTTATTTCAGAATCAAGGCTGTGTAGACGCTCAGCTTCTGCTATTTCAAAATTAGGCCCTCACCAGGGCCATTCTAAGTTATTCCTACTGGGGCTATAAGTCAAGATAGCATGTCTACATTAGGGAAGCCTATCTCGGATTAATTTGGAGGCTTCCCTGCAGTGTAAATGTGCTATTCCGAAATAGCTTATTTTGAAATAACTAGTCTGGAATAGCTTATTCTGAAATAACTGCAGTGAAGACATGACCTAAGGTACCACAGGGCTATTTGCTGTTTTTAAAGTTATGGACTAACACTGCTACCGCTCTGAGACTATTTTGAATGTAATATATGTGCATTCCTTAAAAATTCAGGGAGTAAACTGGTAACTAGAAGGCCAGATGATAGGGTAGATTTGACACTGACAGGTGCTTGTTAACTTCTTAATAAACAGAGGTGAGAAAATATTTTGCAATTCTTCACTTCATTTCTTGAGACCAGAAATTCTCACTTTTCTTCTGCGTATCGCTGATGATCTGCAGAGATGATAGGTCACGTGGTGCTGGACTTTCTTGTGTCCTGCTGCTTAACTGATGAAAAATACGGTTTTAAAGATGATAGAAAAAGTATGTATGTAAAAAAAAAAAAGTAATTGAAGTCGCTACAGTAATGCGATTATAAGCAGTTTCTCTTCAGAAGTAGAATACAGGTTAAAAATCTCTGATTTGGTACCCTAGGACCTGACTGGTCCTGGATGAGGGACTTTTCCGGACCAGGGGAGGTCATTTCAGGCCCACTGCTCCTGTCCCGCACCTCCCATAACTCCCTCCCCAGCCCAACTGTGCCACATGCCAGCTCTCCCTCCCTCCCTCGCCCCAACAGCCCAGCTGAACCACACACCTGGTCCCAGGCCCCCACCCTTCTGCAGCACCAGGAGTCTCTGATCCTGGAACATCTGTGGTCGTGCCAAACCATGAATGTTGCTGGACCAGAGAATCCTGGATTTTACAGGTGCAAGCAAGCTGTACTCTGAATGTTACTGAAGGCTTTCAGTAAGCCTTATTTTTTTGAGGACAAGACTTTTGAAGATCTTCTTAAGCATTTGTAACGAGGACAAAAACTTTACCCAGAGCTAAAGAAAAAGTGTACAGTGGCTGTATCTTTCTTTTCTTCTTGCCTCTATGCAATCTTTTTTAGACTAAATACCAGGTAAAGCGACTGTCTGCAATTTATTTAGTTTTACTGTGTTACGTCGGCAAAATACTGTCTCTATTCTTTAGTATTAAGAGTGAAAGTTATGAAGATTATTTAACTTATTTTCTTCTGCTGATGGGGGTCAATCAAAAATAAAAATGTTTGTTTCTTAATTGAAATGTTTCTTTATGGTATGTAAAAATTTAGTATATGGTGACTGATACTGAGCATTTATAGCCTTAAAATAAGGTGACTCTGCCTCACTCAGTATATTTGATAGTTTCAGGGAACAGCTTGGAAAACTTAATGTATAGGATTGATCCAAGTTTTGTCTGTTGAATTCCAGAAACACTTCTGGACCCCATAATCATAAACTTGAACAGTAAATTAATCATACCCTGCCTGTGCTTCCCCTTTTTTCTTCAGAAAATTTAAGACTAGATTAGCAAACTACTTTTGTCTTCCCGGTTTCCTTCTCTACTGAAAACTTTAGCTTTGTGTTTTTCTGCATTTCTTTCTAATACAATTAGGAAAATAACTTCAAATTGAATGCTTTGTCTCCATTTAGAGGGTTGGCTAGTTTTAGCAAAATCCACCTCATATATAAATACCATCTACTGGCAAAATAGTGCTTTTGCTGATGCAGCTATTCTGGTTCTGCAAGCAAAATAAATTATGGAAAAAGTACTCTGACTGGTATAACTGCATTTGCATTAAGGTTTTGCTAACCTGACCACATGGTATGTAACTAATGCAGCTATGCTGACAAATGTTTAAGTACAGATGCTTTGGCTTGCTCTAAAATTTACTTCTATAAAGAAGTATTATATAAAAGTGCGGGACTGTGGATAAGCTCAGATGAGAAACAATCAAATGAAATAGTCTTAATACAACAGGAAATGACAGATAAATAGTGACAAATTTTTAAAGCGCTTACACAAATGCTAGCAGTCTAAAAAATAAGACAGATGAGTGCCTCATATTAAAGGAGAATATTGATATAATAGGCATCACAGAAACTTGGTGGAATGAGGATAATCAATGGGACAGTCATACCAGGATACAAAACCAGGTCGTGCTGGTACGGAGAATGTCACTATATGTTGTATATTTAAAACAAAAAAAAGGTGGAATCAAATGAAGTAAAAATCTTAAATGAACCAAAATGTTCGATAGAATCTCAGTGGGTAGTGATTCCATGCTCTCATAACAATAATAATATAGCCGTAGGGATATATTATCAACCACATGACCAGGATAGTGATAGTGACTAGTAACACTATCAAAATAAAAAACTCAGTAATAGCAGGGGATTTCATCTATCCCCATATTGACTAATACACATCACCTCAGGACAGAATGCAGAGAGAAAATTTCTTGATACCTTAAGTGTCTACTTCTTGGAGCAGCTGATTCTGGAACCCACAAGGGGGAAGACAATCCTTGATTTAGTCCTAAGTGGAGTGCAGGATCTGGCCCAAAAAGTAAATGTAACTGGACCACTTGGAAATAAGTGCCCATAATGTAATAACATTTAACATCCCTGTGGTGGGAAAAACTTCAGTAGCCCAACACTGTAGCATTTCAGTTCAGAAAGGGGAACTACACAGAAATGAGATTAGTTAAACAGAAATTAAAAGGTACAGTGACAAAAGTAAAATCCCTGCAAGATGCATGGAAACTTTTCAAAGATGCCGTAATAGAGGTCCAACTTAGATGTATACCCAAAATTTAAAAACACAGTAAGAGAACCAAAAAGTACCGCTGTGGCTTAACAAGCAAGAAAAAGAAGTAGGGAGAGATTAAAAAGTGGAAGTTAAATTCTAGTGAGGAAAAGAGAAGCATAAACTGTCAAATTAAGTGTAAGTATAATAAGAAAAGCCAAAAAGGAGTTTGAGGAACAGCTAGCCAAAACCTCAAAGTAATAGCAAAATGTTTAAGTACATCAGAAGCAGGAAGCCTGCTAAACAATCAGTGGGGCCATTGGACGATCAAGATGCTAAAGGAGCAGTCAGAGACAATAAAGTCATTGTGGAGAAACTAAATGAATTCTTTACTTCAGTCTTCATGGTTAAGGATGTTGGGGAGATTGCAAAACCCAAGCCATTCTTTTAAGGTGACAAATCTGAAGAATTGTCTCAGATTGAGGTGCCATTAGAGGAGGTTTTGGAACAGATTGATAAACTTAACAGTAACAAGTCACCAGGACCAGATGGCATTCATGCAAGAGTTCTGAAAGAACTCAAATGTGAAATTTGTAAAACCATTAACTGTGGTTTGTAACCTATCCTTTAAATCGGCTTCTGTACCTAATGACTGGAAGATAGCTAATGTGATGCCAATATTTAAAAAGGGCTCTAGAGGTGATCCTGGTAATTATAGAGCAGTAAGTCTGACATCTGTACAGACTATAATAGAGAATAAAATTGTCAGACACATAGATGAACATAATTTGTTGGGGAAAAGTCAGCATGGTTTCTGTAAAGGGAAATCGTGCCTTACTAATCCGCTAGAGTTATTTGAGGGGGTCAACAAATATGTAGACATGGGGATCCAGTGGATATAGTATACTTGGATTTCCATAAAGCCTTTGACAAGATCCCTCACCAAAGGCTCTTAAAGTAAGTTGTCATGAGATAAGAGGGAAGGTCCTCTCAGGGATTGATAACTGGTTAAAAGATACGAAACATAAGGTAGGAATAAATGGTAAGTTTTCAGAATGGAGAGAGGTAACTAGTGGTGTCCTCAAGGGTCCGTACTGGTACCAATCATATTCAATTTATTTATAAAGGATCTAGAGAGAGGGGTAAACAGTGAGGTGGCAAAATTTGCAGATGGCCTTAACTATCTTGAGTAATTTAGTACCAAGGCAGACTGTGAAGAGTTTCAAAATGATCTCCCCAAACTAAGTGATTGGGCAACAAAATGGCAAATGAAATTCCAAGTAATGTACCTTTGGAAAAAATAATCCCAGCTATACATACAAAAGGATGAGGACTAATTTAGCTATGACTCCAAGGTCTCTCCCTTGAGTAAGTGTGGTTAGTTCTCTGAAATCATCCACTCAATATACAGCAGCAGTCAAAACAGCAAACAATGTTAGAATTATTAAAGGGATATAGAATAAGACACTGAATATCTTATTACCACTATGGTACACCCACATCTTGAATACTGCATATAGATGTGGTCACCTCATCTCAAAAAGACCGATTTGCAGTGGAAAAGGTTCAGAAAAGGACAACAAAAATGATTAGGCGTTTGCAACAGGTCCCATATGAAGAGAGATTAAAAAGACTGGGACTTTTCAGTTTACAGAAAAGATTAAGGGGGGGATATGACAGAGGTCTATAAAATCATGACTTGTATGGAAATATTATTTACTTGTTCTTATAAGAACTAGGAGTCACCAAATGAAATTAATAGGTAGCAGGTTTGAAACAAACAAAAGGAAGTTTTTCTTCACATAGCATACAGTCAGCATGTGGAACTCCTTGCCAGGAGTGGTTGTAAAGACCAGGACTTTAACAGGGTTCAAGCAAGAACTAGATAGATTCATGGAGGTTAAGTCCATCAATGACTATTGGCCAGGATGGGTAGGAATGGTGTCCCTAGTCTCTGTTGTCTAGAAATGGATGACAGGAGAGGGATCACATGATGATTACCCATTTTGTTCCCTCCCTCTGGTGCGTCTGGTTTTGGCCACTGTAGACAGACAGGATACTGGGCTAGATGGTGGACATTTGATCTGACCCAGTATGGCTGCTCTTATATAAATATTCAAGAAGGGAGGGGAGAAGTGGTCCCTAAACTTGATATAGATGGAATTCCATGTTTTGTTCATTGACCATTTTTATGCCAATGTGGAAATGTATTTCTCCCCCTTTTATAAGATTAGTGATCAGCAGAACTATGTAAATATTCTTCTAGCCTAACAAAATTGTAAATTGCTTCTCTAATGCATGAACAGAATCAGAACAGTCAATTTATGGTAATTGATAGGATAGTCTCAATCTCTCTTCTGTAAGAGACCTTTGAAACCTCAGTGTGGGAAACTGCATCCAAAAATGTTCTTCTAAAAAAAAATCTAATCTCTGTCTGTGTTCGGAATCTATTTTAAACATTAAGACTAAGGACCTGAAATGTGTGTATAGCTATAATTTCTCTCTGTAAGAAGAGTGAAGATTTTTTCAGCTTCCATTTACACATAATATAAACAAAACAAAGGCAGCTGAACAATGTTTTAGAACAAGATTTTTTAATATAAATAAAGTTTAATATTATTAGCTATACTGAGACAATTCCAACCTCTCTAGTCTTAAACTGGAAGCCTACAATGACCCATGACAGAATCAACAATAACAAAATTACAGATCTTCCCCTCCCCCCTTATTATATAATCTAAAGGTGATCCATTCTGTGCTTTAGTTGATATTGCTAATAAATGCTTATTAACAATTGTGTTCTTGCCCTCTGTGGTTCTAGTGAGATTTGGAGTGGCTTTCAAGATTGGTCTTGATGCTTTTAATTGTTTTTTCTGCTTTCTAGTTTACCTACACCAATCCTTATGACTAGGTTATATTCCTTGTTTCCAGCAAGTGTCTTGCAAGTACTTGCTAAACCTTCACATTCCTGGAGACCACACAGCTACCACCTAAGTAGGGGAGGAAAAATATACTTATAATTGAAGCCTTGATAAGAGTATCTTCACGAAGTCCACCTTCCTTTCCCTTGAAAGTTAGGGTTTGTTTATATCTAGTTAATATGGAACTTATTCCGGGAGGGGGGGGCAATATACCTCGCTTGAACTTAGTTCAGCTTTTGACTACTGCTTCTGGTCAAAACACCTAAAAGCAACGAAGCCACTCCTAATTTCATATGTCATCTGTACAAAAGATAAGTGGCCAAAGAAATCAGGATGATAATTGCCTTCTGAAAGCTATTGGAAACAATGCGTTCTATAGATAGCATTGTGGGTTTTCCTCTTTTAATATGTATTGCCACTTTTACATGGGATTTTAGTTAAGGGTTTATATCCTTCATAAATTACACTTTTAAAATAGTTTTTGCTTTATTCTCAGTTTGTCATGCTGCTGCTAAGTTAAAATAATGTAGGTAGGCTCTACAAAATTCATAGTCCATTGTGGTCAATTTCAGAGTCATAGGACTTTAAAATTAATAAATTTCATTATTTCAGCTGTTGAAATCTGAAATTTCAATGTTTAATTGTAGAGCTCCTCATCCAAAAAGTGTGCGTGCGTGCGTGCATGTGTACACAAGGTTATTGTGCATTGCTTCTGGTGGCAGCAATGCCTTCAGAGTTGAACAACTGGAGAGCTTTCCTGGCCAACAGCCCATCTCTGAAGGCAGAGATGTTGCCAGCAGCAGCTCAGAAATAAAGGTGGCATGGTATGTTATGGTATTGCCATCTTTACTTCTGTGCTGCTGCTGGCGGGGTACTGCTTTCAGAAACGGGTACATGCCCAATAGCTGCCGCTCTCCATCCACCCAGCTTTGGAGGCAGTGCTGAAGAAAGGGTGGCAATACTACGATTCCCTCCTAAAATAATCTTATAACCCCCCCCCCTGCAATTCTCCTTTAGTTTAGAACCTCCCGATTTTTAAAAAAGCTGGTCTTCCCCTTGAATTCTATGTAGTACAGGGTAAAAGCACACAGAGGACCAGATTTAACAGTGTGGTTCATTTCTCATTGCTGTGAATTTGGTAGGGATCTAAATATAGGTAAATCCCAATCATATTCATTTTTATAAAAGTCGTCTTCTCAAGATCTGGTATAATCCGAGTTTAATAACTTTATGGCAAGTTTTAGATAATGTGTAGATTTGGTATCTATAGTCATAAGTTTTCCTAAACTTCATCACTGGTCTGCTAAAATATTACTTTGCATATTTTCTTTTTTAGTGTATGCCGAGAATATTTTCAAAATGGTGGAAAGAAAAAAGCACTTGAAAAAGATGAGAAAAGAGCAGTTCTTGCATCTAAGACCACTTCAGCCTTAAATGTTCATCAGATTCCCAAAATTGAAGAACCGTTACCTGATTTCAGCTTGACAAATCACGAAACCGTATCAGAGCAGTAAGTTTTAACTTTGCTAAAGATAAGAAGTTTTCAAAGGAGAAGTTTTCTCCAATCTTGTAACAATGCAATTTCACAGAAATCAGTGCCCTACTGTATTTCCAATGCAACTTTTTGTAGCTTTTTAAAAAGTGTGTACATATTAATATGCTTTTAGGGAATGTTATCATTTTTGGTAGGCACTATTTCAAAAATAGTGGCCCGGAACCTATTCTGAGATTTACAATTTAGTCTTTTTTTTTTTTTCCTCTCTTAATTTAAGGGGGGAAAAAATCCTCTAACAACCATTTGTGGAACAAGCCTATCTTGTTAGTATTCTTGGAGTTCTTTATTATAAACAGCTTGGATTTGGACAAAGGAAACTTTAAGAGGAAAGTGCTTCAGTGGGAAACTACTGAGTATTCAGAATTTTTGAAAATTAGTGTACTTTGTCTAAATAAACATTGGGTCCCTAAGATTATGCTCCTTTAAAAACAAATTAAAAATGACTATGGTCAAACTTCTTCGACACACGTACAGTAGGCTTCCAATAATCTGGCACCTTTGGGACCTAGGTGGTGCTGGATTATCGGATATGCCGGAGTACCAGGAGGTAATATAAGGGGGCATACTCCCAACCCAATACTCCTCCCCTCCCCCCCATGCTCAGATCCTGGAGCTGCTGGTACAGCCATGCATCTCCCTCCAGGTGCTGGGGCATGTGCGCTGAGTGGCTGGCTTTTCAGTGAGCTGGCCAGGACACCGTGCACAACCCAATCCTCCTCCCGTCTCCTCCCCTCCCCTTCCCCAGAGCCAAACACCTACCCAACCCTATGGCCAACTCCTGAAGCAGCTGCCTGTGCTCAGCGACTGGCTACTAGCATGTGCAGGCTGAATGCTGTGCGCTGGGGACCGTGAACAGAACGGTGCACTTCCTGAAGC
Organism: Apalone spinifera; assembly: GCA_030068395.1. NCBI lineage: Eukaryota > Metazoa > Chordata > Testudines > Trionychidae > Apalone > Apalone spinifera. The sequence goes on from CM057845.1 coordinate 43,995,648, forward strand.
TGAACTTCTTCTTTGAACGATGTCCCCGTAGGTGCTCCACTGTAGATCTTGGGCCTGTTCCAGCGCTGCAGATTGGAATTTTGAGCAGTACCAGTCAGCCGGACCACGTGGCCACTGCCTCAGTGTTCGCGCCATTTTGCATACGCGCGTGGTACGGCTCCCATCAGTTCCCCTCTGCCACCCTCCGCCACGGATGGATGGAGCGAGCTCCTCTCTTCAACTTGGCCTAATCAGGAAATCAAAGAGAGTGATTAGTTAGTTGTTATAGTCCGTATTAGCCAGTTATAGTTAATAGATTCAGTTCTTAGTCGGTTAAAAACACAAACAAAACCTTCTTTGTTATAACCGGACTCTGAGGCTTCAAAAAAAAAACAAACCTGAAGAGACTCACTCTGCACCCAAGGTTGAACCTAGGGTGCTTCAGCTGTTGGACTCAGTGTCCGTTGTTACTGCAGACCCTGCTACCGCCCAAAAACAGACACACTCCTTTCCAGGATCAGTTCTGCCCAAAAAGACTTAGGCCTCATTAGCATGCTCTCTCCTGCCAGCTCCACTGACCAGGTTGAACACCCGGGACATCTGGCACCGCCTCTTCACATTCAAGGGTGGTTCTAGCCTTGAAGGTGAAAGACAATGCCCTCAGTGCCAACACCACAGCCACCGATGGCACCGAGATGGCCGTCGACACCGGCAGCCCAATCTGCCAAGACCCTGGTGCCAACATCGGTGCCAGCTACAGCAGCGCCACTGGCACCCATGGCTCCAGAGACCAGACAACAATCTAGCCCGGCACCAAAGGGCCGATACGTCAGAACCAAGGAAACCCCCTTCAAAAACAAACAGACATTGGAGCCCAAGCCCGAGCTTCATTTCTCTGACTTTCTTCCCGGCACTTCCACCGGCACCGGGGTCACTGGTACCGCATGCTCTTCGAGCTGAACGGCATGATTTTCCACACTGAAGATCTCTCTCCCTGTTCACTGCAGCACCGCAGAAAGATTCTCGCCACTATGCAAGGCACCTTTGTTTCCCCACCACCGTCATCCAGAGGATTTCTAATACCTACTCATTCATTGATGTCACCACATACTGTGTATTGGGAAGAGCACAGGGGTGCGTACTCCTCAAGACATTCCTCACTTGGGAGATCGCATTACCACTACGGTTATCATCGCCACCGTACTCCTTACTATTCCAGCTATTACCATCGCCATCGGTCGCGTTCTAGGGGATGGTCCTTCTGTGGATGTACATCGCCCAGATACCCGTCGGTTTCTACATTGCCATGGGACCACCCCTCTCTGCCACCACCTCAGGCCTCATCACTCCAACTACACCACTCAGAACATGAAGAGGGACACGTATCAGATGCAGAGGAACAGCAACCTAACACTTCCTCCACAGACTAATCATCATCTTCCCCTGATGAAGCCATAGTTCTGGGCAATGTATTGCCTCCTGATGATCTCAAACAATTTCAAAATCTGTTCAAGAAAGTTGCAGTAAGCCGGGAGGTCCAATTGGTGGAAGTACAGGAAAAACAGTACCATCTCCTTAAGAACCTGCAACTCCCTCACCGGTCTAAAATAGCAATACCAATTGATAAGGCAATCTTGGAGACAGAGGAGATTTGGCAGATGCCTGCCTCTGCTCCACTGACAAACAAAAGGGCAGACACAAAGTCCCATCAAGAGGGATGGAGTTTTTATTTACCCATCCTCATCCCAGTTCTTTAGTTGTGGACGCTGTGCAACATAGATCCAAGGTGCCGCAATATAAGAATGTTGCAGCTGACAAGGACAGCAAAAGGATGGATTTATTCGGAAGGAAAGTGTACTGTACTCTTCAGTGACACTGTTACTCTGCATAGCCAATTACGCAGCATTTTTATCGAATCACAATTGCGACATCTATACAAAGCTGACAACCCTTATGGACCATATCACTGACTCCAAGGGGCCGATCCTGAAATCTATTGTTCAGGAAGGCTATGTAGCCGCCAGGACAGACCTACAGATAGCATTAGATGTCGCGGATACAGCTGCTCATTCGACAGCCACAGCAATTGTGATGAGGAGGGCTGCCTGGCTGCAGGAAGGTACCGAACGAGTTCAAGAGAAAAGGGTTCTATTCTCACTATTTCCTCATGCAGAAGAAGACAGGATGGTGGAGACCCATACTCGACCTCCGAAAACTCAATTGTTATCTCTGAAAACAGTGATTTAGAATTGTAACTCGTGCATCCTTAATACCAACATTAGACAATGGGGATTGGTTTGCAGCCCTTGACCTTCAAGATGCCTACTTCCACATCACCATCCATCCTGCCCACATACAAGTCCTTCGCTTCACAGTAGACATAGAACATTTTCAGTATCAAGTTTTACCTTTTGGCCTTTCCTCTGCTTCCAGGGTGTTTTCAAAAACCTTTGTGGTAGTGGCAGCACACTTGCGTTGAAGGGGGGTTATAATTTTCCATTACCTCAAAGACTGCCTTATAAAAGGCCTCTCTTCAGCAGAAACACAACATGTAATAGCAGTAACCAGACAGACTTTCAGTTCCCTCAGTCTAATTATCAACGACCAGAAATCTACACTCGAGCCCTCTCAGACCTTGGAGTTTATTGGTGCTCATTTAGACTCTACCATGGCACGGGCCTACTTACCGATCCAAAGATTCCAAGCCATTCAAGACCTGGTTGCAGTACTAGTCACCAGCCCTACGATCCCAATACTTACTTGTCTACAACTAATGGGCCATATGGTGGCCACAACTCTCATACTCCACCATGCAAGGCTACACTTCCTCTGTCTTCAGCATTGGATAGCATCCGTGTATGCTTCGACAAAACATCATGGTCACATAAGTGACCCCTCTGGCTGATGTCTGTGAATCCCTAAAATGGTAGACAGATTCGCACAACCGCCTATCAGGCATCCCCTTTCACCGGCCTCAACCTTCAGTCCACATTACTATGGATGCCTCCCTCATCAGTTGGGGAGCCCACATGAATGGTATGTCTGTTCAAGGCTGATAGTCATCATGAGAGACAACTCTCCACACACATTTTCTGGAGCGGTCTTCAATGCTTGCAAACACTTTTGAAATTTTATTTGGGATGCCATTGTAAGAATACTTATCGACTTATCGACTTATACCCAGAGTCCTCAAAAAGATCAACACAGATGGTGCCAGGCTGATCCTCATAGCACCCACCTAGGCCCGCTAGCCTTGGTTCCCATTTTTCCAACGAATGTCTCTCTCCCCCATACGTCCTTCCCAATCTACGAGACCTGCTGACCCAGGACTGAGGATCCCTCCTACACCCTCAGCCCCAGACCCTACACCTAACTGCCTGGTTCCTAATTGGCTCTGTGCATCCGAAGACCTCTGCGTGGCGCATGTCAAAGAAGTTCTGATTAACAGCAGAAGGGATACCACCCAAGCTACTTAGAACTCAAAAGGCTCGTCTAATCGTGTTAATCTGTATGCAGCACCTCTTCACCAGATCCTCGACTACCTGCTCTACCTAAAACAGAAAGGTCTATCCATTGCATCCTTGAAGGTGCATCTCATGACAATCACTGCCTTCCAGCATTCTATAGACTGCACTTCAGTGTTTGCCCACCCAATTATTAAAAGGTTCCTTAAGGGGTTGACAAACCTTAACCCTTCTCATAGATCCCCTCCCTCCACCTTGGAAACAGGACTTAGTGCCGGACACGCTTACTAGACCACTCTTCAAACCTTTGGATGCTACATTGCTCCAAATGATAACGCTAAAAGTGGTCATCTTACTTGCTATAACATCTGCCCGCAGAGTCGATGAGCTGACAACCTTGATGGCAGTACCACTGTACATGACCTTTAGCAGAGATTGCATGATTTTAAGACCCCACCCAGCCTTTATCCCTAAAGCTTGTTCCGAGTTCCACATTAATGAACCAATTGTCCTCCCCTCCTTTTTACCCTAAGCTACACACCTCACCATAGGAGGTAATGCTTCATTTCCCTCAACATGGCAGGGTGCTTGCCTTCTATATTGAGAGGACTAGGGCTTTCCATAAACCAGAATGTTTAATAGTTTCCCTCACTGATTGATCCAAAGGTGAAGCGCTATCATTTCAATGAGTTACAAAGCTTATAACCTCCTGCATTGCCACTTGTGGTTTGTTGTGTACAGAACAACTCCTATCCCAGCCAAAGGCTCATTCTGCAAGAGTGGTAGCTACATCCACAGCCTTCCTGTGAGGGATTCCCCTTTAGGACATTTGTCGGGCAACCACATGGTCATCCCATGACACTTTCATGAAGCACTATGCAATTGTGCACTGACTGGCTGTGGACGCTTCACTAGCCTCAGTAGTACTTTCATCATCAATTAGACCATGACTCCGGAACCCTCCTTCCAGGTATCTCTTGAGTACTGCTACATAGTATTACAGTGGAGAACCCACAGGGATATCACTCGAAGAGGAAGTTACTCATCTTGGTGCAGTAACCACAGTTCTTTGAGACGTGTGTCCCCGTGGGTGCTCCACTACCCATCCTCCTCCCTGCTCCGGAGTCTCTTATTCTGTCTTTCAAATACTGCGGCAGACTCAAAGTGCTGGGAGCCGGACTATATGTGTGTGCAACAGGGCGTGAACGCCACAAGGCACCAGCCATGCATGCATGGCCCGACTGACTACCGCTGCTCAAAACTCCAACTTGCAGCACCGGGCCAGGCCTAACGCCTACAGTGGGACATCCATGGGGGGACACATCTCAAAGAATCATTGTTACTGCACCAAGGTGAGTAACTTCCTCTTTTTTTGAACTTCTTTGATTTATTTTTAAAAAGTACCTAAATAAAAAATACAGTACTCATTGGAGGTATTTTCCCTCTCAAAGTTCTGATTTGTTTTCAACCTTAACTTATCTCAACACTCTATTTTTATTTTTTACTTTTGATTCTGGAATAATACCAACTTCTATGTCTATTATTATTATTATTAGTTCTAAAACATCTGCCATCTTATAATGGGTGGCACGAAATGTGGATAATCAAATTAATGGGAAGAGATTTATGCTGTACAACAAGTATAGTAGAGTTGAGACTACATTTATGCTCATTACGTTTTAATATACTTTTAAAAAATGAGTGAACTTAATTTATGTGCTTAAGTTCATGGGTCAATTCTTATGACTGCTTATCTTCCACAGTATTATGCTAGCAGTTTCAGGAGCATTTTTTAGATCTTGTTACTGTGCCATATCCCCTGTGAACAAGTTGTATGTATTATTCATTAGTGAAATGAAGGGCAAGTTAGCAGTGTTACTAATGAATCTCTTATGTCAACATAATTTATTATCTTTGTGTCTCTAACTCTGTTAGAGTAACATGAATATGCGATAAGTGTGTCTGCATAAAATGGTTGGAAACAAAACAGACAATTTTCCTCTAATTTTACTCTATCATAAAGTATAGTATTCATAATTGCAACCGGAGTTCCCATCATAACCCTGATTTCTCTCCCCTTCATCCCTCCTTCCCAAAATCAAACTAGGAATTGTGTTCAAAATTTTGTTATCCCTGTTGCAGTTATACTTGCTTATATCAATAGATCAATTAGTCAAGGGATTAATAAATTATTGCATATAAACTATAACTTAATCATATAAAAGATGTTCTCTTTTTATAAAGTTACGTGAAATAAAATCCAATGAATCCTGATTTCATTTCTATCAACTTCAATGAACAGGGCCAAAGATTAGGTAATTAGACATTTATTTATAAACTAGAAAATTTACCTGGCATAGCTTGGCTCCTTAACTTAATTTTTTTCCCTTCATTTAATTCATTACTCTGAGGTAGGGCTCAAGATGAGGGGTTCAGTATGCAGGCTGCCCTCAGAAGAGAGGACTACCCTAGCCCTCTCTCACTGCAGCAGCTTGAAGCCAGGTGAGAAGCACTTTTCCATGGCCACTGCAGTTATAGTAAGCAGTTAGGGGAGAGGTACCAGCTGGGGGACAGTCACACACAAACTCTCTCAGATATAGTAAATAGCTGTCTGTTTCTCCACCCCTGCTCCCTTGCCCTACTTTCCATCCCATATTACCTATAGACCTATGTGGTTGTTATATAACAGAACTCCCTTTCTGTCTTATGAGAAATAATCCCATCCAGGCACTTCTAGTTTTCTTGGCACCATCAGTAATGTTCCTATATAAATTGGGGGGTGGAGGGCAGATGTAAGTGACTTCTTCGGGGGTGGGAGGTTCAGAGCTGGAGCTGTCCCAGCTGTGGAGGATGACCCCTACACCCTCTTCACTCGCCTGGTGATTCTCTTTTCTGTATGATTTTATCAGAAGCAATCCCATTTTCCTGGCACAACCAAATCTTTACTTCACTATAAACTCTGATAAGAGGAAGCTCTATACCGAATTTAGTAGTCCTAGCACTTACCATTTAGGAAAAGTTCTTGAACAAACAGGCAGACACACAGATGCACTTTCTCGAATGGATAGTGATATGTATCACTTAAATAAAAAAAAATAGAAAATGTAATATCCTTTATGTATTCAATGGCGAAACCCTCAGTTACTGCAGTGTATGTCTATGCTAGCCGCCTAGTTCGAACTAGGGAGGCTAATGAGGGCAACTGAAATTGCAAATGAAGTGCAGAATTTAAATATCCGGCGCTTCATTAGCATGTTCCCGGCCGGTCGCCATTTTTGGAAATTGACTAGTCCGGAATAACTGCCCGCGTCTACATGCAGCAGAGAAGGGCAATTCTGAAATAAACCCCTTACTTTGAATTACCAGCTAACTTCATTAGAACCTTTCAGACTAACAGTATAAAGAAGCAGAAGGATTTTGTTTGTTTTGGGGTTACTTGCGAGAGAGCACTCTTAACTTGGAAAGTCCTTGGTTATAAGTCCCCAAATCTGTATCAGTAATACTTCCTGTATTGTATGTATCCTACCAAGTAATAAAGCAATCCAACTACTCATCAGATTTTAGAGCACTTACAGTTGAGCTTCATAGTAAATAATGGTAGGAATGGAAATTCTCTAGGGTTTGTTTTTGTTTTTTGGTTTTTTGTATTGGTGTATGTGCACTATGTAAAAGTGTACATTTTTATAAAAACTGTTTAGACTTAGTGGGTGCTATGAACTACTTTGGGTAAAAAACAGCAGATTGAGGGTATTTTGACCGACATAACATCAAGAATTTCATCTCAAGCGCTGTGCTGTGTGTGTGTGTGTGTGTGTGTGTGTGTGTGTGTGTGTGTATTTATTTATATAAAATCTCCATATCAGTCCTGGAAACTTTTTTCTTTTAAGTTACTATTTTGGGATATAGCGTATTTCTGCAATCCTTAACTCATTACCCCAAATTTGGGTTATCCACGCTACCCTGCATTTTTTTGAGGTACTCTACATTTCAAAAGAATCCAGCCAACCATGTGCATTTTAGAGGACTTAAAGGGTTGACCGTTAAACAGAAGTCATAAACACTACCTTAACTATAGTGGTACTGACTGCTATATTATAATAAATAAAATGAAATTTGTATCATATTTTTGTGAACTGTCACAGGAACTTGAAAAGATAGCCTACAACAGTCTGCTCTTTAAGTGAAATTCAGAATGATTTAGTTACATCATAGAATTGGGGAGTTCACACTGTCCTGAACAATGTACAAATTAAGGTCCTCAATCTTCTGTGAGCTCTGCATGGATCCAGAGGTATTCCTGGACAGAACTTATTGCCAGTTTGGGGTCCCTGGAACCTCCCGCACATATCAACTGTGACCAGTGCAAAGAACCTGGTTTGCTTCCTCTTCAGTTTAGAAGGAGAAATTGTCAAACTTAGAATTATGTATTATACTTGTACACTATATTAGAGAGAGAACTGATGTACTTGCTCAGGTTATTTACAGACAAGAACTTATTTTGAAAAATGTGGTCACAGTGTAAGTTGAGTTATTAGCATTATGAGACATTACTACAGTGGTCTGTTATATAAATCCTGTTGAAAGTGGGGTAACATTATCAGGAACTAATAATGAGACTTATTGCTACCACATGTGCATTCATCTCTGAATCAGCAGCTCATGTCTTGTCCAAGTCAACAAATGACAGTTCTTGCCTTGTTACAGCTTTCTGGCTAGCTGCCCAGTTTTTAGGGGGATAGATGTCCACATTGCAAACAGCTATCAAAATTTACAGTAATTTGAGTTCTGTTACGAGTACAAGGTTTTAATAGTCATGGAGATTTAATTAAATTCACCCTCATGGTGGCCTGTGGGTGGGGGAGAGGAGCGCTGAGCATATTTTCAAGAATGTACATCATATCTGCACATGCTGTGACTGATTTGAATCTCTTATCAGTAAAGTGTGTTATATTAATGACTTTGCACTTTATCTAGTGACTGAAGTGCAACCATAATTTTTGTTGTAAAAGTCTTTATATACATTGAAGTGTTTTATTCTCCATGCTAGCTGTCTTTGTGTACTTGGCTATAAATTGGTAATATTCTGGCATATAAGTGTGCATTATGTGAATATGGAAAATGTATAACTAAGCCCAACTCAATGAGGCACTGATGGGCATAAGAGGAGGATTTTTTTGGATGGATGAATCATTGGAATGCCTGTGATAAGGAAACTGTTTTGAATCTTCAAATCAAGTTTAAATAATTCCTCTTTCCTTTCTTAAGTGCTAGAAAAGCGGGCGTGTGCATGTGCGTGTGCGCGTGTGTAGAAATGCAGTGATTATGGTAAACAAGAAAGAGCATATATGAGTGTTAAATGTAGATTATAAACTGAAACCTTTAGGGTAAATTGCTGCTATTGGAATGTGAAAACATATTTGTTTGCACAGTAATGTTGATGCAATGTCCAAATATTTCAAGGGGGGGGGGGGGAACTAAATAGTATTGTTGGCTTGAAATGCAAAAATCAAGCAGAGTAAAAGCTTTTTGACAAATATTCCAGGCCTCCTTCATATATAATAAAGAAACAAGGACAAAAATCTTTTACCCCACTATTTTTTCTTTGTAAGTCCCCTATAACCAAGTTCTTTGGTAGCAAATTACCTTTTAATTTTTAGAAAGCATTTCCTTCTAATACAGAATATTTTCCACAGTAATTCAGTATGTGACTGAAGACTAGTTATAAGATTAGTTTTATTGAAAGATGAAAACAAATTTATAGTAATCTCTCAATCACCAAGTGGTTCAGCTGGAAGCTTACAAATTTAGCTGTTTGACCTAGCAAAGCTTCTTCAAAAACCCAGGCAGAATCTGGTTGGTGCACTGGAGTCTGCAGTAGAAGAGAACAGCTTCCTCATCCACACTTTCAGTGGGTTTCACATCTCAAGGAGATCTTGCAGAAGACATTTGCCTTCTCTCAGTTTGACTTGTATGTCTGTAGGGAGGAGTGGGAAATGGAACGAAAGCCCTGACAGTTCCTCCTTAATGATGTTGCTGATGTATCATATTAATGACCTTGAAACTAGGAATAGATTATTCATTCTCTTCAGCACTTATCTGAAGTGTTTCATAGGCCATATGGAAAAGCAGGGGGAAGAGAAATGGTCATCAGAAGCAAAAATATTAAGATTGGATTTTTGACTTCTTGTGATAAGATGGAAGAACAGGGGGCTGGACTTGATGACCTTCTGAGGTCTCTTCCAGCTCTATGGTTCTATGATTATAAGGATCACAATGACCAATAATTGGTTGACTTTCTGAAGGCTTCTATTACAAGCAACACTTCATTTTTTTTAAATGTTATGTCTGGCCCATATGAGCGTCTTAAGTAGTTCCATGCTAAGACAGTTTAAAGAGCCATTGTTCTCAGTCTCACAGAAGAGCCTGTAAGTTTTGATTTGACAATGCTATAGAACCCATGGAAAATGAGGTGCTGTATTCAACAACATTATCACCTTCACTTCTCCATATCCAGAAGCAGTTTGCCTCCTTTCTAAACAGGTGTTGAATATTTACTGTACATCATTCTCCTTTTCTGCCTCGAAAGAATGCTATGTATTCAGTCCTTAATCTTGATAAGGCTTTGGAAAATGATGCACCAATATTAATAGCTAGTTATCAGACTACTAGCTAAGGGGGTTCATCATATGTTCTGAATAAAAGAGGAACAAACAAGTTATTAAATGATATCTCTGCCCCTAAAGATGAAGCTTAAAATGTGAAAATACAATTAGAATCATTTTACTTTTGATTGTCATAGAATGTTAAAGGTGAGTGAATTCATGAGCTATATAAAATGTCAGATGGGTTTGTAGCTTGGTTTGAGTGGGAGGTGAGGGGGAAGCAGAAATCTCTTGTAGACTCAGCACCTGGTTTTATACATTAGTCTACATTTATAAGGAATTATTAAATAAGGCATTTAATTTGGATAAAATGGTTTCTCCATATGGTTTTTGTGTATTAAAATGTTTCTGATATATTGACATTAAAAAATTAGGTTATGGTTTGCAGGGCAGTTTCATTTTTAACAGCGTAGATTGATTTAAATCTGTGCTTGGAGTCAGAATCATAATAGTTACTTCAATTAGCAAGCTTGGAAACATTTATTTTTTTTAAATTGAATTGCATTTGTACTTTATTCAAAACATATTTTGCATTTTAAAATAATATATTAAATAGAGGAAATAATTGGTGAACTGTTTCTGGTCATTATGAGACAGATTTTCAAAGGTCTTTACCTAAAGATATGAAGGTAGGTGCTTTTTTTGGGGGGGGGAGGGATTGAAGGAATCCTAAAGTGTTTAGGTAGCAGTTTTAGGTACCTAAATATCTTTAAAAATCGGACCCACTATCTCTCAGGTTTTTAGAATTAGTAGATGTCATCCTTTCCCATCTGGTTTTATTGGAAAAACAAGTAAGCTTTTCAGTTTTTTCAACTCCCAGATAATTTCTCAACTTTGAATTAATTAATCAAAATGAAGACAATGTCCTGTGTCTACTTGTTGCCTAAACTAAAATAAAGAAAAAATGATGTTATGAAACATTTATAATGCTTGAATTGACCTCAGAAGTTAAGAATATTTTCCTTCTGATTCTGTATATAATTTTCAAAAATCTACATCCTTTAGCTCATTAAAATCTGAGAACTCATTGGTTGAAGTATACTTCTTAATATTAGTAGATTGAAGGCCTCAAGTTACTATAAATAACTTAATTTAAGTAGTTTATTTTTAGAAAAGGTATTACAATACAAAATCTGATTTTAATCAATTAATATTTGTTTTTAAATCTGTTTGTTACATAGAACAAGTAAGTATCTTTATACCCAAGGATTTTTGGTTTCTGTATGTCTAAATGATGTTACTTTGTGAAAGAGCACTATATTTTTGTGGAAATTTCTTTTCAACTGAGAATTTGTTCTTTTCATTTTGGAGTGAATTTTTATCAAATAGCCAGTGAAGTCAATGGAGGGTTTCATGGGACCTTAATGGATGGGACTCTGTGCAGTATTAATTGTTTTAAAGTGTTGTTCTTGGAACACTGCACTAATATCATACTGGCAACTATTGCAACAAAAAGAAAAGAAAAAATGTCTAGGGGCTCACAATAAACCCAAATTTCTATAGGATTAGTAACTGATGTGCTGTTGGGACATGATTAAAGCTGCTGCTGTTACAGAATTGAACGTTTCTTGTATTACAGATATTTGCAGGGGGGAAAGGCTGCCAGATGCTATAGTGATTCTTACTGACATGCAGGATAGATAGATAATACTTTAAATGACTGAGAATTCATCATGCTTTTGATTTACGAGGATGTTAGTAATATTAAAACTGACTTGCTGTATCTCATTTCTAAGCATTTTTAGACGACGCATACATGCCTTAAAATTAACAGTAGTTCACATTTCATAATTTAGTTAAAATGCATCTAGTACGGTGTAGCTGTGTGCTTTATATTTTTCTAATAGTTTTAGCAGTAAATATATGATCTAGTGCCCTAGGGAGCGTATTTCAGTACCATTTGAAAATACTGAACTGCCTTTGAAAGCATTTTAAATTTCATTCTGGATCTGATGGTGTTGCAGTGTTTCTTTTTGTGACACTCCCAGATATTCCCAGTGCGCCATGGTACAGTGTGGGAAATAGTAGTGTATGTATATTATGTCCTTTTGAAACCATAACTTTATTACCAAATGAAATTTTTTCAAACATGGTAACATACTTCACATAGAATTAAGTACTATATCAGGAAAGTTTAGTTTTTTAAATCATCCTACAGTTTTTGGTTCAGATGATAGCTGAGCAATTTTCTTAACATATCTAAAATGTCAGTTTTTAGGTTCCAATTACGATAGAATGATTGAATGGAATTTTGCCAAGCTCTTTTTTTTTAACAAAATAGTTCACCTGTGGTTTCAAAATTGTTCATTCTTAGAGTTAATTTGACACATTCTATATTTTACAGATGGTATAGCAATAGTAATATAGCATATATGTAGGATGAGAATAAAAGTTACTTCTCAGCTATAATTATAAATTTGCTTCTATGATGCAATAATTAGAAAAATAATTTCAGATAGAGCTGCTTCTTTATCTTCATGTTCCAGAAATTTACATTTTAAACTGATGTTAGTCCTATAATTTGTTCATCTTTACTGCATAAGACATAATTTCAATACTTTCCTAGGGGAGGTGCGAGCTGTCACAGTTTTTGTGTGTGTGTGTGTTCTGGCTGTCAGCCCCTAATGGCTGGGACTCATGCTGAAGGGCCATGCATGCCCAGGAGGCAGGAATAAAGGGTCTGCCAAAACCCTACTGCTCCAGGACTGACAGCTGGAGTCCTGCCACTCAGGTTTCCTTTTCCCCTAATCCCCCACCTAGATGCAGAGGGGCTCCAACTGTTAGCCCTGTATGGCAGCAGAAGCACAGAAGTAAGGGTGGCAGTGGGGCACTAAGTCTTGTAAAAAGTTCGTTGATGATTATTAGTTTTCACACTAATTTCTTTCTGTGCTGCTGTTGGTGTGATGTCTTCAGAGTTGGATGCCCTGTCAGCAACGACTGTCTCTGCTCTGCCTTCAGAGCTGGGTGGACGTAAATAACTGAGTTGTGGGGTATCAATCAAATAAGGTTGAGGACAGTTTGTTTGAAGAATGCTTGCCTTACAGTTTGTTTACTATTGTAAGACTACACTGTTTGGGTATCTGATATCATTCTGTCTATCTGCACATTTATTTCACCAACATGTAAACTGTTTGACAAACAGTGTCTCATTTTTTTCAATGTTTCATTCTCATGTAATAAAACTCCTTCATAATCTATATATACAGTAGAAACACTTTGCTGAATTTAAAATCTTAACTTAGCATTTGCATTGATTATATAAACAGAAGAAACCAACTTAATTGTCAACAATTAAATTACTATGTGTAAGCTTATGATAGTAAATTTGGATATGCTGGTGCAAATTTTCTTTGTACAGCAAAAAGTGAATCAGTTTTTAATTTGTAGTGTGTAATAAAAGTACAAAAAGGGGAAAAAATGCAGCTTGTGGGATGTAAATAGAAAATAAATTCGGTTGATACTTCAGCTAGCCATCCTTCAAAAAAGATTAGTGGTAATGTTTAGTTCCAGCATACATTTTATAATTGCTTTTTTTTGTTCAATTATCCTATGTAGTGTGATAAACTATAGTAATTAAAAGTTTCCGTGACTTACTTCAAGAAGCAATAATGTTCAAAGAGTTTGGCTACCAGTAATAATTTGATACACCACATGTTAAATGCAGTCTATTTGACTACATACAACAGTGTGAAAGTAGGCAGAAATTAGTTGGTACTGTTACAGAATCTGGAATTAAAATTGTGCAAGATTGCCTTTTAGGAGTGAATTTAATTTTAACTTTTTCTCCTCCAATACCACATACTTGGAAATGTTTTTGGCATGTTATAACAGTATTGTATGTGAATTGCAGGCCTTATAAGAAAGCTTAATAGTTACAGTTAATAAATTAGAATCTGTTGCACCTTGAGTGATTTACTCAGAGAAAATATAACAATTTGATTATATGTCTCTTCTGTTTTTCTCTCAACTGTCATGCAAAAGTTGGTAGTGGTTATGTGGATTTAGTATCCTCTTTGACCAGTTGTGTTACTGATTTCAACTACCTGACTTCATCCTTCTTTCTAGTTAACTGTGGCTAAAATGTGAACTACTCTAAGAGGCTTTATTAATTTTAGGTGTAAAAGTGAATAACATCTTTCTTTTAACCCTCTTTCTTCCCATCCTTTCCCCTAGCTAAGTTGTATTGTTTCACTATAGGTGGAAATAAATTAATCCACTCTCTTCTCTCCCATTCTACAATAAATAAACTCAATGTAATTAGCATTACAGTTGCACCTACTAGGAAGCTTAGGGTTCAAACACTCTTGCCTTATTTTTCGATTTGAAAATAATTGTGACCATTATAATTGATTGCCAGCTTTTGAGGTAACAGATGATATTTTTTGATAGCAGTTAAGACTGCTGCTATGTAGTTCCTGACGCACTGTTGCTTGTTTACACCTAAATCTGTATTTTTTTTTTTCCAAAGACTTTTTTAAAATTCCGAACTTCTCTGTATGGTCATTTTAAGGAAAGCCCAATGTTGTTTTTTGCACTGCTAGTCCAGTGTTGCTGAATACAATGTCTGTTTTTATTTATCATCCAAGAGACCATTTAGAGAAAGGGGAAATAGGCATGCTAGGCACTTCCCCCATCAAACTTGTCCCCTTCTATTTTCTTTGCTTTTTGTATGTATAGTTACACAATTCTCTAATTTCGGTGATGGTGTTACTTTCAAAGACTTAAGGGAAAAGTATTGAGCCTAACTATATTTACTGGTTTTGCCTGTGTTCTGTTCTGCTTTGTGGTAAATAGAAATGTTAGTTTGTAGAATGAGAGAAGAAAATGCACCATGACAAATTGCAGGAACATAATTTTATCTTTATATTGAATAGCAGGCAGCTTCACCACATGCTTCTGTAAGGTAAAATTATACACTGTTATGTGCAACTGTATTAGAAACAGTTTCCAGTATATTCTTTGGAAGTCCATTGTTGTTTCAATCCTGAAAGATAATCATCCTTTAGAGGGGAGAACAGATAGTGGTACCTTGACTAAAAAAGCTGACCTTTTCTGTTATTCATACAGTTATTAAACATAGCGTGAACTAAGAATGTGAGCTAAATTTTACCTAAAATGAGGCACAATAAATGTTGAACAAAAATACAAGTGAGGACAAAAGTCCCCTGCCATTCTCCATTGATGCTTTAGAGTTATGCTCTATAGAATAAGTTTTCCTCAAAGGTCTTCTCAGCTCAAAATCAGAATATTAATGCACCATTCTCTCTTGGTGATGCATCTTTTTCTTCCTTCAATAAGGATATGGTTAACCTAAACGATTGTCACCTGGCAATGTAGTAAAGTATTCACATCCCGCTTTGGCTCTTTGAAGAGCAATCATATGGGAGGATGAATGGAGTATTCTGCCACTTGTGTAAAATACTTGATATATACTATCAGGTCCTGACTCTTTTCAAAGATGCTTGGTACTCACATAATCCATTGACGTCAGTTGCAATTCTAGACACAATCGGTATAGCTTAGAATGGGCAGAAAGCACAATTACAATAGGACTGTGGCTCAGCTTTATTCTAAGGTTTAATTCTCTCCCCTCCCCCCCATATCACCCCTTCAAATTTTTCTGCTTAATGACACTTTTTGGGAGCGTGTACAGATGCCTGTTGGGTCCAGTATTGTGTGGCCCGGGATAGAAGTTTTCACACCAATAATCCTTCACTCTTGCTAACAGTTTGGGTGGTTGATTAATCTAATTTTCTCTTTTCATCAGAATTTGTTAGGGTAGTTCAAAGTATTTGTCTAGTGCCAAGTGTAGTAAGATGAAGACCTAAAAAAAAAGCCCATGTAGCACAGGCCTGGTTTGTGGCCTAGCTAACAATGGGTAAAACATGGCCAACATAAAGCAAAGCTAAGCTGTGAGCAAGAGGCAGGCCCCTGCTAACAGAACTTGGCACAAACAGGGCTAAAAGTGTAAAACACTAATTGATAATAGGCCCAGCTGTAGAACAGTAATTGGTACTTGTCATAAGTTGAAAGCATGTGGTACCATCAACTCATTTAAAAAACAAACAAAAAACAAAACAAAAAAACACAACCTTGGTACATACTCCCCAGGGATACAGACCCAGGTTCAGGAAGGGGTCTAAAATGACAGAATCATGAATAAAGATGATCTAATCAAATCATGAGGTACAGGGTGATGGGTGGTATTTAAGTAGCATCAAAGTGTGGTAAGCAGACAATGTCAGAGGGTGGCAACCTGACACATCAGCAGTGATATGTAAGTTGTTAGTACCTGTATATAAAGTGGTGTCTTGGGAGGGTAGGGCGGAGGGAGACAGTCTTTGGATGACTTAGGGGGAATGGAAATTTCCCATTGAGTCATTCCATTGTTACAAATGACATATGCATAGAGGTTCAGTAAAGTCTACTGACAACTATTACTGTACTTTGCTTAACAATAAATCTGGCCAGGCACCTTTGATCCTTATCTGATTTGTGGTCTTTAGGGGCTCTCTTGGGGTCTGCTGCGGAGACTAAGTGCACAAGTTGACACGGGACACATCATTAAGCACACAGACAAGCAGCCTTCTGGTTATCATCAGTGGAGCCAAACATCTGTAAGAACGTCTTGACAGTAAATCTTACCCCCACCTGACTCACTGCATCAAGCTTATAGTTTATGGGCAGAGGGGATTGTGTAGTTTGATTTTTGACTATTAAGCTCATTTCATTTATGAAGATGCAGGAGGAATAAGTCAGGATCCAAGACTTGTTGTCCTGATAAAATATTCCTCCAAAGTTGTCACAGAGGAAGTCTTGGGAACTGAATGTTTTAGAAGGGAAGGGCTCTGGTTTAAGAGGTACCAGCAAGTAATGTTGTATGAAATAGCTCTCCAGATTTTTGCTTAAGAAAAAGTCTTGGATCCTCCACAGAAGGATTCCCCCTCATGGTGTTGGGTAGCTTTTCTGGCCTAGTTATAAGGAAATTCTTGTATCCATCAGGACAGGAACCCTTGGGATCCTTTTCTTGTCAATAAAGCAGTCAGTTCTTTAGTTCATGGCACTCCTTGTTGTTGTTACTTTAAGTAGAACCAGGTAGATCCAACAAATAAGAATCCCAACAGTGTTTATTAGTCTGCTCAGTCAGTCAGATTGGATCCAGAAGTTGGTTCTGATTATGACCTGGTATAAACAGCTGCTGGTGGACTTCTTTGAATCTAAGCTATTCGCATCTTCTCAAGATAATGTGGCCATCTCTAGTCAGGAAATTCAGATCCTTCATGCAGAATATCTGTGGAACAGTCTTGTGTCTGTAGATCCTCTTAGAAATTTTTGTCTTTGGGATGTCCTTCCATTACTTTCCAGTTCCTGCCAAAACTTCCACCATTGTTGCCAGGAACTTTTTCATCAGTTGAGAAGGCAAAAAGAGCAGTCAGTCTTGGTAAAACTTCTCTCATTTAAGATAAACAAATAATAAATTAAAACGTAAGGACTGTCTTCCTGACATTGACAAAGTTCCTTATGCAGTCAAAGAAACAGATATATTTGAAAGCCAATATTTAGACTTTCTGGTAAATATCCTTTGGGTTCAAGAGGTTCCACAAAGCAATTTTGAAATAATAAAAGGTCTACATGACAGGAATATTCTAATGAGCCTTTCTTGCCAGCAGATGTATTTTATATGCCATTCAATTTGGGTGTCAATTCTAGGGTCACACCACCTTAAAAAAAGCAATTTAGGTGCTGAAAGCTGTACAGCGGGAGGGAATAGCTTACATCACTCAACTGATCTTCATGCTAACTTAGTGACACTGAATCATATGCTGAAGACTTTTTTTTTCTTTCCAGCTACCCTTTGTCAGAAAATAATATAGCTTTGGGCAGGGATTTTCAACCTATTACCTTTGGAGGCTCCCTCCTGCCCCCAGCACACGATAAAAATTCCACAATCCACCATGCTGTTACAACAGTCTTCAGTAGATTTAAAAACTAGGACTGTTGTTAAGGGGTAGCAAGCAGAGCACTTGCTCAGATGGTCTTGAGCTTCAGTTCTGAGCAGTGGGGCTTGGGATTCAGCTTTCTGTGGTGGGCCCAGATGAGCCTAATGCTGGTCCTTTACTCTCAGATTTTTGACAAACCCCCTGAAACCTGCTCACAGCCCCTCAGGGTGTTTCAGACCCTAACTGCTGGTGTTGCAGGTTGTAGAATGAATGAGAAATTGCAATCAGTGTGTAGGCAATCATATTTCCTTCCCAATCCATAAGATAAATTTAGGATAAGATTGTCAAAACAGAGGATTTGGATGTCCAAGGCCCTTAGCCTAGATTTTCAAAGTTGACTATCTTAATTATGCAATATTTTCCAGCCTACAAAGTTTGTATTTTAAAGTGTGGTGTAGAAACAGTCCAAGATTTTACTTATAGCTTTGCTTTCTTCAGCAAGAAAAGAGATCTCTACCCTTGGTTTATAATGAATCTTTTTTGAGTCAGGAGCCATTGACCTATAGAAAAAAATCAGTCAGGGGGCAGCACAAAAGTGAAAAGCAAAACAACAAAAAAACCTCACTGATGTGGCCCCAGTCTAAGAAGCAGAAAGACATGCCCCATATACTTCTCCTACACCAGAGTTTAGGAGTGCCCAGGCTAGTAGATTTTTGTGGGGCCCCCTTGGCTCTGGGGTCGGGCCAAAAATGAGTTCAGGGTGTGAGGGAAGCTATTGAGAAGCATCTCAACACTATCACAGATCTTGAGAGAGAAATCTAAATTTATCCATGTGAATAGTCAGGACAACAACCAACTTTATCAGCTCTCAGTCTCAAAGAGGTAGTTTGATGGCTTTGTTGAGGCACCTGTACAATATTCTCCTTGCTATTTTATGCTGGGAAACCACACTCCCTTCAGACACTGCCTTATCTCCTTCCACAGCAGCTGGGAATTGATAACTCCCCCCACTCCCAAAAAAGGTGTTGGTTATCCTCCAGAATGTATATGCCATCTACTTCTCCTTTATCTGTCCTTCAGTGACCCTTCTCACGAGTCTTTCTATGTCAAGAGATAAACCATCGCCTCAGCATGAGAATTACAGAGCCTATGCCAGTACATCTGAGGCAAAGGCTTCTACTCTCATTATTTTCTCAGAGAAAGGGAGGTTGGAGACCCATATTGGATTGAGTGCTCAACAGATATGTGAAAGAACAAAAATTTAGTGTCTTGTCGTTTGTAATCGTGTGTGTGTGTGTGAAATTTAGTGTCGTGTGCATGGTTCTTTACAAAGAAAACAAAAATGCTATATGAGATCTAATATTTATGTACTAGAAGATTTACCTGGCATTGCTCAGGTTCTTAACTCAGGTTTTTGTTTGTTGGAAAATAAAGTGAAAATGTACGCGTTTCCATTTAAATGGTTGCTCAGGGCTGGATATGAGGGGTTCAATATGCAGGCTGTCCCGAAGAGAGAGGACCTATCTTATGGCAGCAGATTGGGGCTAGGTAAGAAGCATCCTCTCCATAACCATTGCAGCTCCAGCAGGCATAGCTCGGGGAGGGTTGTATGTCCCCTGTTTGAGGAAGATCCAGGTTAGGCAGGGTGGGAATGCATGGAAAGACCACTTGTCCTGCAGCAGCTTTGGGGCAGCTCTGGGCTAGGTTCCATGGATGGGGGCAAGGCACCTCGTCTTCTGGCCCAAGCATGGAGCAGGTGTGGCTGCGGGTGAGGAGAGGTGTCCCCTCCTGGGCTCCAGCACAGAACTGCTATGGCTGGGGGTGGAGGGGAGAGGCGTGAGGCACCTCATCCCATGGCCCCAGAATGGAGCTGCTGCTGTAGCGCTGTGCTGGGGCTGAAGGAAGAGGTGGTACTGTACATGCCCATCCTGAACTTCATTTCAGCATTCACTCAGTCATGCCAGTTTTGAGGACTTATCTTGATTTTGGTTATTCTGTGTCTCTTCTGTTTGTTCTTATGAGAAGCAGTCCCATTCCAGGCATATCACGTTTTTCTGGCACAACCAAACCCTTGTGTCTTAAGATATGATAAGAGGAAGCTGTATACTGAATTCAGTGGTTCTCACTCACTCTTTAGGAGTTCTCAAATAGATAAACACACAGACAAACTCTCAAAACAAGAAGCTATGAATAAAATCTCTGAATCTACTGTATTTGAGAGGTATTTTTAACCATATTATGAAACTAATGCATCTGCTGTTAACCACAAGTTTATTCAAAACATACACAGTATTCCTAAACTTTTTTTTAAGTTGTAACATTGGTATAATATCATTCTTCACCTTTTCATATTGGTAATTCTCATTCATACAGTGCTCTCAGTAGCTCTTATGCTTGAAAAGTGACATCACGCAGAGTAAGCAACAATCACAAAACTCAGCATTTATCAGAATCATTGTTGCCTTGTGCTCCCCACCTGGTGTCTCTGTTCAGCCATTCTCTCTCACCTTATGCTTGCGCTGCACAGTCTTCAGATCAGAGGTCATCTCCTTAGCACAGTGGGCCTACTGTAAGCACCTTCAGGGTACAAACAAAAAGTAATTTTCCCTTCTGTTACTTAATCAGTGCTTACTGTTCTACATAACCTTCTTGTGCTCTACTTGTGTAATTCAGAATATGCCTTCAATAAACAACATTTGATAAAACTGAATTTCTACTTTCTTAGGTTGCTGTCCCCCTCAGGAAAGATTAGGTTACTTGATGTTGGCAGTTGCTTTAATCCATTTCTGAAGTTTGAAGAATTCTTGACTGTCGGCATAGACATTGTCCCGGCTGTTGAGGTATGTAATGTTGGCTGAATTTATTTTTAGTCTGAATTATGTAGTCTATAATAAAAGACTTAAGGGAAGATGGGTCAGTTTTAAAAGCTAGTATTCTATGAGGCTTTTGAGAGTATGGGGGAAGTGTAGGTAGCATTCCTCAGGACCCATGTCAATGGAGAAAATATTTTAAGATAAACTTTGATGTCTTTTTGTGATAAGATTGTTAAAACAATCTTTCAAGCATAACAAGGATGGCCAAACAATGACTTGCAAGACACATGCAACTCTTTAACTGTAAAAGTGTGTCTTGCAGAGCCCTGAACCTCTTTTTTCCAACTACCAGACTTGGGAGAGCAGCAGGAAAACTTGAGAACTCTGGGGTAGCAGCTTCAGTAAGAGCAGGCCTTGAAGTCCTGAGTCCCTGCAGGTGCCTCCTGAAAGGCTGAAGCCCCAGCAGGTGTGTCCTGGCTGTCAAGCTTGTGAAGATTGTCTTATTCAGCTTGGAGGTGCAATAAGTGAATGAATTTTTATTGTTAAACAAGGGAAGGGATACCTGGAAAATCCCATAAACATGCAGGATATTTTTAAAGGCATTTTTTTCATTTTTTTTTCTAGCTAAAAATAAGAGAAGACAAATGACTTTCAATTTAGAGCAGTGGTCTCCAAGCTTTTTAAGCACAAGATCACTTTTTGACTTTAAGTGCAATTCAAGATCTACCTCAAACCCAAATACCCTTTCCCCGTCTCCTTTGTGCTCCTGTGAGGCCCCTGCCCCTGCTCATTCCATTCTTCCTCCCCTGTCCTGCCTCACTTTCAACAGTCTGGGGCAGAGGGTTGGGGTGCAGGCTCTGGTCTTGGATTAAGGAATTTGGAGTATGAGAGGGGCTCTGAGCTGAGCCTGGGGCAGGCAGTTGGGGTACCAGAGGGGGTTCTAGGTACAGGCTGTGGGAGGGTGTTTGGATGTAGAGGTGCTCGGGGCTAGGGCAGGGACTTGGGGTGCAGGATGGAGTTCATGACTGGGGTAGAGTTTCGGGATGTGGGCAACTGCTGGGCGCTGCTTACTTCAGGTGGCTCTTTGGTGGTGGTGCAGTGGGGCTAAGGCAGACTCACCCCTGTCCTGGCTCTGCACCACTCCCAAAGCAGCCAGAAAACTCCATCCCAAGTCCTGTTGTTCCCCCTCTCTGCTCTGTGGAGATAGGATACAGCGTGGGAGTGGAACACCTTGACATCAGCACCCCTCATCTTCCTTTGCTGCCCTGCACAGAAAGCAGAGGCTCCTGAGGGGACAGCTCCAAGGCAAAGGGCAGGAGATGTGCAGCAATTGGGGGAGGGAAAGGGCAACTGAAGTGCTGGATTAATAACCTTTTGGCCAAACCTGTCAGGATCACCTGTCTGAGGCTCCAAGATCTACTAGGAGATCCCGTTCTACTGGTTGGTGACCACTGATTTTGAGCAACATAAATATACTGTATCAGAGCTGTTGGCTGCATGAAACAAACAGCACAGAAATTAGGGCTAAATGTATACCCACACAAAATTGCACTAGCTTAATTAAATCTGTGCAACACAACATTCTTAGCTAAATCAGGGCAACCTCTGTTTTTGGAAAAATCCTAAAATGTTTTAAACATCCTATAATTATTATGGACTGATTTTTGTCCCCTCTTCTTGGCCTTACTTATGTTATTGAGGATTAACCAGACTCTCCCTCGTGAAGTAAGGAGTCTCTTCAACAAATGTGAGTCACAAGACAGTAGGAGGGAGATGAGAAGATATAAAAGGGATAGATCTTGATTTTAAAACTTTAACCACACCCACCATCTCTGCTCATTCACTTCAGGATTCTTAATGTCATATTTTAGAAATGTAATTGGAAGCAAATACATACTACACCTAAACTTTGTAAAGTCAAAGTAAAAATGTAAAAGCTGCCATTGTGAGCAGTGCTATTCAAATCAGTGCATGACCAAATTTGACTGAAAGCAAAGGGAATGGTTATATTTTAACACAGTACTATATCAGCCTTTGTATTCTTCAATACTAATTCACAGTAGTTCAGTGAGTGCGGAGTCAGGATTATATAGAATAGATGTGGATTCAGTAATAGTAACAGCTTGAGTATAATGCTGTCCTTTCTTGCTGCTTTGTATAAAGGCTTATTGTTTGCAGTTGTATAGCATTGTTTAGGCAGAGGATGCCCTATGTCAGGAGTGGGTAAGACAGCCTCCATGGGCTGGATCCAGCCCACCAAGCTGGTGGATCTAGCACATGGCCGCCCTCCCACTCCCAGGCCAATCAAGACCTGGAGATTGGGGAGTGTGCAAAGTCTCCTTTCCTGCCAGGGGTGCACGGCACCAGAGGGAACTGCCAGCTGTTTTAAAATAGCTAGCGGTTCTCCCTAGTGGCTGTGCATCCCTGGCTGGGCAAAGGCAGGGGTGCGAGGGTCTTCACACACTCCCCTAGGCCCTGATTGGCCTGGGGGCAAAGGGGAGTGCACAAATTCTCCTCCTGCTGCAGTGCCTAGATTTCATGTGATTCCTTCATCCTCAGGCTAATCAGGGTCTGTGGGCTGGGAGCACAAGAAGTCACCTGGTCCCACCCTTCCAGGGTGGCCTGGGGCCACTTCAGAAATTTATGAAGTGGCCCCCTTTTTAAAATTATTGCCCATCTCTGCTTTATGTGGTATTGCAAACCTTTTAAGTGCCTAAGGCCAACATTTAAGCACTACTGAGATGCTCTGCTCAGCTTCTGTCTGACTGTAGGTACCTAAGCTACATTATCCCAGTGAGAATGTGCATAGCTGCCTCAGTCTGGGTGCCAATGCCCCAGTGGAATTTTTAAACTAAACATTCCCCACCTGTCTTGCTTGTATGTCTCCATCTGATAAGTGTGTTCTGAGCATTCCTAGCACCACCACACAATGTGGCTTGTGGGGGAGAAGTGGGAAGTATGCATTACTAATAAGAACTTGTCCACAAAGAGATGTGGTGCTTGGAAAGCTATCGTTTAATTCTGTAGTGCACTAACCTGCTGCACACTATGTAAACCCTGTTGCTGTATGCTAAATGTTCCATGGTGTGGTTTTATCTGGTGCTGAGAAACTCTATCTGTTTTAACAGTAGATCAGATCACACTAAGGAACTTAAATGTGTAGCAGTAGCATCCACATAGTGACTTAATGTGCAGCAAGCTACAAAAATTGTGGACTAAGGCTATGTCTACACTACATCTTAAGTCCGCATAACTTACATTGCTCAGGGATGTGAATAATCCACTCTGCGCAACGTAAGGGCTGGTGAGAACAGGGCTATATCAGAGGAAGAAGCTGTCCTGCTGACGTAGATACCATCTCTTGTGGAGGTGGGTTTTTTTATGTTGTTGGGAGAGCTCTCTCCAATCAGCATACAGTGTTTTCAATAGATGTGCTGCAGTATCAAGCTGCATATATAGACATGTTCTTACTCTGTGGCTTGGCATGCACTAAATCTCTGTATAGATGAGCCCTGTAGAACACCTGGATTCATTTCAGTTCCCTACCCCCACCAAATGAGGAGAGGGAGCTTGAACATGGGTCTCTCTCCCAGGTGAAGGGGTCCTAACCATTAGGCTATAGTCATCCCATCCTTTTGCCCTTATACAATACTCAAATCCCTTGGGGGATCTAGTCCTTAGTCCATGACCCCCTTACTGCTTTTTTCATTGTTAGATATATATGGTTATAATAGAAAAGTTGTTTCTGCAAGTCCTACGTATAATATTTTTCTATACAATTTAACACTAGTATCAACTAATATGTAAGAATATATATACTTAGCAAAATTAACTACAACATCTTAAAATAATCATACATGTCCAATAAAATCATAGTTCATATAAGGCGCTTTGTAATTGCATAGAAGAATGTAAGATCGTTATAGCAATCAATTCTTGAGGCTTCCCAGATACATTAACAGCATCTTTAAGTTTATAAGTAAATTAACTTAATGCTTGTCAGCCAGGAGTTGAAGATTTTTAAGTACTTACCGGACCTTCATAATGTAGCCCATAAAAGTGTAAAGTGGCTACTATGGAAACTAGTAATGGTGAAGCGCAAACTAGCACAGACAGAAAACAAAGAGCAGGAGTTAATGACCATGTTTGTAAACTGCAAAATCTTAAATATGGATGCTGTATTCTGAGAATTGGGACTTTTAGAATATAATAATTTGGTGCCATATTCTTTACTTTTGTATTGCTGTAACATTAAAAGTAATAAGGGTTAAGGTCCTCCATCCCCGAGTACTTGGTGGTTTGTTTCTGTACAATACCAAAAATTTCAGTTACTATATATTCTCAGTTCACGTCACGCCACTGTCTTGCATTGTGAAAAATAGTTGAAAGATCCTGGAGCACATCTTACAACTTTTATATACAGTCTGAGTAAGAAATAATTATATATAGACAAACACAGAAAACCAGAAAAGGAAAAAATGTTAATGCAAACAGTGACAGTAGCTTTAGAACAGCATGGGTTCTCTAATTCATACTTCAGTAACTTTCAATAGCTTTTACCATTGAAAAGTAAGCCGTGAGTGGTGAAGTTTCTAAGAATGAGTTACAGTACAAAGTATGCTGCAGAATCTTTATTATACTGTAAAATAGCATCCATTTATCAATGTTCATTACATAAATGTTTTTCTACTTTTTTTTGCTTTTCATCTTCATTACCAATTTGCAGTTGAGTATTTCACAGTAGATTGTCCAGTCAGCCATGCAAATTTAGTGAGCCTCTACAGCATTAAAATGTTTTGTCCTAAAACTGTCATCTTTTTCTGAAAGAAATCAGATAATTAATCACCAATAGATATATTCTGTGTCCTAAACTGACACACACACATGGAACATGTTAATTATTTTTGCAGTATCCAGTGTTTAGAGGGTGTAAGAGTTTGATTCTCTGTGTATTGAATTACCATAGTATTTTACTCTTCAGTAATTTGGATTTAAGTTATTCTGTGAATTTCCTGGATCCTTAAAGCAGCTGGAATTTTTTTTTCATTTTTTAACAGGTGTTTTGGTATGAAAATGAAAACTACAAATCCAAAGAGTAGTCATGGCATTGTTTTTAGGATTGCATTGCTTATTTTATACTGCCCCATATTTTGCCATAATTTTTTGCATTGGCAATGTATAGCTAATTGAGAAGGAGAGGATTTTGCAACCAAGTAAGAGGCATGTGTGCATTTGAGCATTTAGAGATGCAAGGAGAGAATATGGGACCAGCACTTTAACTGAGTGTTTCTATCAAAATGATCATCAGTGAAATAGCTTTTGTGACACTTTAACAACTTTAGGTTTCAGTGGCGACACCAATTGAGATTAAAATGGGTAGTTCACATTTCTGAGCTGTTGGGTGTCAATGCATTGATTCACATTTGAAGGCTTTATGTGCAACAGTAATAGCTCTCATTCTTTCCATTAATTTTAGATTCTACAGCACAATTTAGTATCAAGAGAGATAAAAGACTATGGAATATCTAGGGGCTTCTTCATAATCATCCCATGCATTCATTCACATAATGTTTGTTACTGAGAGTAATCTTAATCTATTTTAATATTTTTTTCTCACCAGAGTGTATACAAATGTGACTTTTTAAACCTTCAAATTCATCAACCTCTTCAGCTTGCACAAGATGCTATAGATGCCTTTCTTAAACAGCTGAAAAATCCCATTGATTCTCTACCCGGAGAACTTTTCCATGTTGTAGTTTTCTCACTTCTCCTTTCTTACTTTCCATCACCTTATCAACGATGGATATGCTGCAAGAAGGCCCACGAACTTCTGGTGCTGAACGGCTTGTTGCTTATAATCACTCCTGACTCCTCCCACCAGAATCGTCATGCTATGATGATGAAAAGCTGGAAGATTGCCATAGAATCCCTGGGCTTTAAACGTTTCAAGTATTCAAAGTTTTCTCACATGCACCTGATGGCATTTAGGAAAATCTCCCTGAAAACTACAAGTGACTTGGTTAGCAGGAACTATCCAGGGATGTTGTATATTCCACAGGATTTCAACAGTGTAGAAGATGAGGAATATTCTAACACTTCCTGCTATGTTCGATCAGATATTGAAGATGAACAGCTAGCTTATACCTTCATGGAGCTTCCTGATGCCCCTTATGACTCAGACTCTGGTGAAAGCCAAGCTAGCTCAGTCCCTTTCTATGAGCTAGAAGATCCTATATTACTTCTAAGTTAATGTAACAGTTGAAATGCCCTTTAAGTCCAAACTTCTTTATTGCTTAAACAATTTTGCTATATTAACACGGGCTTGTTACATAAAAATGGTTTGCAAAGAAAAAATGCAAAGGTTTACAGAGTTTGCTATTTTTTTCTACTTTTGAATTTTAAAATTTATTCTTGTACAAAAAGTGAAGAATACCTGTTTTTTGCAAAATGACTCATGTCCTAGTATAAATTGCTGTTACTTTCTTTAGGACTTTTCAGAAAGGTACCGGGTTTTTTTTTTTCTTCAGTGCTGTGAAATACGTGAATTCCACTTAATTTACTAAATGTCTTGTTTCAATATTTTTAACTCTTAATATGGTTGAGCTTACGACACTGGAGTTGGTGGATTTCTGAGAAGTAAATTTCACTTGGATCGTAAATACGCAAATAAGTTTGGCATAAACTGTATGGGTGGTTATACTTGTCCATATTTTTCACTGAAAAAAACTTTCTGTACTGGAGAAAGTTGTTTCATTCTGGGTAAGTTTGGGCTAAAGAAACCTTAATACTTGCACATTGGTTTTACTTTAAGATTTATTGCTCTTTCTATTTCAGTTAATTGAGGTAATGCCAAAATATTGAGGCATACTCTCCCATCTCTGTACACATGTAAAACCTCACTGGTATAATACAGGTTGAACTTCCCTTGTCCAGCACTCTTGGGACCTGAGTGATCCCGAACAAGGGAATTTGCTGGACCTGGGGAGGTCAGGCATCTGGGCTCTTGTCCTGGCAGCTGACCTCAGAGGTCCTGGAGACCTGACCTCCTCCAGCTCACCTGCCTGGGTCTGCTGCCCGCAGCCCGCTCATTGGGCTCTGCTCCCTGAACCCAACCCCACATAGGGTGGGAACTGCTCCCAGGGCTCTCTACCCAATATCATTGCCCCTGCAGGCTTCCACCGACCAAACCGGCTCTGTTCCCAGCTGCTCTCAACATCTGCGGCTGGGGCTCCCTGGTCTAGCAACATCTATGGTTCTGTTGGACCACAGATGTTACCAGACCCCGGGGAATCCCGGGCAAGAGAGGTCAAACCTGTAGGAGTAAGTGTATGTTGATGAGAGACTAGCCCTGACATGGGATATAGTACAATAGGTTTAAATACCTTTTTTTTTTTTAATTCAAAGCTGGAAAGTGTTTGCAATTTTATTATTAAAGTAGCATTAACATATCAGTATTGCCCACATTGGACAGTTTTCTGTATTCTTCTAAAGTTCTATTTTGCATACAAGTTTTAGAGCAAAAATCTTATGGGTGGGGAAAAATACTAAGATTAAGTATTCTTTTATAGCTATAGATCTTAATTGCAGCATTTCCACACTCTAGCAGACCAATTTTGTAAATACTAGGACTCAATTCTACACATTTTAAAGTATGTGCATACACTTATGAGTGATCAGTGGGGTTACTCACTTAAGAGAAGTTAAGAGAATACTTAAGTATTTGCAAGATTTGGGCCCCATTCCAAATAAGGCATTTGACTGGACACTTCCTGTCACTTTCTATAACTTGTTTTGCAGTTTGGCACTGAGACAAAATCCATTCTTTACACATTCTGCACTATTTCATTTAAATATATATATAGTAAACATATTCTTCTGCAGACAAATTTCTGGTGTAGAAACAATGGTTATTTTTTAAATACTTTTGCTTGCTATTTAAAAATAATTGCCAAACCTGGGTATCTGAAGTTAGGTAGCTGCATATGCATTTGAAACTAACTACCAAACTAGAAGTAGCTTGAATTAAGTTCCAAAATGTGGGCTTTAAGACCCTAACTTTAGAGTAGATTTAAACATTTTTACTAGTGTTATAAATGTACTTTCACAAACAATAAAAATTGATCTTTAGGCACTATGAAACTAATATTCATCCTTCAGAAATTACCAATTGTCATTTCTAGTGTGAATTTTAGGTGGTTATTACGTTTTGTTTTTAAAACAATTCCATTGAAGCTTTGCACTGAAGTTTAACAAATTCAGATGTCTTGATTTGCTTTTATTTTTTATTCTATACTTTCTTGGCAATTGGCCCCACTTACACCATAATTTTCACACTGAATTTAATTGCTTTATTCTTTAACATAAGCTTTTTGTAAATCTTGCACATCAGATTAGAGAATTTTTAAAAACTTGATTGCTATAGTTAACTGAGTGACACAATTTATTTACAAACAAAACAAGAATTATATTTAAAAATGTAAACACTTAAGACTAGACAGAAGCATTGAATTAAAACTTATGCTAAATTAAGAGAATAGTAAACATTTAACAAAGCCACTGATGTAAATTAAATCTACTGTGTATTTTAATTAAGTTTAAATACAGCTTGATGTGGTTATGTTAAAGCTAAATATTGGTGCTATAAATTCTCAATTGTTTACAGAAATTATTGATACTGATTCTGCTTATGCTCCATAGTGTGCATGAGCTATTTTAATTGGTACTCCTTTTGAGAAAAAAATACAGAATTTATTACCACCTAGCATAAATGTGTACTGATTAATGTAAGCTAACACTCCATTTACCATTTATTCAGATGGTCTGAATTCCAGGCAGTATCCAAGAGAGAAATAATTCAGACCAGAAATAATTTTAAAAATGGAGTGTTTGAGTTCAGCCTATTTGTGAATCAAGGACTCTAGATTATTATAGAAGCTGTGGTTCTTTTTGCTGCCCAAACTAAATACCCTAAGTGCTTTCCAGAAATGGAGGGCATGGGTTGGTTGGCATGAGGAAAAGGAGTTTCCTGCTATTCGGACCTGTCAAAACAGGAGAGAGATGTCATGCTTTTAGAAATACAATTTTGGAGGTTCAAGAAGAATGTCTCTAGGTTTTGAAACTCCTCAAAATCGAGATGTGAAAAAAGATCCCCATACTCCAGATGTCAGGGAGAGGGAAGCAGGCAGACCACAAAATATTTGTTTGCATTTATGTTGTTTATTTCACTACTTTTGTGAACAAAGCACATGTATTTAAAAAAATAAAAGCCTTTTGTCAGTGTCTTATTTTAGTGGGACTGTTGTCTTTTTTTCTTGTAAGCTGTTTGTTATTTGTATAAATTACCACATAAAATTATTATAATTAGGGATATTGGATACTGATTAATTGAATAGTCAAGTAATGAATAGGTATTAATCAGTTACTTGACTATTCTGTAGCCGCGGGGGGTAAGCAGTGTGGGGTGCTAGGTGGGAGCCGGTCCACGAGGGGAGCCAGTTTAAAAAACAGTTCTCTGCACACACCAGCTGCCTGCCTCCCCACACTGCTCCCCGGGAATGGGGCTGGAGCACATGGACAGAGGCTGCTGCATGGGTGGGGAACGGGGCAGGGCAGGCTGTCATGAAAAAGTCTCTGTCCACTGGGCTTGAGCTCCAAAAGTCAGGAGGGAGCTGGAACCCCCCCGCGGACAAGAGCTGCTGCTGTGGATCAGCCTCTGTCTGTGGTGGGCCGAAGCTCACCATGGACAAAGGCTGCTTTGCAGGATACCTTTCCCTGGGCCTACCCCTCCCCACCCATGCTGCTGCAGAAGGACAGGGATCGGGGAGGTGGCACTGCCGAGCCAGTGCTGGGAGGAAATGTCTTTTAAGCCAGCTGTCCCCAGCACTGATTTTTTTTTCCCTCACCCCCATGCTGCCTCTGATACCGAGGCAGCAAGGGGGGGAATGCAAGTAGTCAACTAGATTAACTGATAAGTTTAGGATTATCAGTTAATCGTATAGTTGAGTACTTGTTTACATCCCTAGTTATAATTACTTTATAAAACATTTTGGAGAGGAGTGTTGAGTAACAACAATTTATGAAGCAAGAAATAGTAACTAAAAAGCAAAATTTGGTATTTTTATAATGTTTGTTTACTTAATTTTTTATAATCTTAAATATTATATAACACTTCAAATTAACTAACAAACATAACTCACTTCCTTTGCTTTCCTGTCTATTCTACATGCCTCCCTTTCCAATCTCCTCACTCATTCTGCTTTTCTCCACCAGTCTGCCTCTCTTACAGGGCACAGCCTTGCAGCACTTACAATAGGTGTTTCCTCTCAGTCATCATCAATCGCAGAGGCACTGTTGAGATATTAGCTCCACTAGAAAACAGTTCAGAAGGAAGAAAAAGGCAGTCAAGAAAGCAGCATGTAGACCCAGAAGGTTGAAAATGCAAGATTCCAAGGCCATTTCAGCAGAAATGTAAGAAGTCGTTTGTTTTAATACAATAGACTCTACTTAAGAGTGTATTTTTCTGTGGAGTTCTAGCAATTCTCAAGCCAAGAGGTGCATACAAAGGTTTGAGTGTCTATTACCTTTCCCATACCAACTTGGAAAGGGAATAAACTATAAACATTGAATGCTTTGGTTGTTGGGGTTTTTTTTGGGGGGGAGGTGTTTTGTTTAGAAGGCAGAATCATGAAAGCTGTTCAGCTATGTATTATGCTTGGAGTAAAGCAGTAGGAAGTACAAACCAGCATTAGTTCTCTTGAGATTTCATACCAAAGCAAAAGCTATTCCCATCCTTCTAACCCATAGCTAGATTTTTCTTTGTTAAATAGCAGCAAATGTTGTTTGGCTGCTCTTAGGCTTTGTCTACACTGCCAGCTTTGTCAGCAGAGCCTATGCAAATGAAGCATGGATTAGCATTTTGCTGTGCTTCATTTGCCTAATTTATTCAAGCCGTTTTTGTGCAAAAATAAGCAGTGTGGATGGGGGTTTTTGCGCAAAACGGGTTTTGTGCAAAAAAAACCCCAGCCACACTGCTTGGGTACGTCTACATTGGCGCACTTTTGCGCCAAAGCTATGCAAATGAGGCTTAGCGT
>CM057845.1:44042885-44067331 GCA_030068395.1 Apalone spinifera
GAGCACTTCCGGGTTCCTGATGGTGCCGGACCATCAGGAGTGCCGGAGCATTGGCTGCCGGACCAATGGAGTTTGGTGCAAGGTAGTCAAATAAAGCTAAGTTTTCATTTCTGAAATAATGAAACAAAATGCACTGTGCTACATTATTCTTAAGTATTTATTCATTTAAGTTGCACTATGTCTTCCAGTCTAGTGTGAATTAGTGAGATTGTACTGTTTGTGTACGCACGTGTTTCACTTTCAACCACTCTTGAAAAACTGTCATGAAAACTTGGTATAAAAACCTTGCTTTCCAATTACCTTGAGAGTTAAAAAGATTTTGTGATATTGTACATAACCCTTCAAAATACATTACTCTTCTGATCTAAGTTGTTGAGTTTGCAAAGCTAGACTATATAAATATTTACAAGTTTGGCTTCTAGTGCATTAAATTGTCTATTAAATAGCTATTTTATATGTGATTCATACTTCTGTTCTTCGTTAACTTCATTTTTTTCCTATTATATATTTTAGTGTATCTTTCCCGCCTGCTTTTTTAGTGCCATTGGTTCCTTATTTTCTTCTATTCCCTAACAGTCCCTTCCTGTCTTTTTTTTTTTTTTCTTTTTTTTTCCTCATGCACTGTGATCTCTTCTCCCCCTCATATTTTGCCAAATCCTTACTTTACACACACACTTGGAAATTTCATCTCCAATCCTCTGTCCCTCTTTCTCTTTGTCTTTCCCACTCTGGCTATGTCTACACTGTAGGCTTTTTGCACCAGAACAGTCGTTCTTGCGCAGAAACTTGCGGAGCATTTACATTGCACGCGTGTTCTTGCTCAAGTAAATTTACAGTAAAGCATCAGAAGAGAGGGCTTCGTGCGGAAGAGTTATTCTTCTCTGCACAAGGAATAAGCCCTCTTATGCAAGAAGACAGTGTGGATGGGCAACAGGGGTTTCTTGCGCAAGAAACCTCTATGGCTAAAATGGCCATCAGAGCTTTCTTGCGCAAGAGAGCGTCAACACTGCCATGGATGCTCTTGCACAAAAGCACATGGCAGTGTGGATGTGCTCTTGCGCAAGACCTTTTGTGCAAGAACTCATGCACAAAACAGTTCTTGCGCAAGAAGCCTGCAGTGTAGATGTAGCCTCTGAGTATCTCTCCTTCCTGACTTGACGCATGTGCTCTATCTCATTATTTCTTTTGTAATCTATCCACTCGTTCTCATTAATTTATTTCTCATTACTCCTCTTTTCCCTAAAATCATTCTCCAGTACTTAATCCAGTTTGAGATGCCTTCTCGCTCTCCTCCTAAGTCCTTGCTTCTCCTTAGTTATTGGTCAGCTCTCATAACTACTCACTACTACTCCATTTGTTTCTCTGTCCCTCTTCCCCCTCATCTACTCAGACTGCAGTCTTAGCCAGTGAGGGGCAATCTAATTTAGTGAGTGGGCTGTTTGAGTGGCCCTCAAGATTGTTGTGATCAAAATTGTCTCTAGGGGTGGGGTAGTTTTGCTAATCGCGCTTGTGTACTTAGAATTTTCAGGGTGTTCCAGTTGAACCATAGCAGCACTTCAATTGAATGCAGAAGGAGTGCATGGCTCTCACAATGTTGTATGCTCCTCATTTCACATGTCCTTGCTTCAAGTGTGTGTCACTATTGTAATAATCGTAGGGAAAAACCTATGCAGATGAAAACCAGCATAGTTTGACAACCCTGTGCATGGACAATGGCAAACAAAATGTCTCGTGGGCCATACATAAAACCTAGTGAGCTGCAGGTTGCCCATCACTGGTCTTGGCTGTCTGCTGCAGTCCTATAGGATTTCAGTGAGTTTTAGGGCCAGGTATTGGTTTTCTGCATCTCATAAATACCATTGTCAAGTAAAATGCTTTAAAAGTATTCCTAATCTTCTGCTTGGTACAGTCATATTATAGAGTATGATACTGAGGCAATAATACCAAAGGAGCTTTTAAAATATCAACAAAATAGGCTAAGTAATAGTTGAATTTTATATATTGGACACATTAAGCACAAATCATACAACTATACAAGTCCAACAGATCAAGACTGAAGGAAAAAGAGAAGCTGACCCAGGAAGAAATAGTAAAATGGCATAAAGGAAGATATGTTAGCATGGTGGTGTAATAGAGGACATGACATTGAACAGAGCACTTTGGAGGGAGAGACTTGTAGAGCAGATCCCATTTGAAGTGAGAGGACTTGTAGAGCAGATCTTCATGCAAGGAAGAAGAAAAATAATAGTTAAATTTTATATTCCTATTAGATGACAGTATACTACACCATGTAAGATTCTCCATCTTGTTTACCTACGCCCCAAGGCTTGCACTTACTTATACATGTACTTAACTTAACGTGCATGATTAGCTCCATACTAGTCAGTGGTATTCTAAGACAAGAACTTAAAAACTAACCATGTACTTAAATGTTTGCAGGATCAGGACTTTGGGGCTAAATTCAGTGCTTACCTAAAGAGGTACAAATACATTTATTTCCGAGGAAGTGATTCTCCTTATGCTACCAGTAAAATTGGCCCAAAGACTCTTTTTAGAATGTTGCACTGTGTAATTAGGTATGTCTTGGGCTGACTGTAGCCTATAATTACTTGCACCTGGCGCTTCAGCACCAAATTAGATTTGCTCAAGTAATTTTCACAAATCACTGAGGTAAGTTTTAAAGAAAGTCCTAGCTTTTTTCATTTGAATTTGTAAGTGGATTGCATAATACATAAATATATCTATTTTCTTTTTAGCCAGAGAATGGGATCTTTATGAGTGTGTTTCTGATTGTTTTACCTCTGGAGTCTATGGCTCATGGGCTTTTCCATGAACTGGGGAACTGCTTGGGAGGAACATGTGTGGGATATGCTGTTGTGATTCCCACCAACTTCTGCAGGTATAGTTGCCATAGTAAATGTTTGCATACTGCAACTTATTGTAATTAGTGCAGCTGTTATACATATGCAATCAAGTGGTATAGCTTGCTTTTTCAGCTATGAAATACTAGCTTAGATGTTAGATGGCTATGTTTGAATGATTATTCTCCTGACCTATCCTTACCTTCCAAAAATAATATTTAAATACTGTGATGGGGTCAGATCAGATAGCTATAGGAGGGTGATAGAAGTTGAGTATTGTGTCTCAGGATAAGCAGGTTGCTTTTTCCTTGGTAATTCAACAGGTGTTACTTTAGGTTAAGTAGGACATCTGGGACCAATCCAGGTCCTGCTAGAACCTGTTAAAAGCCTCCCCTTCAGTTAGGTAGGACTTGTAAGAATTATGCATGCTACTGCAGAGTTGAGTGGTGCAGCTATTGACATATGCCAGGAGGGAGACATCACAGATAAAGAGGCAAAGAGTGGAGAATCTTTGCCTAGGACGGTGAACAACCTTTCTGGGTTTTGGAGGTTTGGAGAAAAAGACCCTGGCAGAGGGGAGAGACTGAACAGTGTGCCTGGCCTTCTGCCACCATGCAAGAGGGGTTACTAGAGACTGAGGCCCGCCTCCCCCTCCCATCAGTGAGGCTGTGAGGAATCCCCTGCTCAGACAAGGGGTAGAGGTGGGGACCATAAACCCAAGGGTATGGGGAAAGTCCATGATAGAGAATAATCCTCCAGCCCACAACTAAGAGGAATCATGAAACCCTCTGAAAAGGAGCTCTCCTATAATACTTACAATACAGCTTTACATTCTGTATACATTTGATTTGCTTTTAAGAATTTATAAGAGGCCCCAGTTCTACAAAATGTACTACATGAAAGAGACTGCTGATTTCATGTGATGTATGTTGCAAGGTCAGGGCCTTAGATTCTGAAGTCAGTGCAGATATTTTATGTAAAGAGACTTAATATAAGTAGGCAGTGAACTCCTGCTTAGAACAACTTTATAAACTGTAATAGAATGATTTAACTGAGTATCATTACTGAAAATATGTAGGTGTGAGTGATTTAGGATTACATAGGTAATATACATAGATAATATGTAATTTATTTGCAACATATAAAATAAAGATTGTGGGAATTTTTTTTTTTTTTGGTACTAATCATTTACATACTCATACAGCTACAAAACATAGCTTCTGAAGTTGAAACATTCAATTTAAATTATAAGAATGGAATTAAAATAGCTTTATCTTGAAAATTGACCCCCGAGAACTCATGGAATGCATATCTTCCTGAGTTTCCAGAGAAATGGGATTGCAAGTTGGATGTGTATGAAAACTGTTCAGCTTGCTATAGTTGTGGATTTAATGGGCACAGAAAAAATCACGGGATGATGGGGGATGTGGTTTTATTGGAGGGAGGAGTTGGAATATGGTTCCTTTGTTAAAGAAAGGAATCAAATTTTTTAAAAAAGCTTGTGCTGATGTTTGGTCGTTAGATACCATTAAAATCATTTGAAAATGCCATGGCTTTGAATAAATGAAGATTTTCACTGTTCAACTGTTTATTTCTGTCTGTATATTTAGTAATCATATAAATAGTTTTTAATGGAAGTGTTTACCCATTAAAATCATTTCTTGGACGTATGATGGCCATTGTGCTCCTCCGTCTCATTAACTATATAAAGGGAGCCTGCAACCATGGATTATGGCTGAGGATGGGGAAAATTCTGCCTTTTCATGATGCTGTACCCTCCTAACTCCACAGAAGCCCCTCAATTGGGACTTTGTGAGTTTGGAGGAGACAAGTAGTTGCCTAGCTTCAGAAGTGAAGTGACTTATGCTGCTTCCCCCCATTGTGGTTTGGAAGACTCCTGTGCAAGGTGTGGGGGCTGAGACAGCTGTGGTCTGAAAAACATGTGAGGTATGCTGTCTAGAACACTATTGGGACTGAATGGTAGCTTGAAAGAAAGGTATTTCTCCATGGATGCCACATATGCTTCGTAGAGATGCACAGGTCCATGGGCTTAGTGATGAAACCCTTGAGAACTAAATGACAGTTGTTCTGAAGTCTAGATGAGAGAGTCTAGTGGTTTAGTCTTCAGTTCCAAAGTGCAAAGTTTAACACTAATTAATTAATCACAGAATTACCAGGACAATAGTAAGTTAAAACTGCATGAGTGCCTGTGACACAATAATCCGAATAGGAGTGAATTTGACCCTGTAGTATATTGTTACATCTTTTCCATTTAGAATGCACGAGGATTTGTATTTTACTCTCAATAAAATCATCAGTGGAACAGCAACTTCATGAGCTTTGTTCTTACAATGTTTTCAGCATCCCATGTTCTGCAGCTACTAAACTAAGGACTTAATATCCTACTTGGTCTATTATTGTTAGGGTTTTAAAAAAATATATAAACTTAACATTACAGAAGAAATAATGTTGCCTTTCTTGTCCTCGGCAATAATCCAGTTCCTGCAATGTGCTAAATTATTGTGTGTCTGGATGTTTAGTTTATCCATAGAGAAATTGGAGTAAGGTTTTGAAAAACAGTATGTAAGGCATTGGCAATGTTACCCTTTCATAATAATAGTAATAATGGAGTTCAGTTAATAAGCCCATTCTCTAATTGAGCAGATAAAGTGAAAGCAATATTAATATTGTATTTACTTTAATACAATTATATTAGTGCAATGTAAACCAATTTAGGTCTCATAACAGTGAGGAGATGCAGAACCAAAACTGTTTAGCCAAAAAAGGAAACCGGTATTATTTAAGAGATTTATTTTGAACGAAAGCAATGGAAAAATCTACACCAAAATCACTTTTCTGTTGCGTGTGTGTGTGTGTGTGTGTGTGTGTGTGTGTGTTTTCTTTCTAATGGTAGGGTCAGAATAATTCACATTTCCATCTTGCAGAGTCTGTGCATCACTACCGCCTTACCCAAGTAAAAAGGTTTGATACAGTTCTCCATCAAGCTCTCCGGTCCAGTTATTGAAGTGCATTGCTGGAAAGTGATGACTGATGCTTTTTTCCTCCTAGTGGCCTTGCTAGCTTGGGAGACAGAATCTTGATTCCCTTTTGTGATGCGTTTATTGACATATACACTCTAGTGGTTTACAAAATCACTTTTAAATGCAGTTTGATTTCAAACCTTGCAGTAAGTATTTCAACAAAGTAGTTAAACACTTAAATGTCAATAGTGAACAAAATATCCCACATGCAGAGAGAACTGATTTCACCAGTTGTTACAAGTATGTAATGAATACAGTAATAAAATATAACTAAATATTTTTTCTTTTGTTTAGTCCTGATGGCCAACCAACACTTCTTCCACCTGAGCATGTGCAAGAGTTAAATTTGAGGTCTACAGGCATGCTCAATACCATCCAGAGGTTTTTTGCATATCACATGATTGAAACATATGGCTGTGATTATTCTACAAGTGGACTTTCTTTTGATACGCTTCATTCTAAGCTGAAATCTTTTCTTGAACTTCGGACTGCAGATGGACCCAGACATGATACTTATGTTTTGTATTACAGTGGTCATTCCCATGGCACTGGTGAATGGGCACTAGCAGGTAACCAGTGTTTGGTGCTTTTGATAATATTTTTTGCATTGATAGAAACTACAAATAGATTACTGCATTATTCTTAGGGAATCATACCATACTGCTATTAAAACTCAAAATTTCATATATGACCGCTACACATGTGCATGTGAACAATATAGCTCTAAAAACAGGAGGTGTAAATGGCTAAAGATAACCATGTGAAGCTTTCAGATAAATGCATAAGACTTGAGTGTACTTACACATTTACGGTTTTAAGAATCACAATAAAAATGAAAAATAAAATGCTTATGATAGCAATAACAAAGTGAAATATATGTATTAAAATGGAATTGTTGAGTTCATTAAGAAGCTATATGAAACTTAATGAATTTAGAAGTCTTAAAATAAAATAGTAATCTTATCTAAATCAATTCAGTAATACCCTGGGATTGTAGATTTTGTTCAACATTATTTATGAACTATTTAATACAGGTTTTATTGGCCAAGCTTGCAAGGCTCTATATACATTCAAATTGGTGGCATTTGTGTGAATAACTTTTGAATGCCACATCCCTTCAATTCCAAAATTTCAGGGAATATTTTAGGCATCAGTGTTAGGATATCTTTTGATTATGGGGGAAATGAGAACATGTGATATCTCTGTTACCTGTTTTAGTGGAGAGACAGCTTCCAGCACCTCTCTACTCATAGATCAAAGAACTGTTTGATGGAAGCCATTGGCTGTTGAAATTGCTGTGTTGAATTGGAGACTCAAATTAAGGTGCAGAATATGGATCCCTATTAACTTTGAGTTCTGGTTTGCACCTAAAATTTAGATCAACCTAGCTGCATCACTCAGGGATGAGAAAAATCCACACCACTGAGAAATGTAGTTAAACTGCCGTACATCCAGCATAGAGATGCTAGATAAATAGGTTGATGGAAGAATTCTTCTAACACCTCTCGAGGGAATGGATTTCCTACAGTGACAGAAAAAAACCCTTCTATTGTTGTAACATACATCATCACAACAACAGGGATGTCAACTTGTAGATGACTATACGATAAACTGATATGCCCTGGCTTATCAGACTGCAAGGGGGGGAGGCATGAGCCACTCCTCTCCTCCCTCTCGCGGTGCTGCATCATAAAGAGAGGCAGCAGCACTGAGGGAGGTAGGTGGGAACTGCTAT
Source organism: Apalone spinifera (assembly GCA_030068395.1). Taxonomy (NCBI): domain Eukaryota; kingdom Metazoa; phylum Chordata; order Testudines; family Trionychidae; genus Apalone; species Apalone spinifera. The sequence goes on from CM057845.1 coordinate 44,050,523, forward strand.
GTGCGGGGAGTAGGCCGCGTGTGCTGTCTCCATAGACCCGCCTGCCCCCACCTTTCTGCCTCCTACAGAGGCAGGGGGAGGGACAGGCAGGAGCCGGTGTTGGTGGGGAGCCAGCTTAAAAGCCAGCTCCTGCCTGCCCTCTCTCAACCTTCTTGCAGTGGACGTGGGTTTCTTCTAGGTTACCCATGAATGATTATCCTGTTGGCACAGCTCCAGTTTTTACTCTCAGACATCATATAAAGCCACACACAGAAAAAGAGCAGACAATTTGTCATGAATCACTTTCATGTTCAGTTGCCCATTGTGGGATCTAGGTAAACCATGGTGTGCAGCTGAATTTCCTGCCTGATAGAACTACTTCTGAATGCAGCCAGCTGTATAAGCTGGAGGGTATTTGATAATATAATTGTGTATATTTTATCTGAAAGTGATGTTTTGTGACAGATGGAACAGACAGTCATTAGCTCCTCTAATCTGTACCATCCTCTGACCTTTGAATCGGATTCATAGAGATGATGACAATTAAATGTATCTGAATGTTAACAGTAGAGAACATAGTATTTTCTGGGGGCTTAGACAATGATGTAGCACAGCAGTAGCACTTCAGTCTTTGTGTTGTAATAGTATCTTTAAAGGAGGCTTACTGTATTTATTAGCTCGCTAATGATTTTTCTTCATTGTTGGAAACTTCAAGTAGCACAGTAGTGTATGCATGACCAATTAACAGTTTCTTTTATAAAGTATGAGCAGTAAAACAGCCTGGGAGGTCATGTTCACTGATTGAATTCAAAAGGCAAGAATCAGGCTATAAAACTTTGTCTATGTTACTGGAGCTGTCAGTAACACAGACAGTAACTGCCTGTGAAACTTGCTGAATGGTGAGATGCTGCTACATATCCATAGGTCTCTTCCACAGCTTGGTGTCTACCTCTGGTGTTGGCTAATCTTGACATTGTTTGAGGTCAGTGGGGTTAGCACTTCTATGTATCAGAAAGACCTAAGTGACCTTCTTTTGGTTAGGTCCATGGTACTGCTTCCTCTTCTGAATTATCTGTCCCTGCACATGATTATGCTGAAATGCAGGAAACTCATCCATGGGCTTTGAAAATGTAAATTAGCAATGAAATACTTTTTCCTAATTTACATTTAGGGCTTGTCTAAATAAGGGGAAAATTTACCACTGAAATCTCAAAATCAGACACATTGCACTGGAGCAAAGTAAGACTAGAAAAATTATAATTTACTGAGTAAAGCACACCACTTTGCATCAAACCAGTGTGTAAGATTAACCTGAATTTTCAGCATTTATTTTTGTTAAGATGATTCCATCCCTGTTGGTTTGAACTTTTAAAATATGTACTCTAACTCCATCATTAATGTAGTTTTTCTCTGGAAGTAACATTACAAACTACAAATGCATTTTCGCCATCAAAACTAGAGATTTGCAAACAGCAACATCACATCACACATACTCTTGGGATATCACTTGATAGTCACTATTTTAGAACACTTCTTCTGACTATACAACTCTGTGGCTAATAATAAACTGCCACTGACAAGACTACTTGGAGTTCAGTTGACCAAAGAAATGGGAGATGTAAAAACTGGTCTCATAGCAACATATTCTAGCTGCTGGTGGTTATTTGATTTGTTTATTTTTATTGAATAGACTCTTTTTGTTCTTTGGACTCTGTATCAGGCATCTTACAAATGGGTGAAATAAGTACATGGCTTCAAGAAGAAATTACTGTTTGCAGCAAAATGTCTTTTAAAATATTCTAAAGCATCTGAGCAGAATTTTTTGGTGGAAATTGATCAAGCTGTATGAAGACAAAATAATTATAACATTTGCTTGATTCTATTAATATTTTAAAGTAAAATCTGCTCAGAGTTGAAGCTATAGTAAGTCATCTGTACATCCATTTGTGTTTCACACTTATGATTTATACTAAATAATTTACCCTGCATTGCTCGGGTCCTTAGCCAAAATAATTTTTGTTTTTCTTCTTTAAATCATTGCTCTGGGGTGGGGCTGGGAATGAGGGATTCACTATGCAGGTTGCCCAAAGGAGAGAGGACAACCCCAGCTGTCTGTCATTGCAGCAGTTTGAGGACAGGTGAGAAGCGCCTGTCTGTGGCTGCTGCAGTAGGCACAGCTGAGGGATGTCCCATTGATGGGGGACAGACAGACACATAGACAAACTCTCACACTCACTGTCCTTTTCTCCACTGCTGCCCCAATGGGGTTATAGTTGTCCTGGTCGCCATCTCTGACCTCTTGCTTGCCTCCTTTATGGTCATTGTACAGTATAACTGTGCTAACAGACCTCTCCCTCCCTCCCTTTCCGTTTTATGAGAAACAATTGCACTCCAGGCACATCCCATTGTCCTGATACAACAAAATCCTTACCTTGCTTTAAGTTAGGATAAGAGAAAACAGCACACCAAATGTGGTGTTCCTAGCACTCTTTAGGAGGAGTTCTTGAACACACACTCATAGGTAGGCAGGAACACAAACTCTCTCAAATACATAGTAGATTGACACTAGAAATTCATGATTTCAAATGCAAACCTTCTCAAAGTTAGGTTATGGTGAGTCTACATGTTGATAGTAATTATTAAAGCATTAAAAGGAAATGCCACTCAGATAACTGCCTTGATTGATGAGTGTCATATGGAAGTTTAAAAAAAGGCAGGATTCGTTGCCACAAATTAAACACTTTTGAATGTCTGGTTTGAGTCAGTCTGTAAACATTTATTTAGAATTTACCATAAAGTTTCTTCATCAAACCAAGAAAAAAATGTATCCTTTCTGTATCCACAGCTAGTTTATTCCTGAGGAAATTCTGTGTCAGTACGGTGTAGCAGAGATATGCTCTCCCTGTCTCCTCCCCCACTTCCGTTGATTCTCTCTACTTCCCTAAAGAAAATTATTTCTGTGGCAAAGCAAAGACATGCTGCACCAGTGCTCACTCACCCCTCCTTGACAGCTAAGACATGCTGCTTCGGGCAGCCAGGAGAAAGGTCAATCACTGGGGTGAGAGGAAGTCTGAAGATCCCTTGGCCATCCACGAAGATTAGTCACAACTAGACGATTGGGGATGGAGAAGGTGGATGGAGATGGAATTCCCTCTTCCCCTCTCCTTCACTGCACAGAGCAGCCAGGGCTGGGTCAGATCAACCCCAAAAAACTTCTCCATGCTCCAAGAAGCTCTGTAGTGTGGGGGCAAGGAGAGCATACTGGGGGATCTGAGTGAGTGGTACAGTCCAGATGCATGGGGGTTAGGCAGACAATGGTAACAGTGACCCAGCCTTCCTCTGTGCACCCAAAAGACTGCCCTCAAGGAGCTGACCTAACCAGAACCAGTGTTCCTGTAAAGCTGAGCTCTTGGGCAACCACCAAGGAGAGATTCAAATTCGTGATGTAAAATTCTGTTTAATCAGTTATCCAGTTAAATTTGCATTTAACAAGTTAATCACATAAATTAACCAAGCCCCACTCCCCCAACTTCTTCCCGCTGAGCCCTAACCAGTTTTACCTGGGATCCCCTGTAGAATCCCGCTCCCCCTATATCCAGAACCCCACAGTGAGCCCCTGTGCATCCAGATCCTGCCCTCCCCCCCCCCACTCCCCCCACACACACAGACTCCTGCTGAGCAGCTTTCACCCAAACACCACCACACAGGACCTTGGTACTATTGAAGAAATAATGTGCCAAAAAAATTGAAACATTTCTACAAAGTTCTACATGTTTTATTTATAACACAGAAACACAACAATATAATTACACCGTTTTCAATTATTTTGGTGACTGAATATTTCAACATACTTATCAGCAAATTATTAAAAATTGTCTAATTCTTTTATTTTGATAAATAAAATATGCAAAATTGTCAGAATTCCTTTAGAGGAAAGATTATAAATGAACTGGCTTTCTTCATAATATAAAGATGGATGCCACTTTTCCTGGCTGAAATATGTTTAATAGAGGAAGATAAAATTACTTTGATGGCTTTGATCATATCTAGCAGAGCATTATATTGATTCTAGTCAGTCTGGTTTAAATTGCTATAAATTCTCATACAACAAATATGCATATTTCAAAAGTCAAATAAAACCACAGTGCCAGGGCAGAAAGAACTACCTCCAAAATAAGATCTTCATATTTCAGCCTTTAACTTTTAATACATGAATTTGTTGCCTCCTGTCTGGTGTACCGAATATTTTATCTGTTCTTCCAATTGAGATATATATTTTGTATATAAATTCAAAGAATTTAAACATGACTTAAGTGTATGCAGACTCCCTAGTGATAATTGTTTCTAAAGGAGCATTGCTAGATTAAAATATCTTCTTTAAAACTCTAATTTACTTGCCTATTCCTACTAATGGTGCCTTAGATTATTAAAAATCTTCTTAAAAACTAGGCCAGATTTTCAGTCTGTGTCTGTAATATTGTATATCTAAATCTATATCATAGCTTCAATCTGCAAGCATTTATGTGTATGCATTCCAGTTGATGTCATTGGAGTTTTTCTCACATATGCAAATATTATCAGGATTCTTTCCTTATGCTTTTCAATAATTAGCCTGATTTTCTTAGGTACTGAGTATTAACAGTACCCATTAAATTTAATGGGTTAAAAGCAATTCGAATTGTTAATATCTTTTTCTAATTAGACTGTTTTCTTCACATACAGTTTGAGCTTTCAAGGAGATGAAACTATACTGGAAGTTTTGAAGCAGTATTCAGAAGTAGTTTTTGAGTTAGAGGCAGACAAACATTACATACAAATCAGTGTTTCAAATCAGAATAACTTTTTGATGACCTGTAACTTAAAATCAATTTAAATTTGTGTAAACTTCACAGAAACATTCTGTTCTGTTTTTAGAGTAAATCTATCAATGTTCTGCATTGGAAAAGTCATTTGGACTGAGGTTGTAGGATATGACCAGGTGGCTTACTAATTCTGCTCTAAAATGGGACACGTGTAAGTTTAAAACATACCCCATTCTGAAGATTGAACTTATTAACAGAAATAAAATAATGTTAATGCCAATGCATGCTTACTGCCCCTGCTTAATGGTGGTTCTTCAAGTGCTTGCACATGTCTATTCCTTAGCACAGTTGCCAGATCTTTTCCCCCAGCATTATCCATTGAGTTGACTCCAGCTTTCTCTGGTGCCATGTGGTCATAGTGTTGGTATAAAGAGCCTTGCCTACCCCACTTCCCTTCACTTCCTTCTTACTGATGATGGTTGCCGGAACCCTTCATTGCTCAAGTACTTCATCTCTTAGTGGTTTTCTTCAGTTGTTAGTGTAAATAGCTGTAGTTTACTAGTTGGAGATTAGTTTGTTAGTTTTAGGACATAAGGGTTTTAGATACATCTGCACTTGGTTATCAGGGTTATCTGCTTCCCTGGTACTAGGGCATACCTTGGTTGCAGGGTTTCAAGCCTGTTTCAAGTGTCTGGAGACGTTCATTGGAAAGACCACTGTCAAACTGCAGGATCCCCCTCTCCCCTCCCCCAAGAAGGACTGTGCTGCGGAACTGAAAGTCATGCTCATGGAGGCAGTCTTAAAACTTGTCTCTGAGCCCTGCTTAATTTATTTCACAATAGGGAGGATTTTGCTCCTAAGTCCCTTATAACAAGGATGAGTTCATGACTGCATCTGCTGCAGTGAGTTGGCTGGATTAATTAGCATCTTCCAGTAGTGGAAAAACCCCCGCAATTTTTATACAAAGTGCTAAAACAAGCTTACTATTGAAAACTGAAAATTGAATCTCTCTACTCCAGCACCCTTAGGGTCTGACTGGTACCGAACCAGAGAATTTACCAGACCACGGGAAGTCAATATTGTCTAACAGCATTACTAAAACTTTCTCTGCTTACTGAGCTCTTAGAAGACATTTGGGGTAAATTATAGCTGAATAACAGCACAGAACACTGAGAGCCAGGACTGGTGGCTGTAAACAAACTTTATGGGACCAAGGAAACTTGGCCACACCCATGACAGGTGGCCATCTGGCTAACTAAAATCATGCCAGACCATGGACATTGCTGTACCATAGAGTGCCAGACTACATAGGTTCAAGCTGTATTAATGTATATATTTGTCTGTTTTCCTGCAGGTGGCGATGCATTACGGCTTGATACACTTTTGGAATGGTGGAGAGAAAAGAATGGTTCCTTTTGTTCACGACTTATAATTGTGTTGGACTGTGAGAACTCCCAGCCTTGGGTTAAAGAAGTAAGAAAAGTAAATGATCTTTATATTGCAGTACAAGGAGCAGAATTTGCCAAGGTGCTAGATATTGAGGAATCGGACCCACCACAACTTGGTGACTTTACCAGAGAATGGGTCGAATACAATTGTAATCCTGACAGTAACATCAGCTGGTCTGAAAAGGGCCGTGCAGTGAAAGCACTGTACGGTGTGTCAAAACGCTGGAGTGACTATACTCTACATTTGCCAACAGGAAGTGACGTTGCCAAACACTGGATGATGTACTTCCCTCGTATTACCTATCCATTGGTGCATCTGGCAAACTGGTTTTGTGGTCTCAATCTGTTCTGGTTGTGTAAAGCTTGTTTTAGATGTTTGAAAAGATTAAAAATGAGTTGGTTTCTTCCCACAGTGCTGGACACAGGACAAGGCTTCAAACTTGTCAAATCGTAATTAAGAACCAAAGATAAATAGAAATGAGATATCTAGGAACTTTCTCACTCTAAAATTCGATTGTCTTATGGCTTTTTTTATATGTAACAGTTTTTGGAGGAAACCTTACTACTTCATCTCTTTGAGTTATTACAGTATATGCAAAGGGTTGGAAGTTTCATTCTAAATTGAGGATAGGATTGTAATGTTTGAATTTTGTTACCGAATTATATATAATTTATTAAATATGGCCATGCACTTTGGAGATAGTTTGCATGTTCATATCTGTTAAGCAGAAAGTTGCCTGTGTTCAGAACTAACAGGCTTTGATAAGCTTTGGCTTATATAATGATACTTAGCAGTTACATCCCTCTCAGACTTCAAATATAGGAAGAGAAACAAGCCAATGTTCAAATCTCTTAAAATTATGCCATCACATTTCTATGATCGTTTTCAGGGTATTATAGAACAGACTCAAACATTTAAAAACCTCAAGAAACACTTTAGGCAAGTAGTTGCAAGAATATTTAGATTTGTTTACATTAACATTCCCAATCCCTGCCTGAAGCTCCAGTTGATCACAGTACGGGTTGCCCATGCGGACCTAGAGAATTAAAAGGAACTTTTAGAACATTTTGTGGTACTAACTATGTTATTGACAGCCAAGAAAGAAAGGTTTTCAAATGTGGTTTTTAAAAGTTCAATATTTTTTTCAAAATAAATTTGGTCTCTTTCAGGGATATTTTTTTTAAAGGAGGTAATATGTATAAGGCATAATAAATGTGCCAAAAGCTTTGTGGGGAGGGTTCTGTCCCATCAGATCTAGTGGTCTTCCATCAATTTGACTTTTGAATTATTCCCTCTGCATAAAAACTCAAAATAAAGGAAGCTACTTAGAAATTATGCAAAGTTTTACATATAGAAATGATGTATAAATAACAAAATGGGAAGTATGGAAGTAATCTTGCTCCAAAGTTTCTTACCTGAAATCTTGGCTTTGTTTAGGACCCTAGTCCTGGACCAAGGACTTTGGTCTTAACCTGAAACCAAAGAGTTTGTTTCTTAACCTGAAACCAAAGAGTTTGGCAGAGAGATTACTTCCCCGTTGTTGGGGAGTGAATCATCTGAGCCCCGAGTATCCCTCTTTTTAGAGGACCTACTTGTCAGTACTGCTTCTTCTGTTCTGTTTGTCCGTTAATATGAGGTGACATTCCCTGCAAGGGCAGAACACTGTGCCACCACAATATTCTTAGCCCCTCTTCACCTGAAGTGAACAAGATCAAGAGTTGCAGGCTGGGTGGATCCGCTTAATCGTTCATTCTCCAGCATTTTCATCAAAATCCAAGTCACTTTATAAATAAGACATTAGGCAAAGAAGTTGCCTGAAATGTAATATTGGTTTAAACATCTGAAAACAGCATTATGAGCTCTGTAACTTTGACTTCTGAGGGCTCGTAGACTGCTGGGTTTTCTAACTTAATGGTCAACTCATTTAGATAAGCTGCCAATTTGTTGCATATGAATTTGTAAGCCCTATGGGAGAGGAAATATTCTAGTAATAATTGCTGGATACACCAGCAATCACAGTAACTCATTGTTCCTTCAAACTGTCAAGCCCAGTGTGTTAAATTCACTGGCAAGTTGGGGCTCCTTCCCTAAAGTTCCTTTATCATCCTTTGTTGTGCAAATTAGTTTAGCAAGAGAAATCACCATTTCCTTTCTGTCACAAAAAGGTGGGGTAATTTAATGTGGGTGAGGGACAAATCAAATCATATAAACTGTCAAATTCATTCCATTCAGCTGCCTGAAATGAATTACTAAGATAATGGGAACTAAGAAATTTCAAAGAGAAAACAATGCAACAGCAGAGAATTGTGTCCCGTCCTCCCCCCACCCAAAAAAAAGGAAGCTCTGTCTTGATCTTACAGGTCTAGTTTACACAAGTATTTTTCAGCTATTTCTAAGTGGCAAACCTCAGGACGAGATCTTTAAACAGGTAATTCTTAGTCTTGGTAAAATGATGATTATTTTGACTGAAGTTTTGGTAACAATCGCTTTGGTTGCAATAATGAACTGCTTCATCTAGCTGGCTCATGGTACCCAGACAAAAGACTATGTAATGGCAGATTTAAACTTATTAATTATGTCTCTTTAAATTCCCATTATTAAGACATAGCAATTACAACACAAATATTTACAAGTCAAGAAATTAGAACATTGCAATTTAACAAAACAAACATAAATCTGGAAATACTATTGATTTCATCACCAGCCTTGACTCTCATCCATTATGGACTGATGAGAGATCCTTTAATCTCTAGTTGCAATTAGAGAAAATGTGTTTATATGAACTATATCATGTATCAGTATATTCTTCTGTCGTACAATGATGTAACTGGCTTTCATCCTTGTAACCAGAATTGGAGCCCAACATTGGAGAATGTACTGGAGGTCTGTAGCTATGTGCTAGGAGTAGGTACAGAAATGTTGATATTTTGTCTGCCTATGAAAGTGTGAGCTCTCTGACCTATGCTGGAAGCATGAATGGCCTAATATGGGAAAGCCAGTGTATAGTACAATGATGGGAAGGGGCAGAGGGTAATATGCCAAATAATGTCTGCTGGGGCATGTACTGGAAGGCAAAGGAAGGGCTGAGCCTCCTGCCTCTTAGTGGGTGGGTTTACAGTTACCTGTTGGGTTATCGCTAGGATAGTGGGGATGGTCTTCAGCTTGTAGCTGAAAGATAGATACAGGATGGGTGCAATTGATCAAGAAGGCAAAGGTAAAGTTGGTGTTTGGAAACTTAACTGAGTGTCTCTAGATTTTTCCCATGTGTTTTAACTACAATATTCTAATTTCCTCAGTTTGTTACCCATGTTTTAATTTGAACTCAAAAGTACCTCACTTTCAGACTTTTAAAAATGACAATAGTATTCTAATAATGCTGTTTTAAATGTAAAGATTTATTTATAGCCATACTAACAAGGCTTTTTGTCTGGAATCTTCATTTCTTATTGTCTAAAAGAACATGTTGTCTGTTTGTTTCTAATTAAACAAGATCCACAGGGGTAGGGAGCTTTCAGAACTCAAACACATTAATTCTGGGTGGCACTAACTTCCAAGTCTCATTGCCTAGCAGCACCAATGACTGCAGAACTCCTTAGTGAACCATATTTCTGTGGCTGGCTCTCTGTACAGGTGCCACAATTGGCAGGTGCAGCTGGAATTCTCTAGAGGTGTTGTGGCATCCACTCAATTATAGGGCCATGCCCTAACTTACATGTGGCTGCACACCAGTCTGGAGCAGATAATACATCAGAAATTGCGTGAGGCAATGACTTACCCCTAAGATTGGTCAGGAATGGACAGGCAACATTGGTACCTCAAGTTATTGATTTTATTGACAGATAGTGGAGCATAGACTATGTGGGGACACTCCTGTGGAACTGTGACCTGCTTACTGTTAAGTAGAAGTAATTTTAGGAACATCTGCAATTGTGTTAGACCTGCTACAGGATCCATGGAACCAGACCTCTTTGAGACTCATAAATGAAACTCTACCCAAAGTGATCCTGGTGCATGGTTGGGGCTGTATTTGAATTTTGGTGCCATCAGATGCTATTTAAATCTGATATCAAAGAGTATCATGTGAGCAATATGGAGTCAGAAGGTGACTCAAGATTCACAGGTATTTCTCACTTTATCTTTAGCAACTCATTCAATAAGCGTGTATTTTTTATCACAGCTGTGAACTCACTGTATATTGGCTTGGTTTACATTTGTTACCACCTTTATAGAATACGACTTGCTAAAACATACAGATGCACTGACTCCTGATAACAATGTCTTGAAATGGAATACATGTTGCCAATATGCAGTGATGCTTTTCTCTGACTAAATACAGGATGAGTCCGTTTCCTTTTTTTTAAATTTTTGCACTATCACTTATTTAGCCCACTTCTTTGTGCTTTGGCGGTTTTTGTTCTGTCTTGTCTTCAGTTAAAACATTTCCTAGGATTTTATTATTATTATTTTGCTCCTTTCAGTTTGCAAGGTGATAATATAACAGCGTGTTAAACCTGAGTGGTTGGAAGGCATTTTCTGTTTGTTGCCTGCAGTGGATAGCATAATTGGGTGAAATTCCTTGTTTATAAATAATGTTAGAATTTTTGTTTATGGAGATTTTTTTTAATTATTTGGTTTAGATTCTGTAAATGAATATTTGTGTGTTGTAATAGTATTACTCAAATATATTTTGCTATTTTGGGTGCTCATCTCAATTTGTGTGTGTGTGTGTGTGTGTGTGGGGTTTGACACTGTTTTGTTGTCATGCCTTAATCTTCCATTTATTCTCTTGACTTACATGGTTTTTTTAAACATGGCTTGTTTCAGTGTATTGTAGATAAATTGCACAGCAGAACTGAATGAAATACATCACCCAAGTATGCTCTGAAGTTTGATACTTTAAACAAAATTAAAAGTAATATTACTAGATTAAATCATTGGCACAAGATTCTGTTTACCTTGGGCAATTTTTTTCCTCCTTATCTCTTAGCAGACAGCCTAATATGAATGCTCACAGGCTACATGTGCTTGAGCATTTTTATTTAGCCTGATAGATCATTCCACCTCTTCTGCACTAACAGCCTACTCCAGCTCTCATTAAAGTTGATGGAGAGGCTTCTATTTGAACTGGATCAAGCCTAATAGACTGAGTGGAAATCATCAGACAATGGCACTACAGAATCCTGAAGAAGTCAAAACAGTGTACGTACTACTTGCTCAATATCTATGGATAACATACTGACAGTACATTTTTGTAACACAGATAAGACCACATTGCTCTTTGACCAAAAAAAAAAGGGGTGGGGTGGGAGGTGAAGCCCTGCACTGCTTGGATGGGAGACCTCTATTGAACGTGTAAGTGCTGCAGGATTGTTGGTGACTTGGCAGATTGCACAGCAGTCTTCCTGGTGAACCAGTACTAAAGTGGACCCTTGTATGACGGATAAAGGTGCTGTGCTGCTGGAGGTACTGTCCTTCAAAGAGACCTAGAACTAAGACCCTGACTACTTTGTATTATTAAAGAGCCAATAATAGTGGTACTTGCAAAAAATAAAGGTTTCATAACTAAATTCCAATTCAGGTAATCACATTCTATTATCCTTACATTGCTTTTGTAATTTGTTAATTATCCTTCACTTCCTACATTAAATTTCTGTATCATATTGCTGATTACTGCATTTCAGTGATAACAGATCTCTACAGTTTGTATATTTGGCCTTTACATTTGTTAAAGAACTTTGGAATGAGAGATCCTTCAGGAATATAGGAAAAAGAAAATAGTATAATCTAACTCAGTTCTTCTGAGCATGATTCCTGTAGGAAATGGTACATACTTAGCCCTCTTTAACTCCTGTTTGAACTTTACAATTGTCTGTTCTTTAGGTGCTGGTAAATTGTATTATGCAGTTGGAAAGCAAATGTATCCTTCACATAAAAGCATACCTAGCTAGTAATACAGTAACATGAAGAGAACACTATTATAAACAGAAATTACTTTCAGGGAGAGAGTTCAGTTTGAGCAGCTCATTAGAATAATTCCGTCCTTATGTAATCCACCTGTTGATGAGGAAGTTAAAACACTGAAAAAATATAGAAGCAGCATGCAAAACTAACAAACTTAAGTTTTTAGATACAGCCATATTGACTCATAGATAAAATGCAAGATGCATAAAATAACTCAACATTTATATTCAGGATAATAGAAGGGCAATGAAGAGATCTGTATTTTTTTAATGAGCACATTGAGGGTTATGGGGAAGAGAGGAGAGAATGTGCTGGAACTTTGTGTCATAGAATAGGGATGATGAATACTATATGGACACAAGCAAGTCTTTGGCAGTGTTTAATGCTTTGCTTGACCCCATCACCATTGTATCTGAGCATCTTATGGTCTTCAGTTATTCATGTTTACAAAACCATTGAGAGATAGGGAAGTAGTGTTGTTCCTGAATTGCAGATAGAGACTAAGGCCTTGTCTACACTACAGAGTTTTGTTGATAAGTCATGTTGATACACAAAAGTGCTATAGTAGAAATCGGTATTGCATGCTCATGTTTGCTCCCTCTGTTGGCAGAATACATCCACAGTTGGAGCATTGCTAACAATGTCAATGGTAGTGTCCTGTGGGTACTTATCCCACCGTCCAGCTCAAAACCTTCTGCCATTAGGCCTTGTGGAAAGCTGGAGCAGACCAAGCTCAGTGTCCCAGCATTCCATGGACTAATGCATTAATTTTCTGTCCCAGTATTCCATGGACTTCTGGCTTTTGCTTCTCAACAGTCCTTGTGTGCTGTGCACCCCGGCATCTTTGTGAAAAGAAATGGATCACACAATGCTTTCCTATGTTCTGATTACTATCATCGGCAATGTCTTAATGACAGTTAAGTTAATCAGAAAGTTCCTAAATGAAGACGACTCCCAGTTGCCTGACATGGTGTGCAATATGGATACGGATCATCTTTTAGATTGCTTTTGGAATTCAGAGAACATCTTCATACAGTGGATCATTGCTTTTGGGCTCAAGAAACAAGCCCCGAATGGAGGGATTGTGTTGTCATGTAGATCTAGGATGATGAGCAGTGGCTACAGAACTTTCGAATGCAGAAAACCACTTTCCTGGAACAGTGTATAAAGCTTACCCGAGCACTCTGGCACAAGGACACCAGAATGAAAACTGCCCTGTTGGTAGAGAAACATGTGACAATCATTTCCAATAGGGATATAAATGAGTAGTTTAGTATACAATTAACCAATAAGCCTAGGCTTATTGGTTAATCTTCTTGACTACATGCATTCTCCCCCGTCTCCCTCCGACGCCCTTACTGCCTCTGTCCGCAACCAGCCTGGGTCACTGTGGACAACTCTTTCCCCCTCCCCCTCAGTCTCTGTCCATGGGAAGCTCGGACCCGCCGCAGACGGGCTGCTGTCCTTTAAAAACTGCCTCCGCTCGCAGACCATTTCTGCCTGGCGCCCCGCGCTGTTGCCTCTTATACAAAGGCAGCATGGCGTGGCAGGGGACTCCATGGGAGTGGGGCTGGATTGCACTGGCTGCCGGCTCATCCCCAGAGACTATACAATAGTCTAGTAACCACTGAGATTTCATGTGGTTACTTGACTATTCAGTTACCCGATAGCTAACATCCCTAAATTCCAGACTGCTACTGGTTAGTTGCAAATCATTTTGGCGTTGGGAAATCAACTGTAGGGGTTTCATTAATGCAAATGTACACAATCACATCCTGCCACAAAAGGCCATGACTCTGGGAAATGTGTGAAATAGAGGATGGCTTTGCAGAAATGGGTTTCCCTAACCATGGGGGGATGATAGACAGCTCACATATTCCAATTTTGGCACCAGAGTACCTTACAATGGAGTATATCAATAGAAAGAGGTACTTCTCCATGATATTGCAGGTGCTTCTGGAACACTGTGGATGTTTCATTGACATTGACACAAGCTGGTCTAGGAAGTTGCATGACACACACATCTTCAGGAAGATGGCCTGTATAGAAATCTACAAGCTGGGATCACCTTTTCAGACCAGAAGAGTGAAGTGGGGGATGTTGAAATGTCAATTATGATCATGGGAGACCCAGTATACTCCTTATAGCCATGGCTCATGAAACCTTAACTGGGGAATTTGGGCAGCTGTCAGGAGTAGTTCAACAACAGGCTGAGAAGATGCCATATGACAGTGGAATTTGTCTTTGCAGATTAAAGGCACGCTGGTGATGTTTTTATGCAGGTTAGACGTCAGTGAGGTTAATATTCCCATGGTCGTAGCTACATATGGTACATTGTTAATCTTTGAAATGTTCAGGGCAAAAGATTTGCTCCAGGGTGGAGTGTTGAGGCATAACTCTTGACTGCTGATTTTGAGCAGTGAGTTGCCAGGTCTATCAAAAGGGCTCACAGTGGGGCAACTCAAATCAGGGAAACTTTGAGGCAGCACTTTGAAAATGAGAACTAGTAAGGCATATCTCTGTGATTGATGCTGCAATGTTACATTACATGTAGTTTTCCTAGAAAACAATGGGGAAAATTGGGGCCGTACATTCCAGTAAGCAAATGATTAAACTTCCTGCATATCAGAGGGGTGGCTGTGTTAGTCTGGATCTGCAAAAGCAACAAGGTGCCATAGGAGATTGTTTTCGGTCAAAAGATGTAAAGTATCTTACAAAGGCTGGTGGTGTGAAAGGATGAGAGCTTGGCACGATCGCACTCTGTCATCTGCCAATACTCTAAGCCATGTAGTAGTGTTGATATGACACAGCTCTGGTACAGCTTAAGCTTGATGTGTACGCTGTACTGTGTAGATCTCCATATATTGTTCATACTCCTGAGGACATTTCTGGCCTTACTTAGTCTGCTCTGGATATCATTCTTGATGCCTCCATCATGGCGGATGATGCTGCCTAAGTACGTAAAGCTGTCTGTCCTGGGTAAGTCTGCATCATCTATCTTGATTGGTGCTGGTGAATTTATATTGAGAATCATAATCGCTGTTTTCTTCTGGCTAACTCTTAGTCCAACCTGGCGTCCAAAGGTGCATAGGTGTTGTGTCTTTTACTGCATGTGTTGATGGGTATGGGAAAGCAACGCAAGGTCGTCCACAGAGTCAAAGTCTTCCAATGTGAAAAGTGTCCATATGATACTCCTTGATGCATCTGTTGCTGTTCTCCGCATCACCCAGTTGATCACCATGTTGAAGAGTAGTGCAGACATGACGCATCCCTGTCTGACCCCAGTCTTGACTTCGAAAGACAGATCGCAGTATCCCATGCTACATGTGAAGTTGGTGTAAAAACTTTTAATGAGCAGGACCACCTGTAGAGGGATTCCGTAGGCTCTCAGAATGCACCAAAGGCTTTCTCTGTGTATGCTGTCAAAAGCCTTCTCAAAGTCAACAAAATTTATGTGTCTACCACTCTGTGCACTGCTCTATGATGTTTCTCAGCATGAAAATCTGGTCTATACATCTTCTTCCCTTGTGAAATCCGGCTTGTTCTTTCCTCAGAGACTTGTCAACAGCATCTGAGATCCGCTGAATGATGACCTTGGCTAGGATCTTGCTGGGTACGGATAGAAGGGTGATCCCATGCCAATTGTTGCAGTCGCTGAGTGCTCTTTTCTTAGGAATCTTGATGACGACTCCTTTGGTCCAGTCCTTGGGTATTTGTTGTCTTTCCCAAATTGCTACAAACAGTGGTTCGAGAATGATAGCTGCAAGTTGTGGGTCTGCTTTAAACAACTCTGCGTCTAGGTTGTCGGGTCCTGGTGTTTTGCCATTTTTCAGGGATCTGATGGCTGCACTGATTTCTTCTTTCTCTGGTGGATCAATATTAATATCAAGGTCCTCTTCAGCTTCCTGAATGTCCGCTCCTTCAGGTGGTAGTCTATTCAGAACCTCTCTGAAATGTCTGTCCAGCATCCTCCTTGCTCTCTCTGTTGACAATAACTGCCCTTGTTTTTCCTTAATGGAGGCACTTGTCCTGCCACGATACTTGCCACAAACAAACTTGGTGATTCTGTACATATTTCCTTGCTCCCCTCAATTAGCTGCATCTTCAGCTTTTGTTGAAAGGCCCTCCATGAAATCTTGGACTAAAACTAAATCCTTTACTTTTAAATTTGCCTCTGTGTACTTCTGCTTGTATCTTTCTTGAATTCTGGTTGATATGGTATCTACCAATCTCTTCTTTATGTCCCGTCTCTCTTCGATAGCTTTCCATGTATCAGGCTTAATCCACTACTTCCTCTTCTTCTTATCCTTGAAACCCAGACAGGCCTTGCTGCTCTTTGTGTAGTCCCATGGTCATCAACCCGTTGATCGCGATCGACTAGTCGATCAGGAGGGCTCGACCAGTCAATCGCGAGGTGTTCAGGGCCCCCCAATTCCTCCCACTACCTACCTCCAGCGACAATGGAGGTAGTGTCAGCTTCCCAAGGGGTGGACAAAAGTCCAGCAGCTGTGCGCCACTTCCAGCGTTTCCAGAAGTATGCTGCCTGCTCCCCTCCTCCAGGTCTGTGGCGCGCCAAGGACTTGCTGCACTGGGGCTTCCCTCCTCTGTGTGGGAGGGG
>CM057845.1:44070948-44082012 GCA_030068395.1 Apalone spinifera
AGGCTGCTATCAAATCCCCCCCTCACTCTTCTGCAGACTAAATAAGCCCAAATCTCTCAGCCTCTCCTCAGATGTCATGTTCTCCAGCCCCCTAATCATTTAGGTTTCCCTCCACTGGACCTTCTCCAATGTGTCCACATTGTTTCTGTAGTGGGGGGCCCAGCACTGGATGTAATACTCCAAATGTGACCTCACCAGTGTCAAATAAATGGGAATAATCACTTCTCTGGATCTGCTAGCAATGCTCCTCTTAATGCAGCCTAATATTTCTGTTGCCTTCTTGGCTACGCAGGCAAACTGTTCACTCATATCCAGCTTCTCATCTGCTGTAATCCCTAGGTCCTTTTCTACCGAATTGCTATTTAGCCATTCAGTCCCCACCTTGTAACGGTGTTTGGGATTCTTCTGTCCTAAGTGCAAGACTCTACACTTGTCCTTGTTGAACCTCATCAGATTTCTTTTGGCCCAATCCTCTAATCTGTCTAGGTCACTCTGGACCCTACCCCTGCCCTCCAACGTATCTACCTCTTCCCCCTAGCTTAGTGTCATCTGCAAGCTTGCTGAGGGTGCAATCCATCCTCTCATCCAGGTCATTAATAAATGTTGAACAAAACCGACCTAGAACTGATGCTTGGGGCACTCTGCTAGAAACCGACTGCCAGCCCTACATTGAGCCATTGATCACTACCCATTGGGCCTGACAATCTAGCCAGCTTTTTATCCATCTTACAGTCCATTTATCCAATCCATACCTCCTTAACTTGCTGGCAAGAATACTGAGACACACCATATCAAAAGTTTTGCTAACGTCAAGGTATATCCCATCCACCGACTTTCCCATATCCACAGAGCCAGTCACCTTATCATAGACACTAATCAGATTAGTCAGGCATGACTTACCCTTGGTGAATCCATGTTGAATATTCCTGATCATTTTCCCCTCTTCCAAGTGCAATGCTTCCCTGTGTATTTGGTTCGTGGAATTGGCCTGAAACCACATGGTTACTTGGAGATCTATTAATAAGTGCCCGGGCAGCTTAAAGTGTTCTCCAACAGGTTTCTGTGTGTTGCCTTTTTGGATATTGGATTTGTGTCCATTAATTCTTTCCCATAAAGACTGTCCACTTTGGCCAATATACGTGGCAGCAGGGCATTGCTGGCATTTGATAGCATAGATCACATTAGTGGATGTGCAGTTAAATGAGCCCCTGAAGAAGTGGCTGATGTGGTTGGGTCCAGTGATGAAATTGCTTGTGTACATGTGTGGACAGTTTGCATGGGGGGGGGAGCCTTTTTTTAGTCAGGGGCTACAGATCCACAGAAATATCAGTTGAGGGCCACACACAAGTAAGCAAAAAAAAAAATCCTGACTGAGGAGCAGAAAGACACTCCTCATATTCCCCTCCCACATCAGAGCCTAGGGAGACCCAACCTAGTAGATTTTGTGTGCTCCAGCCCCACAGGGAAGTGGCAGGGTCTGGAGTGCCAGCTCCCCAATGCTAGGGGGACCCCATAACCTCAGTGGCCAGATCCAGAAAAGCCAGAGGCCGCATTTGGCTCTCAGGCCTTAGGTTCCCTGTTATAGTTTTCATTCCATAACACCAAAATTCAGGATTTGTCCTTGACAGCCTACGAAGCATTTTTGTTAATCAACCAGTTCCATGATACTCATCACTGTTTTATTTCTATTTCAGTTTTATGCAAACTTCACTCCAAAAGGCATCCAAGACATACATTTAAAAACACGGGAAGTTAGGCAATTCCAAACCAGAAGAGCAGCAGTTCTTCCTACTGCATATCATTTGATCACCAGTAGCTTAAAATCCACCCACCAAAGGCTACATTCACAAGTGGGGGCTAGGTGCCTCACTGCCACTTTAGGCATCTATGTCTAGCATTTAGTGGCATTCCCCAATACACCTATCAGCTGCCACTTAACCCTCCCACTACCTAATGTCCCCTGGCCACTTCAGTTTCTGCCCCAGCTATGCACAAAGCCACCTAAGTCTTGCCACCACCAACCAACTCCATACCTAACTTCTGCTGGAATTCATGAACTGGGTGTTCCCTGCCTACTTCACCTGCTGGCAGGCATGGAATGAGCAAGACACCAGTGGCTAGGGCCCTTGTCTGCTCCCCTCAGATTCAAATATCTGCTCTGCTTGATTCATAGTAGGAAATAGGACCTAAGTCTCCTATACTCCAGCAGAGCTTCCAACCACTGCACTTGGTTATTCTAAGCTGGGTGTGGGGGGAAGGGTTGAAGATGTTCCCCATTGTATAAATAAAGATTGATTGAAGCAGGAACTTAAACCTGACTCTCCCATGTCCCAGTGGGTGTACTAATGGAGCCATTGGTTGTAGCAGGGCGGGTAGCTCTCTCACTCACAAGAAAGGACTGACCTAGCCTAAGTGCCAAACTCCAGGCATGGGTGCAGGGTGTGACTCTTAAGTGGAGATAGGTCGCTTGATCATTGTCTTCGGTCCACCCCCTCTGGGGCACCTAGTGCTGGCCACTGTTGGCAGACAGGATACTGGGCTAGATGGACTTTTGGTCTGACCCGGTACGGCCTTTCTTATGTTCTTATATTCTAGGTGCCTCCCTCTGGCCTGCCACTCAGGCACCTAAAACTGAAATAATAGAAGTTGGGTGTTTAAATACCTGTGAGGCTCAGTCCTAAATCCTGCACTTCAGAAATCATCACAATCTTCTGGTCAGGCTTAGGTAGGAAAAGCCTTCCTGGATACTGCTGCTATGTAACTAACCAATAGCAAATGGGGACTCACCAGTGTCCCCAGGATGGGCACCGGGGTGACAGCTGACAGGCAAACACTGCAAAGAAACGGTTAATAACCTGGCCAGAGATTCCAGTTTACTAGCATCCCCTTTGGTCTGGATGACGGTCCAGTGAGTTGACTCAGTCTTGCACCATCCACTTACCTAGGCATTTCCATGGCACTTCTCCCATAGTAGCTGAGACCCAGGTCCTCTTTCCCTTTTTCACAGCATGTCTTTCCCGTTCAGACAAGGGCAGCCCTAAACGCCAGTATTCAGAACAGAGAATGGTGCTAAAAACAGATTCTCTGGTTAGTCAATTCCCTCATGTATGTCTTCTCTGGTTGTAGGCAGAAGTATGTGAAAGTTTACTTACCTTCCTTTCCATTCAGGAACACATGCACATCTGCCAGGGCAGCAAGAGGGAGGGGGGTTAAATGCCACAATTAGCTTTAACGGGCTGCTGTTGACAAGATTCTTAAGCCCAGAAAGAGCCCCCAGCATCAAGAATAATCTAATTTCAGAAGATAATATATTACTGCTGATATATTTTCTCCCTTTTCTGAGCCACACACTTCAAGTCAAGCACCAAAATACTAATGCCTGCCTCTCCACTGGCTTTTTACAATTACCTGCTATGAAAACCCTATCATTTTAGCTTGAATTAGCATTTTAATTAATCAAATCCATTTCATCTGATGATTAATGATACTACACAACTGACACTCATCGTCCTCTCTAGTGTGACACAGCATGTGTGCTCCTAGCAGCTGCCAGCTGGTGTTGCTTTGGGAACTGATAAATAGTATGCTGATCTGTGCAAACAACATCATCAAAGTAACCAGTGTAAAAAAGCACTTGGCCCAATCTGTAACTACTCTGTTCACATCACTGATGTTACACCAAAGAGGATGTTGGCCCATTTTAGAAATGTGAATATTTGTTTGTATTACACACAATTAAAGCTGTAAACTAACTCCATCCACCCGCCCTCCCACACACACTATCATAGCAACGCCTGTTGGTTTCCTTCCCTGCACTTCCAGCAGCTTGAACTGTATGTGACAGCCAACCATCAGAATTTGGCCTGCCCCCACAAGTTATGGCATGTTATGGACACATTTACCATTTTATTTCTCAAATCTATGCAGATTCCCCACTTCTATGCAGTGTTATAACTGGCTACTTGGAGCTATAAGGCTACGTCTACACAGCAACATTATTTTGGAAAAACTGATGTTATTCTGAAATAACATAATCTGCATCTATACTACAAGCAGTTATTTCAACATGCTATTTCAACAGTTAAAATACTGTCAAGGACTTCTTACTCCAACTCCTGTAACCCTCATTTTACAAGGAGTAAGGGAAGTCAAAGGAAGAGTGCTCTTTCTCAGACTTTCTGCTGTGTAGACAGCGCCAAAAGATTCTATTATGACTTAAGCTATGCAATAGATGTAGCTCAAATTGCATAGCTTATTTTGGCTTTAGCCCTGCTGTGGAGATGTGCCCAAATAGTGCTTAGCACTTACTGTATGGTGCAGCACTGAAATTCTTGAGAGATGGTTAAAGTCATAATCCTCTTGTGAAGTCTGATGCCCAGCATATGGAAAGGAAATAGGACACAGAGAAGCTTAAGTGACTTGCCCAATGCCAGTTTTTGAAGCACAGTTAGAGCTCAGCAATTCATGGCTCCCTGTTTGGTCTCTAGACAATGTGCCATCACTTATCTATCTGTATCACCTCTAAGTGAGGAGTAGTTTACTAATGGAGGTCAAGAACAACAATCTAAATTAATTCCTGTCCTTTAACTTCTAGTATAGAGGATGACTTGCAGTTATCCAACCTTTCATCTCATTGACTAAGCTACTCCGTGCCATTAAAAGGCAGTATCTTTCTTTGCATGAAAGAAAGACATATGGCTTCTCTAGCAATAGTTCAATGCAAAGCCAGAGTTTCCTGGCTACAGGTAGCCATATGAAGCCTCATTTTTCAGAACTTCTATGTACATCTTATCCATTTCCATCAAACTAAGCATAGCTGGCCTTCTTGAGGACTAGGTTGTCAGAGGCCACAAACTAAAGAGGCATGGAGACTCTTGTGCATGCCTAGATGTTGCCCCTTCAAGTCTGTGTGAAGGCCCAAGCTGGGGACCATCTGAGTAAGCTTAACACTATATTACTGTTCTGTGGCTAAATCCAGGATTCTGTCCCCAGGGCTGTCAATACCTCTCTTTTCAAGAGTGTGCCATTCACTATAGGAAACAAGCCAAACCTAGAGTGGGTGGTTTATATCAGCAAATGTATTACTGGCTGAGCATTTATTTCACAGTGTGTGGAGAGTGTATTATGACAAATAAGCCTTGTGAATCATTAAACATTTAGAGAAGCTCATACACAACCACATGATTCCAACTCTTACAACTTTGTTCCATCTAAACCATACTTTCAAATGTGTCAGAATTGAGGACTAAGCCCAGGGCATAGTGAGTGGGGCTCTGCAGAGATCCGTTTTGAGGCTGGTTATGTTCAATATCTTCAAAGATTTAGATGATGGCATAGAGAGTACGCTTATAAATTTGCAGATGATACCAAGCTGGGAGAGGTTGCAAGTGCTTTGGAGGACAGGGCTATAATTCAAAATGATTAGGACAAAATTGAGAAACGGATGAGGTAAATAGGATGAAATGCAGTAAGTTCTGTTCACAGCGAATGTGAACTAAGGCGCTTCATGCTGGCAGCCAGCACATCCTTCAGCCCATGTTGCTTGAAGAACCTGTTCATAAGCTGATCCCCGCTCTTCACAGTATTTTGGATATTTTTCTGAAAAAAGTCAGCTTATGAACAAGTATATATGGTAGTTAGACAACCCTTACCATCCTGCCTGGCACAAACTACATGTCACAACAGCATGGTATAGAAAGTGATTTTGAGAAATACCAACTAATTACTTGGGACAAATAAAGAGAAAACAGGGATGGGTGTGAGGGTCAAATGGCTAAAACAAGGGAACTGGATGGGGACACCGAACAGAGAACCCCGGACAGCGCCCACTGCCCCTTTAAGGTCTTGAGAGAGCCAGCGGATGCTGCCCAGTGGAACTCTGCCCAGATACGTGAGCAAATACAGGAACGGAAATAGGCCCCACAGTCACAGGCCCCTCCCTTGGCCAACCTCTGCTCCCTGGTTTTGTAAATTGCCTGTTTGACCATAGCCAGGAGGAGGCTGACCAGGAGGTCTCACGACTTTGTGGGGCCACGGATGGGATGTGCGTAAATTAACAGGTGATGAGAGAAGTACAGCCGAAAGAAGGGCTGCAGACTGGCGTAGTCGAGGTAGATGTGCGCCAGGGTCTCCCTCATGCCACAGAAGGGGAGAGTGTCGGGAATGGGGGTGAACTGCGCCAAGTACATGCCCATGCTCACAGCACCGTGCAGGATTCTCCAGCTGATATCCCCGGTGGGCCGTGGAACCAAGGTTGAATAAAGGCTTGCCCACCCTCTATTGGTGGTAGGAGGTCTCACCACTTGGTGTCTGGGTGGGACAGGAGGGTGGGGAAGTGCAGCATGTGAAGCATGAGCGTGTAAAAGTGATTCTTTGGCGCAGTTCGGAAGGGAACCAGCTGCAACTCATGCAGCTGGCTTGGGTGACAACAGGGAGGCAGTCGGGAAGGTACACGGTTCTGGGGGCCAATGGAGAGATCAGGAGGGCCAGGGGTGGGCAAGGTGCACTCTCTTGCAGGACCCTGTTTAGGTATACCCAAGCAGTGGGTGGCAAAGCGTCTTTCACCTTCTGAAGTACGCACCGGGGAGTACGTAGGATGGAGAGCCCCATGTGCTGGGCAAACGTCAGAGGAGCCACCAGGTTTTCTCTCATAATAACGCTGCTACACGGGGCATTTTATTTCGCAATAACGCAATTTCAAAATGGCGCCCGGACACGATTATGCTAATTAAGCGCGGGATATTTAAATCCCGCACTTCATTAGCAATTTTGGTACACTACATTTGCATCCCTATCTCAAGGTAGGGAGCAAGTGTAGATTTACCCTCAGGTATTAGGGAACAGATACTGGGAAGGATCATTTTGGGGAAATGGCTCAGGGAAAGGCTGAAAGACTGAGAGTGGAGGAAATGCTGCCATTTGCCACTGCTTTAGGATCCCAGGGATGGAACTGGGAGTAATGGGTGGGCCTGGGTTCTGCCCACACCACTAGAGAATCTGCTCCAGGGGGGAGGGAGAGGCATGATGATGAAGGAATTTCACCCCACACTATGGACTGGCTTATGATGAGGATGTCTCAGTAGGCTGTGACCTTTGCCTCTTGTAAAGGGCCAGAGGCTGTGTGGAGGTCACAGCGAGCCTCTGAGGCAAACACTAAGTGCCAGGAAATGCAGGACCCTCGGTGCACGGCCAGAGCTTTGTCACACTATTGTAAAATAAGACTTGAACGAGCACGTCTAAGCAGTTACAGCGCATATTGCATGCTTGGCATATTTTGCAAACTAAAGTAATCTTCAAAACATCTTCGTGAGGTAGGCAATGTAAACCTGGGAAATGATGCAGCAGAAACAAAGTGGGTGCATGGCAAACCGGGATTTAACTCAGTAGCTACTACAGTACTGGAAATCAGAACCAGGTTAACATAAGCAACACCTTGGCCTGTTTTGGTCCCCTGCTTTCCCACAGCCATTCTCCCTTTTCCAACTCCCAAGCAACCTGCATGCCTGGGAAGGGGCCCAGAAAGCTACCTTTCCTCACACTTTTATTATCACCATTTGAAAGATGAAGAAACTGACATTCAAGTGACTCAGTAACAGAAGGCCTAGGACCCAGGGTTCCCAACTCCCACTCCCTTGTATAATCTACTAGAACACAATGCTTCAGGAGCAGACAGTGATTTAAATTGCCTACCAAACTTGCATCTTTTTCGGCCATTAGACACAAAGTATTGCATTGACACTTAAACCATAGCCCAGAGCAATATATATCTAACTGAAGGTAGGGCTCTGACAGTTGTTCTATGCTATCAAGTGAAGCAGATTAGACTGACCCAGAGAATACAAATATTTTGAAGTGTGGTGTTCCCGTAAGCCAGTGCAGCATCTGGAGAGTGACCCTGCTTGTCTTTATGGCATTCTGCGTTTTTTCCCTCTATAAAGGTACAACAATTCACTGAAGTACGGTAAATAAAGCTCAGTCACAGATACAGGCCTTTCCAATGACACCATCTGGTAAAACTGATAAGGTAAATTGCACTGCTATTAAATCTTCAACACCTTGGTAAAAAATGAGTCTTTAGTAAATGCACTGACTCAAAGCTGCTTCTGAATTCATTAGTCAGAAGGGGGCCTATTTATCTCTCCCTGCCATGTAAGACTTAAATGGGATTTTGCTGTTCTCTTCTGTGTATGCTCTGAATAGATTTTGCTACTAGCAAGATCTCTAACCTTTTAACACAAAGCTGTCTTGTTAGGACATAGCTGTGTGTGTATATAAGAGTTAGGGAAAGCTAGTTTTATGGCCAAGCAGGATTTTTGCTTCTGTTTATGTTCAGACAGTTATTATGCAATATAATGAATAGATGAAACTCTAGATGTCATTAGTATTTTTTAACTCTCAATTTAGAAATGGAATCAATACTTCCTCAATCAATGGGCATTGTAGAACGTCCAAAAATCAGGCCAAATATTTAAGTGCCTCTTATCCTTCCTGTGTGAGAATCTAGGCTTAAATTAGCTGTGGCATTTGAGCTCATCATCCTAGATCAGGGTGGGCAGTAATTTTTAATGGGGTGCCACACTAAGATTTTAGTAAGTGGTTAAGCACCTCACTTCTATTGAGGTGGTGAGGGGTCTGGGACCGAGGTTAGGTGCAGAAGGGAGCTTAAGATAGGATACTGGGGTGCAGGAGAGGGTGTTGGTTCTAAGAGGGAGTTTGGGTTGTGATCTTGGGCAGGGTGCAGGGTCAGGGGGATGGGTGCAGGAGAGGATTCTGGCCTGGGGGAAGGGTATAGCAAGGGGTGCAGGGCCTGGGAGGAAGTTGTGATCTGGAGGAGGTGGGGAGAGGGGGCACAGAGGGTTTCAGTGGTCAGCTGGAGCAGGTAGTTGGGTAGAGGCAGGTTCTGTCTGGGAGGCACTTACGTAGGCAGCTCCCAGCCAGAAACCCTGGAGGAACCCAAAACAAACTCTGTGTCTGCTGCAGTCCCAGCCTGATCAAAACGTGTGGCTGCTCCACGTGGCTCTGCTCCAGCACAAGGGGAAGGCGAGAGGAGGTGTCACGTGCTGCTCCTGCCCCCAGCAAAACTTCTCATATTCTATTGGCTGGAAACTGATCATGGGAGTTGAGATATTGCAGGGGGAAGGAGGCAGCATGTGAAGCCTCCCTTTCTCTCTTCCCAGCATCCAGAGCAGAGAGCAGTCAGCTGTTTAAAGTGATGTAAGCTGCCTCTCATGGGTTCTGCTCTGTCTCCTGTGCCCAGCCCCATCCCCTGGCTACCTCCTCCCATGGATTGTGTCCAGCTACTGCTCACCAGGAGGTGGTAAGAGATGCAAGTGTGAGCCGGAGGACTCTGGAGGAGCTGGGGACAGCTGTGCAGCCAGGTTGGAGAGAAGTATCAGTTTCCCCTTCAAAGCTCTGCTTCTCTCCAGCTGTTGACAGCACAACCACCTCCTGCTCCTCGGGAGTCTTCCAGCTCCCACTTGAGCTTCTCACCACCACCTGTGCCTGTTGCCTGCTCCCCTGAGATCAGGGCCGTTCTTACGCATATGCAGAATAGGCAGCTTCCTGGAGCATCTGAAAATCTGAGGCACCACTGGGTCTTAATGCCCACCCACCTCTTTCTATCCCTGTTCTGTGGCTTTACTTTCTCTGGAAAGGATCTAGTTAACTTAAAAGTGAAAAACCCTGCCAGACCTATTAGCAGAACACTGAACCTGTGAAAGAGCCATTCACATTTTAATGAAGCCGTTTAACAGCCATTTGCAAATCTCAGATATATATTATCAGTTTCTGAATTCACTCTGTTACTTTATAGGCCCTTAGTTTAAAATTTGCTTTAAAAATATGTCATTAGTGTGTTGCTGAAGATGATAAAATCACCTCTCTAAAAAATCAGCATCGTCTATCCTGGGCTGTTGTTGGGCTTAGGGGCACCTGCTTAATGGTACTGCATAGGGCTCCATAGAGCCTAAGGACATACCCACCTGAGCACATAGGTGAGTTTGTTTATATGTATGAATGTTCGTAAATCAGAAGTTTGTAACTTGGGGAGTGCCTGTATCCAAAGAGCCACTTTGAAACTGCTCATTGCACATTGCTAAGCTCCTCGCCTGTCCCATGCAGTGACAGCAGAATGATTTGTGGGAGAGAGTGAATATGGGCCTGTGCTCTGCTTTTCTATCCCACCATTTTGGAAATGGCCACTTTTGGGAACCAAGGGTTCTCTAGCCTCTGACATATAAGAAGTGAGCTATGCTGCTGAGCTCTTTCTACCATTCTAATTGATGGCAGTACCCACTATGCACTAGTGCGTTCCAGGCATTCAGAAGAAGACAGTTCTTACTCCAAGAAGCTCATATCTAAGGACAAACACACATCTAAACAAGAGTGAAGTGAAGATGAACATAAGGAATTCTTACAGGTTAACAAGGCTCACTGTAGGCAGCATGACAGTAGTAGGCTTTTAAGAGGGGATTATATGTTGGCAGGGTAGGGGAGCCTACTGATTGAATTCAGCGAGGTCACCTAGTTCATAGGAGACCATAGGAAAAAGGCATCTTAGTGTATTTTATATTTATAGATGCCTTAGAATATTTAGAAATTCCTGTTTATATTCAAATATTCTTTCTTTAAAAACAACATTTCTACTTAGCAGCAGCTGTGCCTGAAGCCATTACGAGAACAGTGCCAGTGTACAATTCCTGTGCTGTCACTAGCTGCCTGGAAACCAATGGCAATGTTTACATCTACTTCAAGAGGATCAGGATTTCACCCTTTATGTTCTTTCCCTCAGTAATGCCTCCTTAAGTTGACAGGCCTCTGCTGTCTAATTTAGGTTTAGATCATGCACTTAGATTTTCATTCACCAGTTTTTATTTCTGCATTTTCATTCACCAGTTTTTATTTCCAATCACATGTGGAAAAATTTGCTTTTTAAACAAACCAGCAGGTGTGATATCAATTCAGTGCTGTGGGATTATAAAGCAAGAGGCCATTTTAGAAAAATTGGTCTTATGGGTATTAGTAAAGTGTTCATTAGGGGGTTAACTGGGTTACTCAAAGTACTGT
>CM057845.1:44082112-44093066 GCA_030068395.1 Apalone spinifera
AGATTAGTCGCAACCCCTCCCAGCTTGCTTCTTAATAAGCGTACTTATGAAGCGTACTTATAATCATCTGCAAACTTAATAAGCGTACTTTCTATACCAATATCTAAATCGTTGATGAAGATATTGAACAGAGCTGGTCCCAAAACAGACCCTTGTGGAACCGCACTTGTTATGCCTTTCCAGCAGGATTGTGAACTATTAATAACTACTCTCTGAGTACGGTTATCCAGCCAGTTATGCACCCACCTTATAGTAGCCCCATCTAAGTTGTATTTACCTAGTTTATTGATAAGAATATCATGTGAGACCATATCAAACGCCTTACTAAAGTCTAAGTATACCACATCCACCGCTTCTCCCTTACCCACAAGACTCGTTATCCTATTAAAGAAAGCTTATCAGATTGGTTTGACATGATGGAATAGTGTTCCCTGTAACATTTTCTGTCCTTGGGCCAGTTGAATTTTCTTTTGGGCATGTTGAAATTTCTTATGTGCCATGCCAATATTGAAGTAATGTGTGGATGTGCACCACTAATGCAAACAAGTGTGTGTGTGTGTGTGTAGATAGATATATTATCCACACATAGATTTTTTTAACATCTTAAAGTTAAGCTGAGTCAGCTAGAAATAGTCACACACTCCTTGCAAATTCTAAGGCATTCACTCAGGCTTATACAGTTTCTCTGGGGAATGTTTAGGATCCATGCTATAAAAGAACAAGTGAAACCGAGACCTGTAAAAACAGATAAAAGTTTTCCTGGTTTGAACTTTCACCTTTTGTGTGTCACCAACTCAAGTGTAGAAACCCCAGAGCAAATTAACACATAGCTTCAGGGTTTATAGTCAGATACATGTTTCAAAGAGCTTGCAAATAAGGTTCATAAAACTAGCACCACATCTAGTACTTGCTACTTCTGACTCACAAAAGCCAGAACTCTACCACAAAGCAAAGATCTGGCCTTAATGCAATACAGTTTACAATGTATTAATTAGTAACACAGGATTTTTAAAAAAATCATTAAGATCAGAGTTTTAGATATCTGCAACGCTCCAAAAAAATTCTGTTAAAGCATCTTTTTCTTTCTTACCTTAAGCCCTTAACACCTATATAAACTTCATTTGAAGTGTAATCATGCAAATGTTCTGGCACACACACACACACCCCTTGCAGCCTGCTCCCCTGCCTCCTCTCCAACCCAGCCAGCCAGAGAGGACAGCAGCAAGTGAGTCAGGAGGACACCCCCAACAAACTCCTCCCCTCCCATCCTCCACCTCACCCCAATGCCAGCACCCACCCATCCCCTATTTCCCCCACATACCTCTTGCAGTCAGCTTTGCCCCCACCTCGCTTCCCAGCCCAGGAGGCTTGAGAAGAGTGCTGGGTTTCTGCCTGGGACAATAGGACTCTTCAATTTCTCCCAGCCAATTACTCCTTCCTCCTCTCCCCAAACACCCCTACTCTACAATTCTCCCCCCAGCCATTTATTCCCTCCTTCCTTATCTCTCCTCCCTAGCTGCTCTCAGAGCTCCCCCATTTGAAGCAAGCAGATGGCCCCTCCCAAAGCCAATCAGCTGAGCTCCCTGCCTGCACAGGAGCACTGAGGGAGCTCAATAAATAGCTGTGCAGTTTACAGGCAACTTAGAATGGGAGTTCCCTCTGCCTTTCCCCCCTTACCCTCACACACACTCAATTTATGTATGATGCAGGTGAATAAATCAGCAAGTTCCCTAGGCTATGTCTACACTACAGAGTTTTTTTGGGAAAAACAACCATTTTTTGTCCAAAAAAACTTCACTTACATCCACACTGCAATCGCGTTCTTTCAAAAAAAATTGAAAGAACAGGGGTTTTTCCGACATTGGTAAACCTCTTTCTACAAGGAAGAAGCCTTTTTGTGAAAGAGCTCTTTCGGAAAAAGGCGTGTGTGGACAGATAAGAGGGAGTTCTTTTGAAAGAAGAGGAAAGAGGAAAAAGCACAGGTGCCCTGGTGGCCACTCCATCCAAAGTAATCACAATTTAATTGCCATTCAGTGTCGACGCTATCTTTCGAAAAAGCAGATGAGTTTTTCAATGCGCTTTGGCAGTGTAGATGCTCTCTCTCGGAAGAAGTTTTTTCAGAAGATCTCTTCTGGAAAAGCTTCTTCTGAAAGAAGCCTGCAGTCTAGACATAGCCCCAGCTTGCAATCTTGTGAGTAATATATTTGTGTTGCCCTAAGCCAGCCCTACTCAAAAGGTGTGCCCTTCTTTGCTCACAGGCTGTCATTACCAATATTATAAGAAATAGGCTTTCAGTTTTTCAAACTGCAGTACAGTAAAGCCTTTTATCAGAAAATAAAATGTTTTAAAAATGACCATTAAGACTAAAGTCCAGACCAACTAAAGAAATTGATCAAATAAGTCATCTGGTATCTCATACATGCCCAAAATTAACATGACATTGGCTGCCACTAGCTTCACATCTATTTTCCTTTAATACATAATAAACATAACTTTACCTGAAGAGGTCTGGAAATGTCATGGTCTGGTATATTAAACCCAGGTTCTGAGCAACTGCTGCAAACTTAGTAATCCTGGACTGCAACAGGCACTGAAGGTGTTTAGCACCATAGAGAATCAGGACTTACATAGGTGCCTATCTTTAGATACCCTCAGGGCATGTCTGTACTACGAGATAAGATTGAATCTAATATGGTCCATTTCTTACCACCCAACTTTGTGAAGTTGAAGGTCTGTGTCCTCACTGTGGGGAGGAATTGACTGTTGTCTGCAGTTGCACGTCCCCATTAGGGAGCTTACCATCAACTCAGAGAGTGATGGGCAGCTTTGCATTTTGGGCTATACTCACAGTGCCCACTGGGTCCAAAACGCTGCAGCAGGTGGTTAGGGGGGCTCATGTCGCCGGGGTCCCATAAAGCTCTCGTCTAGTCCCTCCCCACTTGTGTGAGATAAAGGCAGTGTGCTAGGACCTTGTGGTACCCTGGTTGTCCACACAGACACCACAGCAGCATGAACATGGAGTCCGCTTTGCAGCAAGTCATTGTGATGGTGACACATCGTGGTGCGCCTAATGGCACACTGGAGAGCGTATGCATGTCACTCCTCCAGCAAGAGGATGAGGATGAAGCTCAGCATAGCCATGGAGGCCTTGCTCATGCAAGCTGCCAGTCAATCTTCTGGAAACAGTGCACTGCTAGTTCTGGTGCTGTGAGACAAGCTCAAACTGGTGGGATGGTATTGTGATGCAGACATGGAATGATCAGCAGCAGCTGCAGAACTTCTGAATGCTGAAGGCCACATTTCTGGAACTTTGTGAATGGCTTTCCCGTGCCCTGAGGCACCAGAATACCCGAATGAAACCCGCTCTGACAATGGAGAAGCGCATGGAAATTGCCCTATTGAAGCTTGCCACGCCAGACAGCTACCACTCAGCGGCAAATCATGTTGGAGTGAGGAAATCTACAGTGGGGGCTGCTGTTATACAAGTAGCCGAGACCATCAATAACATCCTGCTACAGAGGGCTGTGATTTTGGGAAGTGTGGACACCATAGTGGATGGCTTTGCTGGGCTTTCCTAACTGCAGTGGGGCCATAGATGGAATGTACAACCCCATCTTGGCCCCCAACCACCTTGTCTCATAGTATATCAACCACAAGGGGTATTTCTGCATGGATTACATGGGCCATTTCACCAATGACAGCGTGGGATAGTTGGGAAAGGTGCATGATGCTCACATCTTTAGGAACTCCTGTCTCTTCTGAAAGATGCACAGTGGCACCTTTTTTCCCAGACAGGAAAATCAGAGTCTGAGAAGTGGAAATGCCTATTGTGATCCTTGGTGACCCAGCCTATTCCTTGCTGCCATGGCTCATGAAGCCCTACATGGGCAACTGGACCCTAGCAAGGAGGAGTTCAACAAAAAGCTAAGCAGGTGCAGAACAGTGGTGCATTGTGCATTTGGATGCTTAAAGGGAAGGTTTTGGAGTCTCCTAGCCTGCGTGGACCTCAACAAATGCAACATATCCTTTGTGGTTGGCAGCATGTTGTGTGCTCCATAATCTGTGTGAGAGCAAGGGGGAAACTTATCTAGCAGGGTGGGAGGAGCTGAGGCAGAGTGCCAGCATGATAAGGACAGCGCAAATCAGAGAGGCATTGGAGCTCAGTTTTATGCCTGGCCTCTTTTGAGACTCTGCCATGTGGCTCTCCACAAGTTGCCCCTGCATTCCCTCTGTTTCCCTTTAATACCCCACCCTATCCAAGCAGTTCAACCAATTAAAAAAAAAACATTGTGCAAATAACAGTTTTTTATTTGGGGAAAAAACATTAGGGAAAAGAATGAACTGAGAACCAGAAGCGGGGAGGGAGACTCAGGAACAGGAGTGCAAATACCTCCTGCCTCCCGAGGGCCTGGAGATGCTGGCTGCCCTTGAGGTCCCCCCCTTTTACACCAGGTTCTGGGGTTCCTGTGATCCCAGGGAACCCTAGGGGCGGAAGCATCGGGGCAGGCAGGCTTCTGGAAGGTGGCGCTCTCCAGGCAGATCACAACACACTTCATGACAGTGGTCAGGCTGAAGAACTTTGTATTATGTTGTTTGGTGAGTTGCTTCCTGGTGGCTCTCCTCTCCTGCCTTTCCGAGATCTGATCCTGCTGCTCTGCCTAGATATCCACTACAAGGATGGGCAGGCAGCCCATTTGCTCCTGAAACGTATCCTCCCTTGTGCATTTGCGCCTATGATTGTGAGCCACATGGGCAGACACAATGGGAGGTATAGGATGAACCAAGCTGGCAGCTTGCCCAGCTGCAAAGAAAAGTTACAAGGGCAGACCTTACAGGAGATCTCTTAGCGTACACCGAAGGTCTCTGTAAAGACAATGGAAAAATGTTCCATGGAAGACCAAATGTTAGCTTTAAAGCAGGCACTTTACAGTAGGTGCCCAGTCTTCTGTGGGGAGCATCGGGACACATTCTGTCTGGAGGTAGGCAGGCATGATAAGGGGCCTGCAGGCAGGAGGCAGGTGGTAGCAGAGGGCGGCTTCCTGCTAGGTTCGGCACATGCTTCTTTTCCTGCCTGCAGGAGGGAAGGGGTGTGAGTGGCAGATGGGGCTTCCTGGGGACACTGCTTCTTTTCCTGCCCACAGAGGGGGGGATTTCCTACAGCTTCTTGGGGAGAGTGCTAATAGCTTCCCCTCTTCCTTCTTCCGTGTTGTCATGCAAGATACCGGTCTTCAAATCTCTCAGAGTGATCAGGAGCATATGCTGACTTAATATGGCCATAAACCTGGGCCTTATGCTGCACTGTTTTGTGGTTCCATGGCACCAGACCACTTGAGGCTTGGTGAGGGAAGGTGAGTAGGATGGCATAAGGCTGGTCACCCCAAAAATCTCATGACTATAATAGAGTTTAAAGAGAAGCTAGATAATTTCATGGAGGTTAGGTTCATAAAAGGCTATTAGCCAGGGGATAAAATGGTGTCCTTGGCCTCTGTTTGTCAGAGGCTGGAGAGGGATGGCAGGTGACAAATCACTTGATCATTGTCTTCGGTCCACCCTCTCTGGGGCACCTGGTGCTGGCCACTGTGCTGGACAGGATACTGGGCTAGATGGACCTTTGGTCTGACCCAGTACGGCCATTCTTATGTTCTTATGAGAAGGATTAAAGTGTTCCTATGTGAGACCTTTGCAGAGCTGTGCAGGCAAAACTCCTGCTCTATCTGCAGATGCATTAACCAGCTGTTCCAGGCTGCCCCATACTGTGTAAGCAGAGAAGGAGTGCACCACACATCACACCCCATTTCCTAAACCTGCTTGTAGTTAGTTTGTGAACTCACCAGAAGTGCCCTCCCCGGGATTGTTGATGGCCTGGGAGACTGGCTCCAGTGTCATGACCAGCTTCTGCCTCTTGGGCATCACCAGCTGGCAAGTCTCCTCCTCCTGCCCCTCCACCACTCCTCTCTCCTCCTGGTTGACACCAGACATACCCTGGCCAGACTTGACAACTACACTGGGGGAGCTGTCCACCCCCCCCCAAATTGCGTCCAGCTGGCCATAGTGGCAGCAGGTGTGAGGTGCTACCCCAGAGGGGTCTGCTCTCCTCCCTGGCCTTATGACATGACTGATGAAGCTCTTTGATTTTTACTCTACACTGCTGGGCATCCTGGAATATCCTTTTGCCCCAAGACAGCTTGCGATCCTGCCATAGATTGTGGCATTCTGCTTGCTGGTTTGAAGCTCATGCAGGATGGCTTCATCTTCCCACACCTCAGTGAGGTTTAAAATCTCCTGGACAGTCCATGCTGGTGCTCTTCTGCACCCCTGGGAAGTGGAAGCCATGGCAGCAGAAGTACTTGCCATTGTTGCAGTGGGCCCGGATTGCTGGAGGAACTCCTGTCCTCATGTCCTGCAATGTGCTGCTCGCTCACAATGGGCTTGCAAGACTGGCCATGTGGGCAGGCCCTTCTACGATTCCTGGGGTTTTTTGAGCTCAGCAGCAGAGCAATAGAGGCGGAAGTGCTGGTCAGAGCAGTCGTAGCAAACAGCTGCGGGCAGCCTCCTGGAGGCCAATAGCATTGACGTTCTGGCAGCGCTGCATCTATACTAGCATAACTTTGGCCAAGCACAGTCAGGAATAGTGCTATTCCTGGTAAAAAGCAAGAGTACAGACATTGACTTCTGTGGCTCCTAAGGGCAGCGCAACTGGCTTGGCAGTATGGATGCATCACTTAGAAAATCAACTGTAGGTAGCTAAATTCAGTGTAAAGTGCTAGTGTAGACCAAGCCATAGAGAGTAACAGTGGCCAGTACATTTACAGTATGAAGGGACACTCTTTGGCCTTATTCTGCAAAAACATATATATATGCTTAATATTAAGCATGTAAATAATGCTTTTTTAGCATAACTCTGTGTGCAATCAGTGTCCTATGCTGGAATAAAGAGATGGAGCATCAGCATTTGGTTACCAACCTCCAGATTCAATTTGTTCCACCTTATAATTAAATATAAATAAATTTGAATTAAGCAAAGCTTCCTTTGATAATATTGTTTACTGAGTCAATAATGATATTTTAATAGAGACACTTACAGATACTGAATTTCAAATCATTCATCTGAGACTAAAAGGCTGGCTGTTGTATTAGCAAAATTATTTAGAATGGGAATCTTCAGGATCTGATTTAGCATGTAAGCTATAAAATCTCAAAGCCCATTTTTATGAGTAACCATAAAAACAATTGTTCCTAACTTAATAATATTATAGAGAAGGTACAAAATGTTTACCATACTCAGGGCTGAATTAATTCTTCTGGGGGCCACCTAGGGCTCTGGGGTGGGGCCAAAAATGAGGGGTTCAGAGTGTGGGAGGGGGCTGCAGGTTGAGGCAGAAGAGTGGGGGAGGGAGGGAGGTGATGGCTCCAATTGGAGATGCAGGCTCTGGGAGGGGCTAGGGATGAGGAGTTTGGAATGTAGAAGGAGGCTCAGGGGAGGGGGGTTGGGGAGCAGAAGAGGATGTGGAATGTGAGCTCTCAGAGAGGGCTCAGGACAGTGGCAGGAGGTTAAAGTGTGGGGTCTGGAAGGGAGTTAGGGTGCAAGAAGGGACTCATGGCTGGGACAGAGGGTTGGAGTGTGGGGCAATTACCTGGGGCAGCTCCCCTTTGGTGTGGGGGGAAGCAGGTGCCTCAGCATAGGCTGCACTGTCCTGCATTCTCCTACAGGCACCATGGGCATCGGTCCCCACAGCTTCATAACAACAGCCATACTGGGTCAGACCAAAGGTCCATCCAGCCCAGTATCCTGTTGGCTGACAGAGGGCATCAGGTAACAACAGGTAACCATCACGTGATCAGCCAATGGGAACTGGGGTGGAGTCTGAAAGTGAGGGCAGCGCAGGGATGGAGCTTCCCTGTGTTTGTGGCAACACAGCACCAGCCCAGCAGGGCAGATGGCAGCATGCGGAGCTGCCTCTCTACCCTGGCCAGGCAGGAACAGATAACGCACAGGGCCCCGGGCTAACGGGGCCAGATAAAAAGATCTGGATGTTGGCAGCGTAGAGATCTTTTTGTGGGTCCCCCTTAGTCTGGGGCCCTAGGCTACAGCCCCTAAATCCGCTTTCTTAATATGGTCCTGAACATACTGCATAATCCCATTTGAAGAGGGGAGCTATGAAGCCCTGCATATCACAGTAGAGAGATGTTCAGGCCACTAGCTCTCCTTTAGACACTAGAGACTTAAGCTCCTTTCTTGTTCCTCTAGAAGCTCATCTATGAATTGTCATACTTTGTCCCTCCTCAGATAGGCACTTCTGTGGAAATAGCGATTCATAATTCAAAATGTGCATCTGAATACTAATGGAGAAGACATTTCTAGTGAACAAGTCAAGTTTCTTAGGGGTCCTTCTTCCTTGGGTCATGTTCAGAGGCTCGTGCATTTTGGATCTTTCATGCACTACTACTGCCACCAGTTACCCTGGGACTGGCAGAAGTAGAAATACTGTAGAGGGAATTAGATGTTTATCAGCTTTCTTGGACGTGGGTGTCAGGGATGCTGCAGTATGTCACAGGGTCTTAGCTAGGTCCAGCAACCCCCTGTTGAAAGGCCTGGCAAACCTACCAGATGGGGAAGTAGGGTGTGGGCATGCAGAATAATTTACTGGCAGTAAATTGAGGGATTTTTATTGCACTACCTCTACCAGAACCTCCAAAGTGTCTGCCATGCATCACAACAGATCTTAGAAGATCAAAACATCATCCAGATGGCTACTAAAAGAGATACCGGTCTCTTCAGATGGGGAAGGACGATACTGCTTTGGAATCAACTGAATTTCTGCATCCTCCTGGTTCTCTTCATTTCTCTGATGCTCCTGCTGGAATAGATCATAAGACTGTTTCAATAAACCTTCTTGAATAGACCTAGTAAGGGAGGGGAGCATTAACTCTCAAGCAGAGGCAGAGAAGGACGGATTCTTATCGAGTTGCACACTTAAGGAGTCCAATTTGTTCAAGACTGTATGTTGTAAGTGTATAGGGATAGGGACCATAGCAGTGGAAATCAGGATGATTATTTCCCATTAGATCCCAGAGGTCTGAATTGTAAGGGTGATTGCTGGATACCCAGTAGACCAGTATGAATCATACAAAGGAGAGTGAGGTGTATGGATGAAGGATATCTCCTTACTATATTTAGAAGGGGAGGAGAAAAACAAATGTACTTTTTTCATGCAGGAAATACCCTATCTGATGTGCTAAGGAGCTCCCAAATACTACTCACACACTAACCAGTAGAGCTCCTTAGTACCAGGGCAGTATTAGTGAGAAGGGCAGAATAAAAGGGCAGATGTGGATAGCACAGGTGATTGATGGTGCAGTCACTGAGGGTATGGCTAAATTGTGGGGCGGGGGATTGGGATACCGGAAGTATCCTGAAAAAACTCTGCCGCAACCAGGGAATGCGTTTGCTCTTCTGCTTTTTTTTGCGGAAGAGCGAACACGCTCTTTTGGAAGCCCCTGTATTCCTCATTTTACGAGGAAGAAGAAGGCTTCTGAAAGAAGGTTTTTCCGATATTTGGCCCAGTCTAGATGGGCCAAAAGTTGGAAAAGTCTCTTCTGACAAAAGAATTGGAAAAAGGTATGCAAAATGCGGAGCACATTTTGCATACTTTTTTCTGACAAAAACTTGTAGTCTAGCCGTACCCCCAATGATAAACTTTGGTACTGAGAAAGCACAAGTTAGGGAATCTGCTAGCTATTATGAACTATGTGTATGGCTATACCCTTATGGCTGCCTATACTGTAGTCTACCTCTTGTTTTTTGCTAAGAAGAGGGAGAGTGGCTCTTTGGGGTCAGCCTGAGACTGGATGACCATTAAGTATAATCAATAACTGAATAATCAACAACTGATCCTCACAGAGCAATGGGGTTGCCATAATCTATCTAGCTTAGGCATCTCAAACTCACGGCCTAAAAGCCATCTGTGGTCTGAGCAGTTCTATAATCTGGCTCATGCACAGCTGCTGGCATGTGAGTCCCTGTGGCCCTGGGGAAGGGTGACAGTATCTTTCTCCCAAGTGCAGCCCCAGCTGTGCTGCCACCCCAGCTCTTGTTCCCCTGCCCCACCCATCGCACCCCTTTCTTTAAGCCCCTCCCTCAAGAGACACAACCTCAGGGATTACCGGGGGGCCTGGCGCAGGGCAGCAGTGGATCAGGGCCCCTTGAACTCACTGTGGTGACGGGAAGTGGAGCAAGTGGATGCAGTGAAGTGGAGCAATGCAGCAGCCTCTGCTCTGCTCCACCGCCCTCTCCCAGCCTAACCCAGTCACTCCACTTCACCGTGGTAGCAGGAAGCAAAGCATCCCAGTCCCAGTATGGACTGGCTTGGTAGATGGCAGCAGAGTGGAGCAGGCTGCTGCATAGCCCTGCTTCCCTATGGCTCCTGCTGCCACGGTGAGTGTTGGAGGGGCAGCCCCTGCTGCCAGCCCTAGCTTGCCCAGGATCCCACTGGCTAACCTGAGTATGGGGGATCATTCCATCCATAAGACAGCAGGGCTAGCCACCACAGTGCCCCCAAAGCATGGGGTCCAGCATGGTGTCTGCACCAAATCATCCTATGAATTGGACAGCTCTGCACACATCTCCCCCAGGCTACAGGGACATGCCAGCAGTAACACAGAGCTAGCATCCACAAGCCCCTCTAGCCCCACTGAGCTACTGGTGGTGGTGCTGGGGCCCCCTTAAAGGGGGTTAAGTAGCCTGGATGCAGTAAGCAGGATGAGAGAATGCATAGGTGGGGCTGGGAGCCATATGGGGGGCAACGCTTGGAGACCTTCCCCAGTGCCCTGCCAGAAAGGGGTGCCTGCTGGTACACTTGGAGGATTTGAGAACTGGCACTTAGGTAAACTAAATTTGAGCCATGTTCTAGATTGGGGTGGGGAGCCTAAGGCCCGGGGGGCAGATGTAGGTTCC
>CM057845.1:44094473-44138480 GCA_030068395.1 Apalone spinifera
CATAGCCTGGTGAGTATTCAACAAAGGCAGACCTCTTGGGTCTCATTCATGGTTCCAATATACATGGACAGTCAAAATAATCCAATCTTGCTTTCATGGAGTTAATGTGCATCAGAAATGGAACCCACATGGATAATCTTTCAAAAAAAAAAAGAAAAAAAAAGAACTAGGGGACTTCTGGTGGGATTTTCAAATAATTTTAATAGGAATTGGGCATCCAAATCTCTTAGGCAGGGATAATAATCTCAACTTCAATTAAACTGAAAGGTAATAATTACAACTGATTAAAAGAACTTCTTTTACTCAGTCCTTATTTCACCTGTGGAACTCATTGCCACACTATAAAATTGAAACCAAGAGCTTAGCAAGTTTTAAAGGAGTATATATTTCTATGTATCATAAGAACATCTGCATTTTCTTTAGAAAGGGATAAAAAAGTGAGAAATATAAACCCTCATGCTTCAGGGTATATACTGACTGATGTGGATTAGAAGAAAACTTCCACTACCAATGGTCCATAGTTTATTTTGTAAACTTCTGCTCTGAAGGGTTTGGCCTTAGGGACTGCCTTACAGATGGTCTTCTTGTGTGGTACTCTGAACACTGATATCAGCTGAGGTGCCTATGCCAACATCTCCTTCATTTATATAGGAAGAGGGTGACAACAGGAGCTTTCTGCTGAGTGGCTCTCTATTTTGGAACTTGCTCCTCCCAACTAGAGCTAAAGTCACTTCCTTCTATAAGTCCTGCTGGATCTATTCTCCCAAGATGGGACAGTAGAATCCAAATTTGTAGTGATAGGGGAAGTAAAGTTCATATTAGGTTGCACATATCTATGAGGTAAAAGGAAATGAACATGACTGATCTGTGCTTCTTCCTGTCATCATTCTAGTCATTCCTCTCACCATGCCTACCCTGAGATAAATAAGTCAAGACTGAAGGAAACCTAGACTGATGAGAAAATGTACCTTATTTCTGGCCAAACAACTTCTCCTTTTAATGATCTGATGGCATCAACATGGATTTGGTGAGCAGACTGTTGATATTGCTCTTTAGTGTATGCAAGCATCTGGAGAAGTCATGTGTATTGCAACAAATCTAACTTCTCATCATTTACATTTATGCCTAATCTGCCCATCTCATGTGATGATTCTGTCATAGATGTTTACTGTTTGAGTCCTGACTCATAATAAGTTGTCAATTACATAGGATTTAATAAGAAAATATTTAATTTACTAACTGCAAGATCCTATTAAATGGAATATCAACAATTCAAGCAACAGGATTAGTTAAAACACCATCAACAATAATTGACTAATTTTTTTAGGAAGAAGACAAGTCTACAAATATAAAATCTGTCTCAGCCTTATTTTTCCATGCAAGTCAGATTATTTAAATTCATGAATAATGGATACATCTTTTTATGATGTCTCATTGCCTTTCATAGTACAAGAAGACTAGTATTATGCAAATTTAATGTCTTGAAAATGGTCTCTTTTCAAATAAGCATCGTTTTGTATTTTCTGTTAATGTAATTGACAAAACACTCGATACTACTGATTATGTCTTTTCTTGTAAACCACTTATTTTATAGGCATAAACAGCTGTGTTTATGCCTCTATGAATTTCCAATTTCATTATGACATTGTCACCATGCTGTGAAAGAGCAATAGGCAGAGTCCTAGACACTCCAGTTAGCAGATGGCAAAAGCATTTCTTTAGTAATAAAGGTATAATTCAATCAACATTGGTACATTTCTAATAGTGCAGGAAGGTTTCTTTTTTTTCTTTAAATAGTTGATCCTGTGTGGATTTAACAAGTTAATCTGAATGCATATACTCTTGATTTACATGAATAGTACCTGTCCTTAAAGCTTTAAGCAGATGTCATGAGTAAACCACTCGAGACATACCCTTTGAGGTCCTGAGCAAGCTCAACTTCCTTTGAAGACTTCTATGGGACCATTGCAGCTGCCCTAAAGTTATGCTAGGGGACATTTCATCCACCAATGGCTTCAAAATCAGGGAAATTTTACAAGGTTTTCATAGCAACCACTGCACAAAGGATGTGGCCCATAAGATCCTATTCTCCACTCTGTTACACAAGTTTTAGACCAATATAACTTGACTTACTACAGCAGGGTTCCACTATAAATCTGGTTTAACAGAGTCAAGAATCCAGCCATTTTTGTCTAAGAGTTTGTGCTATACAGTAGTAAAAATATAC
Source organism: Apalone spinifera (assembly GCA_030068395.1). Lineage (NCBI taxonomy): Eukaryota > Metazoa > Chordata > Testudines > Trionychidae > Apalone > Apalone spinifera. The sequence goes on from CM057845.1 coordinate 44,096,701, forward strand.
CAAACCTCCTCTATAGGTGAACAGATACATTTCCCAGTATTATTGCTCTTTTGTGCCCAAAGCAGCTAGTTAAATTTTGGAACCCTGAGGATGCTCCAGCTGGACACAGAAATAGAGTGTTAGTATAGTCTGTGATGCTGTCTTGTTTATTTATAAGGAACTAAAAGATTTACCCTGTGTTGCTCAGGTCCTTAACTCAATTAATTTTTGTTTTTTTGGAAAATAAAATGAAAATGTACATGCTTAATTTTAATCATTGCTCTGAAGTGAGGTTGGGTTGGGGACAAGGTGATCAATATGCAGGCTGTTCCAGGGAGACAGGGCAACCCAGGCCCTCTCTCACTGCAGCAGGTTAGGGTCAGATGAGAAGTGCCTCTCCATGGCTGCAGCAGCTCCAGCGGGCATAGCTGGGGGAGGCATGCATGTCCTCCAGGGGCTGGTCCAGGTTTGTCTGAGCCCCACACACTCTAGCCAAAGTGACAAATGCAGCAAATGGTTGACTTTCCCCTCACTCCCTGATGAAGGGGAATAGCCAGAGATGTCCCCGTAGAAATCCTGGGGACAGATTCCCTAAAGGATGCCTGGTGAGTGAGAGCTCGGGGCTGATGCAGTGCCGGATGTGGGGGAGTACACTTTTCACCCGTCTGGTGATTCTATCTCTTTTCTGTATGGTTTTCTGAGAAGCTATCCCATTCCAGGCACATCTCATGTTCCTGGCAAAACCAAACTGTTACGTTGTTTTAAGTTATAAGAGGAAACTGTATACCAAATTTAGTGGTTCTAGATCTTACTGTTTAGGAGTTCTCGAACAAACAGACAAACACTCTCAAATATATAGTTGATGCACAAAGCCCTGTTCCTTAAACACAGGGGGAACCAAAATCATAAGAAACTATTTCTTAGCTTAGCAGTGCCAAGCCTCTTTAGCCAACAGAACCAAAAATGTCTCTCTCTTGCCTCTCCCATGGCCACACTATGCTCACAAGCTACTGCTTGGCTTTCTTGCTTTTTGACTTTTTCTCTCTCTCTGTGTATTCTTGAGTGTCCCTAATGTATGTGTGTTCACTCTGACTCCCACCATACAAATACCTGGATAATATACAATACTCAGTGCATCTCCTAACCTACATGGTGCTAGCTTTTGCCAGACTATTAGATCTTGTTTTGAGTGAAGCGTCTTGGGTGTATCTTACAAGTAGCTCAATCAAAGAACAAGTTTACTGATCAGCTTGAACAAGGTTTTAACTCAGCCTATAATAAGGTTTAGCCCAGCTCCCAACAACTCACTCACTCTCCAGATCTTTGCTTCCCCCATTATCTTTAAGTAGCCTAAAATAGTGATACCCCACAACTCATCCCAAACAGAAAGAAAATAATGAACTGAACAAATTACAAATCATGCAAGTTTAACTGTTCACATATATAATGTCTGTGTTAAAATAGTTTCACGCCACCAGTATAAATATTCTTATTCCAATCCAAATCTCTTTGGGACTGTGCTCTCTGATAGACTTTCTGTGACCTACCAAGGAAGGACCCCTTTCAATCAACTCTGAAGAATGAATGTTGCTTCTGTAGAACTTGCTATCTAACACAGACAATGTCCATTCTATTTGATTAGGACACTCAAGATAAGAGGGTACTCTTAGCGATATGTGCATAGGGCACCACAGCATTTGGGGGGGAACCATGCCTCTGCTGGACGGGAGGGACTGTATTCCAATCAAGTAGGTAAGAGTGGGAAGCTAAATGTGCTGGCATGGTGCATTCAGGGTTCTCCGTGCTGGTGATGGGTCTCTGGGAAGAAGTGGGGCCTGGGTAAGGGGGAGAGACTGAGACTCACAGGTGAGTCTGTCACTCCCAACTCCTCTAATTCAGTGAGAGTAGGGCCAGCAGCCAGGTCGCACACTGCTGACCACAGTAACATTATCATATCCTTTCCTTTATCATATCTACCTCTTCTGCCAGAGTTCTTCTACACCAAACCCCTGCCCCCACTTGCAAAGTGAAGGCTAGTTCTGGCCCTCCCCCCGAATCTCCCAGCCCCTCCCAGCAGAGAGCTCAGCCCCACCATGGAGCAGCCATCCAGCACCCTTGGTGGAGGGAAGGTGTAGGTGCAGGTGCTTGGGCTGGCTGACTGCATATGTACTGAGAGAATAAGTCATTTCCACAGCAGCTAGCCAGCCAGAGCATCCATCTGCTCTGCTCCAACTCAGTGACTGCATGCAGACTGCGGCTGCTGCAGAGCGTGACATGCAGCGCAACATTCATCATCAGCATGGGCAGGGAGTCCCCTGTGTACTCCCTGCCAAGTTGAGCCCAGCCCCAGGCAACCCCCCAATGCTGAATGCACCATCCCCTCATACCCACTCTGACAAAAAACTTGTTTTAGAGGAAATGTTGACAAAGTATACGAACCCCAAAAAGGCAATTTTGGGGATCTGGTACAACTGCTAGGAAAATCTGACACAGTAATATCTCTGAAGTGTAAGTGAAAATGAAATAAATGCATAGCCACTATTTGGGACCAAGAATTCAAAACGAACTGATCATGCTAAGGAGTGGTAAAGTGAGAGACAAAACTGTTTCATTAGTTTCTTTGGCAAAATATTTTGCCATAATTCTAGATTGCATTCCAGACATAAGTCATCAACAACAGATGTCATTATAGTGAGATTTGTTGACATTAGTGATTCAGCACAGATTACACTTAAGGAATCATCACCTTTTTAGAAATAGAGAACATTACAGGTTTTGGAATTCTTCAAGCTCTCCTTGATGAATGAAAATGAATGTGGCTCTCTGCACTGCGGGGAGAGGCTTGGCACGCATTGCCCCCGCCCCCAGTAAAATCTCTCAGCTCCCATTGGCATGAAAGGGAAAAGTTAAATTTTATACCTGTGTCCCACAGAAAATATCACAGGATCTTATTAAATGTGAAAGGCCATCATTTACAATTGTACTTACAGAGACACCTTACTTCTTGGATTTGGTTTTGCTGTCTTCACATTTTTTTTGCTCTGGCTTTTTACTAGAGAAATGGAATAAAAAGTGCCATATGTCATGTCCACCTGTCAATTATTAACTCAAGAGTCACAGCCTTTATCTTGATATTGCATCATTTTACATTCTGATATAAAAATTACAAGGAAATGTTATTCTTGTAGTTAGAATGTTATATGTTGAACTTCATTTCTTAGTTTCATGGCTAGAGTGGAAGATAAAGGAGAAATGTAAGTAACAAATGGTTATTCACCTTTTGTATCTGTTGTTCTTTGAGAGATGTTGTTTGTGGTGGATTCCAATCAGGTGTGTGTACATGCATACATAGCTGGAAGATTTTACCCCTAGAAGTTAGCCATGGGGTCGGCCTGAGCACCTCCTGGAGTGGTGCCCATAGCACACCCAATTTAGGGCCCTGTCAACCCTCCCCTCTTCAGTTCCTTCGTGTTATTTACTCCAACAGAGGGGAAGGAGGGTGGGTATTGAAACTGACATAAACAACACATCTCAAAGAACTATAGTTACAAAAAGTAAGTAACCATTTTTTCTTCTTTGAGTGCTAGTTCATGTGCATTCCAATCAGGTTACTCACAAGCTCAAGTCTAGGAGGTGGGGTCAGAGTTCTGCACTGACTGCCCAAAGGCTGCATCAGATCTCCACTACTGTGTAATTGTGTAGTGCTCAGCAAAGGTATGTATTGGGGACCAGGTCGCAGCCCTACAGATCATCTGAGTGGGGATCTGGGCGAGGAACCCTGTGGAGGAAGCCTGGTCAAAGGTAGAGTGTACTATGACCAGGAGCGGAGGCATATCCATGAGGCAATAGCACTGTTGGATACAGGATACTATCCAAGAAGAGATGTATTGAGATGATATAGGCTGGTCCTTCAATCTGTCTGCCACAGACAACTGAGGTGACTTCCTGAATAGTCTTGTTCTGTCAAGGAAAAAAGCCAGTGTTTTATGCATATCAAAGGAATGGTGAATCTGTTCTCTAGCACTAGAGTGCAGTTTAGGGTAAAACACCTAAAAAGAAAGATGTCTTGATTCATATGGAAACTGGAGACCACCTTCGGAAAGAACGCTGGATGCGGGCAAAGTTGCATCTTGTCCTTCTAGAAGATTGTATTATGAGGGCCCTCAGCTCAGATACCTTTCTAGCAGAAAAACACTGAATAAGAAAGGTAGAGCAGGGAGAAAGTGGCCAAAGTTTCAAATGGGGGCCCCATGAGGTTGGACAGAACTAAGTTAAGGTGCCAGGGAGGGACTGGTTGGCAGATGTGAGGGTAGAATCTGTCCAGGCCCTTTAGAAATCGGCTAACTATTGAGTTGATGAACACCAATTGATTCTGTGTCCCTGGGTGGAACTCTGATATGGTTCCTAAGTGAACATTTATAGAGGGCACCGACAGTCCTTGCTGCTTGAGATTGAGAAAATAGTCCAAGATGAAAGGCATAGGAGCCAGGCTCAGGGAAACACCGTGTTGTGCTGACTAGATGGAGAATATTTTGTACTTGGAAAGGTATGTAGCCCTCATGGAGGGCTTCCTAGAACCAAGGAAGACTTGTCTGACCTCCTCTAAGCAAGACAGCTCCATTGGATTCAGCCATGGAACTTCCACACCATAAGGTGCAGCAACTATAGGTCTGGATGTTGGAGACACCTGGGGTCCTGTGTCACAAGGTCCAGGTAGAGTGGTAGAGTTTATTGGGGTCCATACTGACATGTCCAAAAGAGTACCAGTGTTGATGAGCTCAAGCTGGTGTGATGAATATGACATGAACTCCTTCTCTCCTGATCTTGAGGAGGACTTTCTGAATGAGCGGTATGGGCAGGAAGGCATAGGGTAGTGGGATTTCCCATGAGAGGTGGAATGCATCTGTGGCTGATATGGGACTGTGGGTCTGGAAGGAGCAGAACTGCTGACTCTTTCTGTTGTGCCTCATAGCGATTAGTCCCATTTAGGGAACAGTGCTGGAAGATTGAGTTCATAATGTCTGGGTGAAGAGACCATTCATGACCCTGAAATGACGTGCTGAAGTGGTCCACCAGCTAATTTTGCACCCCCAGGATGTATGAAGCTTGCAGAAGAAGTGAATGTTCTACACAGAAGTCCCAGAGCAATAAGGCTTCTCAGCACAGGGCAGAAGAGCATTCACCCCTTCCCCAGTTTGTTGATACAGAACAGAGTTACTCAACATGCGTCCCACAGGCCACATGCGGTTCATGGCCTGTTTGTTTGCAGCCCACAGTGCAGTTTGAGTTTTACATGGGGCTCAGCACGCGGCGGCCTGCAGGTGGAAGCCAAAATAAAAAAGTAGTCAATATAATGGTCTTCTGTTGCTATTCCTTTTAGTAGTTAAATTCCTGGACTGTATTTGCTCATTAAAAGTGCTATAATATGGGTGGATATTAGGTAAATATTGAGTTTTATTAATATAAGCAGAACTGACTTAAATGGGGCCTGTATGTCTTGCCTTAATTGTCGTATTCATGCCTGCCAGTGTGAAAGGAACTATTTGCATGTATATGCAACCACACTTAAGTTGCGACTCTCGGCATGTGCTATGAGTATCATTGTGGCCCCTGGGACTTCCAAAGTTGAGTAGCCCTGATACAGAGCATTGTTGATGTACTATCCATCATCACTGATACACAATGTCCTGACAGATATGATTTGAAAGCCTAACAAGCTAGCCGAACTGCCCTTAGCTCCATGACATTGATGTGTACCATTAGATCAGCTGGAGACCAAAGACCCTTAGTTCTGAGGTCCTCCAGATGGGCGCCTCATCCCAATTTTGAGGCATCCATGACCACATTTTGTGGTGTCACAAAAGGAACCCCTGAGCAGACTTTCTGTGGGTCTAACCAACAGGTCAGGGAATCAAGAACTGGGTGAGGCAGAGTCACTATCATGTCTAAAGCGTTCCTGGTAGGGTGATAGACTGATGCCAGCCACAGCTGCAGTGGTCTGAGTCCTAGCCTGGCATGTCACCCCACATACACACAGGCAGACATGTGGCCAGGTATCTCAAAGCAGTTCCTCACTGTAGTAGTCAGGGACTTTAGAGACTTTCAATGAGATCAGACAGGAGCTTGAACCTTGAGTGTGGCGTGTGTTGAGTCCAGGACTGCTCCTATAAACTCTATTCTGAGAACTAGCAACAGCGTGCACTTCGCTTTGTTCACAAGAAGAATTATATCATTGAAGATGGTCCTGATAAATGCAAGGCAAGCCACTGGCCAATGAGCATTGGAGCAAGCTTTGATCAGCCAGTTGTCAAGGTACAGGAACACTTGTATGTGATGTCTGCAAAAGAAAACTGCTACCACTGCCATGCATTTGATGAATACACAGGGAGTTGCTGATAGACCGAAGAGAAGTACTGTGAACTAGAGGGTGCCACTCACCACAAATTTAGAATTTTCTGTGTGGCTGAACAATCACTATATGAAAATACATGTCCTTTAAGTTGTGGGTAGCATACCAGTCTGCCAGATCCCATGACAGGCTAATGAAGGCCAGGCAGAACTTGGATTTCTCTATGGATTTGTTGAGTTCTCACAGGTCTAGGACAGGTCTGAGATCCCCCTTGGCTTTCAGTATTAGGAAATACCAAGAGTAAAACCCCTTGCTGCTGTGCACCTGAGGAGCCTCCTCCACTTCCCCCAACTGTAGAAGTGATTGCATCTTCTGCATTAGGAGTTCCTTGTGAGAAAGGAGGGAACTGAAGAGAGACAGGAAAGGGGGTGGTTAAGAATTGGATACAGTATCCCCTGTCTACTGTGTTGAACACTCAATGCTCCATAGTGATACTGGATCATGCATGGTAGAAAGGGGGTAGTTGGGAGGAAAAGGTAAATGGGGGTGGATGTACTGGCAAGTGTGGTGTGCTGTCCTTGACCGTACCTTCAAAAGGCAGGCTTTGGCCGTGGAAGTGGCTTCAGGTGGCCTGAGTTTTTCCCCGAGGGCTTATGTGACTTCTTTCTGCCACTTCAGTTTCTCTTCCTAGAGCCATCTTGACAGCTTTGCTGTGGGAAATGCTGTTGAGGCCGTGGTTGGAAGTGCCTACACTGGGTAGAAAGAGTAGAAAGGCACAGGAACCCTAGGGTAGTCCTGCAGTCTCTTAGTGTTCTCTGAGAATAAGTCCTCTTTGAATAGCAAATCCTATATTGTTTGTTGGACTTATAAGGGAGGCCCAAGACTTGCAACCAAGACTCTTAAGCATGGCAATTCCAGTAACCATCACCCTAGTAGCAGCATCAGCAGAGTCTAATGCTGCCTGTAGGGACACTCTGGAGATGAGTCTCCCTTCTTCAACCAAAGCTAAAAACTTGGCCCTGGAGTCCAACGGGAGGAGCTCCATGAACTTGGCCATTGCCGAACAGATGTTGTAAGAGCAGGTGTAGGAGTACCTGCTGACAATGGCCTGCTGGTTTGTGATTTGCAATTGTAAGCTCCTGACAGAAAAGGTATTTTAGCCTCTCTGTTTTTAAGGAAGGGCCCCTGAAGCCACTCTTTCTCCCTCTGGTTAGCAGCATCTACTATGAGGAAGTTCAGTTGTATGTGAGCGTAAAGGGGACAAAGTATCATCTCCTACTACTTGGAGGGAATAAAGTATCATCTCTTATTGCACTTGGCTGTAGCTCATCAATGTCATGGATGCTGAGATCCCTAGCTTCTGCCCTGACCCTGATGGAAGGCCCAGGAGATCCAAAAGGGCTACTGTGGGGGATTCTGCCATTGCAGTGGCCATTGGGAACAGTGGAGCCATCTACTGTCATCGCTGCGAGGATGACAACTACCTGCTGCTGCTGTACTCCGATCTGTTCAAGTCCGACTCCAACTTGAAGTACAAAACCCAAAGGAGAGCTGCACTTCTTGACACAGATTTAACTGAGGTGGGAGATCTGCTGTGGTTTCTGGAAGGGCGGGGAGAGGGAGCTCTAGACAGCATCATCACCAGCTTCCCTTTTGATTGTGTTGGTGGCCTCAGAAAAGATTGAGGTGCTGATGCAGAGTACTGCCTTCTTGGCAAAAATAGTGCAAAAAGCACATCAAGTTCTATACCACATGAAACACATCCTGTATGGAGGGTAAGGGTTGGCACTTTAAAAGCATTGATGAACAAGACTGTCCAGGACTTGACTGTCTGTACTGGGCAGGAGTCGACATGGTCTCAATGGCGGTCTTGGCATCATGGCCCTACTGTGGTGCTGGCACCATCCAATCCATGGGCATCAAAGCTGGAGATCAGCCTCTGTCCCTCTTTTTCTTCTAGCCTGAAGATTGGGAACAATACTGAGTGCCAACATGGCCCTGAGTGGAGGCATGTTGGTGCTGGTCCCTGCTAAAGTTCTTCTTGGCACTATCTCTTTCAACATTGGCACCAGAATCTCTGGGCAGAGGAAAAGGCACTAGGTACCATGTCCACAGTGCCTGGGCTGACTGCGGTCACAGAGCCACCTCCATAAGTAAAATTCAAAGAGGTTGCTCCTTCTCTCTTAGGGTATGTCTACACTAGCCCCCTAGTTTAAACTAGGAAGGCTAATGAGGGGGAACCGAAATTGTAAATGAAGTGCGGGATTTAAATATCCCGCGCTTCATTAGCATGATCCCGTCCGGTCGCCTTTTTGGAAATTGACTATCCCGGAACAACTGCCTGCGTCTACACGCAGCAGAGAAGGGTGATTCTGAAATAAACCCCTTACTTCGAATTACCAGTTAAACCTCATGGAACTCGGGCAGTTCTTCTGGGCTAGTCAATTTCCAAAATGGCAACTGCCTGGGAACATGCTAATGAAGTGCAGGATATTTAAATCCCATGCTTCATTTGCAATTTCAGTCACCCTCATTAGCCTCCCTAGTTCGAACTAGGGGGCTAGTGTAGACATACCCTTACAGTTCTGGGTCAGAACCCTTGACAAATCTTGTGGTTCTTTTAGTGATCCTCACCCAGGCACTTTAAGCCGGAGAAGTGAGGATCATTTTTTGGCATGTTCTTGGTGCACTACTGACAAGCCTTGAAACCCAGGGAAGGAAGCATGCATTAGGAATGGGTTTTGATGAAAGGGGACGTAATGAACTTATTCTAACACCAACACTAAGAACTACTATAACCAGGCTCGACAAACCGCTGATTCTACTCACCCGTGAGTAGATTTCAGCTGGTCACTCTGTGCGCCCCATTGACGCATGCGCATGCGCGGTGCGGGACTCGCGAGTAGCTCTCGCCACAGTTTGTTAAGCCCTGATTATAACTATGAACTAAACTAATAAGAAATAATGCTTATCTCCTTTCAAGGCAAAGAATGAGCAAGGGGAAGTCCCAGCTACTATCACTCGTGGTAAGAAGGACTGAGGAGATGGCGAGTTGGTAGGTCCTTATGTTGGGCGCCATATTAGCACTACTCCAAAGAGGTGCCCAGGCTAACCCTATCGCTAGCAACCAGGGGAAAAATCTTCTGGCTACTGTGCTCATACACAAACACACACACACACACACACACACATACACCCCTCTCTGATTGGAATGCACATGAACAAGCATTTGAACAACTCGTCTTTACGCACCACGTGTAGTTTTTCCAGTGCCTAATGGATTCAAAGGATGCGGTGCTTTTTTTTTGTTTGTTTGTTTGTTTGTTTTTTGTTAGAACTATAAAAAAATTCTTAGTAGGAAAGTTATATGATTTTGCACACACATGCATGTGTATATGAGTGCATGTGTGAAAATCTAGTGACCACACAAGACAATTGAGTTCTCTCTGCTCCATCTGAGCATCTAAGAAGCACACAACAAAAAGTGCCATCAAAGACAAGCCATTACTAATCCCAGAAACCTGAAGTCATCTCCTGAATAGGGTGCAAGCATTCTTCAATTTTTATTCAAGCAGATTGGGGAAAGTTATGACAGCTTCAACTAAGGGTACATCTAGACTACACACTTCTTTCGAAAGAGAACGTCTAGACAGCCATAACTTTTTTCAAAAAAGCTATCTGCTTTTTTGAAAGAGAACACCCAGCAATCTGGATGCTCTCTTTCGAAAAAGCCCTGTTTGCAGTCAAGAACGCCTTTTTTCGAAAGAGCTCTCTCAAAAAAAGGCATTCTTCCTCGTAAAACGAGGTTTACTGCTGTTGAAAAAACCACTGTGTTCTTTCGATTTAATTTCAAAAGAATGTGGCGGCAGTCTAGATGCAGGTGAAGTTTTTTTAAAAAAAGGCCACTTTTTTCAAGAAAACCCCTGTAATCGAGACATAGCCTAAGAGGCAAATCTGGAGAAAAAAGAAACTGATAGGGGTAGTTACTGGATGGCATTTTGGAGCAGGAGAGACTTCCCCCACCTCTCTTACTTCCCATGGATTTCCTCCATTTCCAGAAGCAGTAGCTACTTCCCTCTCAATCCCTTTAAATAACATTTTAAAAGTTTGATTCCAGCTTCAGTTCTCTCCTGCCTTTTAAAAGAAATAAAAGCTGTTGAACAAAGGGCGCCATTTATGCGTGAGTAGGTGGGCAGTAGCCCCCCTCTCGAGTTTAAAGCCTCTGGATTTCATACTCAAAGTCTGCTTAAAGCTGCAACAGAGGGACTTCTTAAATGCAACAGAGTTTGAGCTGCTTGCAGTTTTGGATTGGGACAGCGAGTTTGTTATAAAAAGTGGGAGGCAGGCAGGCAGGCAGGCAGGCAATTAAGAATAACAGAAGACTGTTCATTCAAGTAATTAAATGGGCCAGGGAGGAGGGCTAGCTCAGTGGTTTGAGCATTAGCCTGCTTAAACCTAGGGTTGTGAGCTCAAGCCTTGAGGCAGGCCATTTGGGGCAAAAATTTGTCAGGAATGGTACTTGGTCCTGCTGTGAAGGCAGGGGACTGGACTTGATGACCTTTCAAGGTCCCTTCCAGTTCTAGGAGATAGGCAATCTCCATTAATTTAAAATCCTTAAATCATCATGAAAACATTGTCAGGTACTTAAAAGATGGTGGGGAGAGGAAGAGTAGCAATGAGTGTTGTGCTGCTGGGATTTAAATTTGGACCAGTACTGATACACTTTAGATGTTCTTGAAAAAGGGGTAAATAGTGAGATGGCAAAATTTGCAGATACTACAAAATTACTCTAAATAGTTATGTCCAAAGCTGACTGCAAAGAGTTACAAAAGGATCTTACAAAACTGGGTGAATAGGCAACATGAAGGCAGATGGAATTCAGTGTTGATAAATGCAAAGTAATGCACAGTGGGGGTGGGAAGGCTACCCACTCATAGACTGCAAACCCGCACGGGCTGGAAGCCAACAGCTGCTTCTGCCCAGACTGAGCCTGCTGATGGCTGGGAGCCAGCAGCCCTTCCTCTGCTGCTGCTTCCCCCTCTCTCTTCAGCATGTAGCTGCTGACTCCCAACCCATGCTGTCTGGAAACAAGCAGCCCGGTAGAGCTAGAGCTGCCCCTACCCATGGCACGGCGTGGGGGCCACTCTAGCGCAGCCGTGGTAGACGTGGGTGGGACACTCCAGCCCAGCAGACTGAAACGTCCCTCCCACCCTGTTTAATCAGTTAAATGGTTAAACTTAACATTTAATCAGTTAACTAATTAAATGGGATTTTATATCCCTAAACCAAAAATAAACCCACAATTTCTGAGAATTGTGAGTTGGTTGCACCAGATACACATATGCACGAATGGGCTGAAGCAAGAAATCTGAAATCTATTTTTTCTCACTGGTGCTTGCTCATCTGCTCAGAGTCTAACAGATCACTATTTGTGGGGATGGAAAGGAATTTTCTCCCTGATTAGATTAGCAGTGGGAATTTGTTTTTGCCTTCTGCAGCATGTGGAAGATGGGTCACCTGCTAAAATTATCTGGATATTTCTCACTTAATCAATTCCCTGCCATTGTGGGGGCAACAAACACTGGTACATCTCAGGTCTTCCTGTTCTCTGCTTGTGGCACTTCCTATTCTCTAGTTTCCTGTGGTATCTAGTACTTTGGTATCTTTTTGGTTGATGGGTTTAGTGCTGGGTAGTGCTGACCTGTGACATACAAGAGGTCAGACTAGATGATTTTGTGGTCCCTTGTGACCTTAAATTCTATGAATTTATTCCAGAGACTGTTGTATGATCATAAACAAGTCATTGAACCCCTCTGCTTCTTTTTCCCTTTTAAGAACTGAAAATAATATTAACTTTTTGTCATTAAGCACTTGAAATCTATGTTTGAAACACTCCATATGTATGGTATTCTATAATACTTCCCATCTATAGCACAGGGATTATTTTTACCATGCAAAGGTGCTAGATGATGTTGATGGCAATGTTGATGTTTGTGTTATTTCTGAATCTTTCTTCACAGGGTTACTGGATATCTTTTTTGCTGACCATTCGGAGGCTGCCCGTGTAATTCTTAGAATCCTCTCTGAAATCTCACTGCCTAAGGAATATATAATCATGTGCAAAATTAAGCTCTCTTTCATGCCTTAACATTGGTTTAGCATTCATGACATGCTAGTTGCAGTGTTTTCTGAATTTTCTCATATAATTCTGTATATGTTCCACTGTTGAGCTAAACTGTACATTTTTTCTGATTACTAACTTTCACAGAACACAGCTATTTTTGTGATACTTAAAGCTCCAACTGTATTGACATGATTCTGTTTTCTAATCAAATCTAAATGGGAATACATTGTAATATAGCTCCGCTGAGGCTGAGGCGAAATACAAGGAACCCAAAGTCGATTCAGAGGACCAGAACTCCACAAAATGTTCCTCCTCAAAGTGACCAGGAGGATCAGCAGTGATTTTGGAGGTTCCTAGTATTTGTGAGCTTTACCCTAGTTTGCGCCACACTGGGGCAAGGATCTCTCAATGGAAGAATTCAGGGAAACTCTGGAAGGAAAAGTTGATGGAGTTTCCTAGTCCTACATTGGCATTTCCTTGCAAGCAATGGCTGGTCAACACTTGAGCCAATTTGGGGACCCCAGGAGCACCAGAACCTTTGTAGAAGGGAGAGTGCCACAAACACTGGAACTGTGGCCCCATCCTTGCTCCTCCTCTTTCTTCTGTCAGCCCACCCATTGCTCCTCCTCTTCTCCCTGAGGCTTTACCCCCTGGTTAGCCCAGATGATGGAACTGGGCCAAGGAAAGTGTCCAGGATGCTATGGGAAGCACTGGACCCTCCACCTGTCCTGGGAAGAGAAGCCTGAGAGCAACCCCTGGCCTGTCTCTGTCCCTGAGTGTGTTGCCCATAGCAGATGGAGGATTGGTGGGGGTGGGGGTGTCCCAATATTAGCTCAGGCTGTCTGGGTTGCTTTTAGGGGGATGAGGAAGTACAGGAGGCAGAGCCCTATGGTAGTTTAGGACTAAGGCTCAACGCGGATGTTGCCCTTCTATCTACTTCATACTTTAACATTTTAACTTAAAGTATATTTAAGTACTTAAAGTACTTTTGTTGGTAAAATTTTTCGGACAGGGGTGTGAAAAAACCATCCCTAACTGCCAAAAGTTTCACCAACAAAAGCACCGGTGTGGACAGTGTTGTCAGTGGGAGATGCTCTCCTGCTGACAGAGCTACTGCCACTCATCGGGGTGGTTTAATTATGCCAATGGGACAGCTCTCTCCCACTGGTATAGAGCAGCTACATAGAAGACCTTTCAGTAGCACAGCTGCAGTGTGCAGCCATGCCATTGAAAGGGTCATAATATACTGTAGACATAGCCTTAGGGTGTGTCTACATTATCAGTCAGATCAACAAGCAACAATCAATCCAGCAGGATCAATTTATCGAGTCTAGTCACCGAGTGCTCTCCCGTGGACTCCAGTACTTCACCAGAACAAGAATAGAAGGGGAGTTGACAGGATAGCATCAGCTGTTGACTTACTGCAGTGTAGATACCACAGTAAGCAGATCTAAGTTCGTTGACTTCAGCTATGTATTGTCCAGATTATGAACAGGAGGCTTCCAGACAACTCTCCAACACTACATTCTACAGGCCATTTTCCTCTGATTGAGGAATATCAAAAGGAAGTATACCATCTGCTCAAGAAATTCTATTTATTCTGTCTCCTACCCAAGATCCATAAACCTGGAAATCCTGGATGCCCCATCGTCTCAGGCATTGGCACCCATACAGCAGGGTTATCCATCTATCTGGATACTCTCCTCACACCCTATGCTACCAGCACTTAAATACTATGTCTAAACTACATCCCTCTTTCGAAAGAGGGATGTAAATTAGGCAGATCAAAAGTGCAAATGAAGCGGGGATTTAAATATCCCGTGCTTTATTTACATAATCGCGTCACAGAATTCTTTTGAAAAAGGGTATTTTGAAAGTGAGACCGCCATCTTTTTTTAAAAAACCTTTTTTCGAAAGATCCTGTACTCATTTTTTGAAATGTATTCCTCATCTTTCGAAAATGTACTCATCCTGTACTCAACTTTTGAAAAAGTTTTTTTTTTCTTCAAAAGAACCGCATCTAGATGGCAGTTTCACTTTCAAAATACCCTTTTTTGAAAGACTGCTGTGATGCGATTATGCAAATGAAGTGCGGGATATTTAAATCCCCGCTTCATTTGCACTTTCAATCTGCCTAATTTACATCCCTCTTTCGAAAGAGGGATGTAGTTTAGACATGCCCCAACACACTACTGAGTTCCCGAGGAAACTACAGTGCATCAGTAATCTTCCTGAAAACACCATCTTTGCCACCATGGATGTAGAAGCTCTCTATACCAATAATCCACATGAGCATGGACTACAAGGTGTCAGAAACAGTATCCCCAGTGATGCCACGGCACAGCTGGTGGCTGAACTATGTGATTTTGTCCTCACACACAGCCATTTCAGATTTGGAGACAATTATACCTTCAAGTCAGCAGTTCTGCTATGGGTACCCACATAGCCCCACAAGATGCCAACATTTTTATGGCTGACCTAGAATGTTTTCTTAGCTCCAGATCCTTAGCACCTTTCTTCTGTTTACGCTACATTGACGACATCTTCATCATATGGATCCACAAGAAGGAGACCTTTGAAGAATTCCACTGGGATTACAACAATTTGCACCCCACCATCAACCTCAGCCTGAAACAAGCCACACAAGAGATCCATGTCCTGGATACTACAATACAAATAAATGATGGTCATATAAACACCACCCTATATTGGAAACCTACTGATTGCTATTCTTCCCTACAGGGCACATTACACCATCCATTCTCTATAGCCAAGCCCTAAGATACAACCATATCTGCTTCAATCCTTCAGAGACAAACCTACAAGAGCTGTATTAACATTCTTAAAACTTAAATACTCACTTGGGGAAATGAAGAAACAGATAGTCAGAGCCTGATGAGTATCCAGAAGTCACCTGCTTCAGGACAGGCACAAAAAGTTAAACAACAAAATACCACTGGTTATTACCTATAGCCCCCACTAAAACCCCTCCAGCACATCACTGACAATCTACAACCAGTCCAGGAAAACAATGCCTCAGTCTCACAGACCTTGGGAAATAGGCCAGTCCTTGCCTACAGACAGCCCTCCAAGCTGACACATACCACAGAAACACTTACCCAGGAAGCTCTCACTGCAACAAAGCCCATTGCCAACTATACAAGTGACACCAGCACAGGACCTATCCATATAAGCCACATCATCAGGGGCTCATATACCTGTAAATCCACTAATGTGATATATGCCATCAAGTGCTAGCAATGCTGTCTGCCATATATATTGACCAAACCGGACAATCTTTGCGCCAAAGGATAAATGGACACAAATCAGGCAGCAGGAAAGGTAACACATAAACCTGTAGGGAAACATTTTAACCTCCCTGGACATTAAGTAATGGATCTGAAAGTAGCCATTCTTGTACATAAGAATTTTAACACACAATTAAAAAAGGGAGACAGCTAAAGTGGAATTCATTTGCAAATTAAATACTGTCAGTTTAGGACTGAACAAGGGTCTCAACTGGTTAACATACGACAAAGGCAATTTCCCCTCTCTGGATATTCACATCTCGACATCAAATGCTGTCTACAAGCCACTACCACCCTAACTTGATTAGCCTCATTAACACAAGCAACTTTTTTCTCATATATATTCCTGCCTCTGTTACTTCCACTCCAATTCATCTGATGAAATAGATTACATCCACAACAGCTTATGCCCTAATAAATCTGTTAGGGTACGTCTACACTTGCCCCCTAGTTCGAACTAGGGAGTCAAATGAAGGTGACCGAAGTTGCTAATGAAGCGTAGGATTTAAATATCCCGCGCTTGATTAGCATAGCCGCGGCTGGTTACAGTTCGAGTTAACGTTTGACTGCCGCGTGTAGCCGCAGGCAGTTAGTTCGGACTAAGGGGATTTAAAAATGACGCCCGGACGGGAAGATGCAAATAAAGCCCGGGATATTTAAATCCTGGGCTTCATTTGCAACTTCGAATGCCATATTAGCCTCCCTAATTCGAACTAGGGGGCTAGTGTAGACATACCCTCAGGGTACATCTACATAGCAGCATTATTTTGCAATAACTGACATTTTTCAAAATAACAAAATACACATCTGCACAACAAGCCATTATCTCAAAATAATGTCAAGCTGGAGGACTTTTTACTCTGATTCCTGTAACCTTCATTTCAGGACGAGTAAGGAAAGTGGAAGGAAGAGTGTTTTTTCTTCAACTTCTTGCTGTGTAGAGAGCATCAAAAACCGACTTAAGCTATTTCAACTTCAGCTATGCAACTGATATAGCTGAAATTGTGTATCTTAATTAAACTTTTGTCCTGCTGTGTAGATGTACCCTAAGGTGCCATAGACCTAGGGATGTTGGGTAATTGGCTAATTGTGTAGTCAATACAATTTTTATCGACTACATGATTAGTCGATAAGGGAAGGTACTCAATCCTGGCTCATGCCAGATCAAGGAACTACCCCCGCTGCACTTCTGCAGTTTAAATGTAGGAGAAGCCAGAGTGCAGGCAGCCCGGTTCCTACTACATTTAAACTGCAGAGGCGCAGCGGTAGTAGTTCCTGGACCCAGCATGAGCCAGAATTGAGCCGGGCTGGCTCAGTCCCAGCTTGGGTCCAGGACCTAACCTTGTTGCACCTCTGCAGTTTAACTGCCCAGTTTTTACTACATTTGAACTGCAGAGGCACAGTGGGGATTGGTCCTGGACCCAGCACGAGCAACACTGAGCAAGCCCGGCTCAGTCCTGACTACCTCCATTGTAGCTGCTCGCCCAACTCTTAGTACATTTAAACTGCAGAACCGCAGCAGGGGTAGGTCCCAGTTGCCTGCCTGGCTGGAGCAACCCCTGTTCACGACAGCCTGGGCTTAGGCCTGCCATGGGCAGAGGCTGCTTTGTGCCAGCCTCCCTTGCTCCTCCATGCTGGTGCTTTTGACAATATTGTATAAATGCTTCATAAAAATAAGAATCGAGAGTATTGTAATGGAAGAAGAACTAGGCTGGGGAGGTTGTGGTTATTTTTAACTAACAAGAGTCTGTGTAATTATTACCTTTCAATTTTAAACCAGATTCCTTTAATGTCTTTCCATATGATGCCCTCCTTGCAAATGTAGAGTTGTCAAGATAACAGGTTGGAGTGCTGCAGATAAAGGACCCCATTTTCTGCCCAGGAAGTAAGTCCATGTTCTTCTTTGTGTGAAATGCTGAATTCGGAAAAAGAGATTTTCTAAGAAACAGGAAGTAGTATAATTCAACTGTTTTTAGAAGAAAGATTTTTGGAATTAATGTTTCTTTAAAAACTGCATGAGCTGCTTTAGAAAATCTGTAGGGAATTCAAAATAAAAATCTGAATTTAAGTAACCTTAAATTTCCAGTATATTGAAAAAAATAACTTAGTCTCTCTCTTCTTTTATAGTGGGTTCATAATGGTGCTGACATGCGAGGGGGAGGGTGTCTAAAATTATGTTGCACAAAATACCGACTGTGGAAGTAATGATAACTAGTTTACACAGTAGCAGAGTCTGCATTTAAGAGAGTCAGGGTGTGTCCTCTGGAGAAATAAAGAGAGTTTCATCTTCAAAAGGAGGAGGTTATTCTTTGGAAAATTCACAGTCTTGTGAGACCTCAAAGATTTTCATTATGACACAGAGTACAGAGACGTTTATCTTTTATCAGTAGAACATAGTTGAAGTTCCCACTGCCTAAAGTATAGCCCCCTTCCACTGTGATGAAATCTGACAGAACGGACTGGCCAACTTACCCTTGCATCTGAATTTGGTAATATCAGGTGCAGGAATTGTAAGGAGGGAATATCAAATTCTGGCCTTTGACCTGAAGCCTCTACTAGGGAAGCAGTGAAAGAAAAATATATGTCAAAATAATTATTAATAATAAAAAAACTGCCATGGATGGTTCTTTATAAATAGATGCGTAAGTGACTCTTTCTTCATTTTTACTCAGTATGAACTAGTCTGATTATTTGTGGAAGTCCTCTATAAGGACCTTTAATCTGCTGGGGATTGCCAAAATTCTTTGTACTTTGGCTACTGCCTCTCTTCACCTTTCTCTATTCCTGCACAGCAACATATTGCCTATGTTGGGATCTGCAATGGGGGGAGGCACAGATGATATAACTCCACTGGCTCAATGCCCCCTGGGGAGTAACAGGAGATTTCTGGTCCCTCTGTGCCAACTGGGTGACACAAAGGGAGCTGGGGAACCTAGCCCAGTATCTTTGAATTTTAAAAAAAAAGGCTGATTAACTTAAACTTTTTTTTTTTTACCTGGAAGACATATTTCATTGTAACTAGTCACTATAAGGATCAGTAGATCAGTAAACCATGTATGCTGAATCCACATACCTATCTGTAACTATTTGTATATATATTCTGTGGTGAAGTTAGGGCCTAGTGGAATACTTTTTTCTCAGGCAGATCTAGCAAACAGAGGTTGAAAGCTCTGCAGAATTAGTATGCTGAATTCTTGGTAAGAAATCTTTCATGCTTCTTTACAGGAAACCCTTTGCTTAAAGGGGATCTGAAAGGTGCTCCATTTAGCTCTCAGTTAGAATAAAGGTGGCAGCAATGCAGATCCTTAACAATGATGAGGTAGAGCTAGAAGAAGAGGTCATCAGAAACCTCTGAGGCGAAAATTAACATTTCATTGAATAATTAGCAATAAGTAAATATAATGTTATGTTATAATGAAATATTGTCCATTAAAAATAGAGTGATTCCTATTGTAAGGTTTATGTGTACACAAAAGCTGTACCACTTTAACTATTCTGGTACACTTAAAGTGGTACAACTCTCTAGTGTGAATGCAGTACACAAATATAAATGCGCTTATACCAGTATACAGCTTATTCCCATACAAGAAGGGAAATAAGTTAGTGCAGCATAAGGCACTATAAACAGTATAATTGCATCCACACTAGGGACTACTCCAGTATAACTATGCTGGGGGGAAAAAAAAACACATTCCTTACTAACAGGCTATGTCTAGACTGGCATGATTTTCCGCAAATGTTTTTAACCGAAAAGTTTTTCCTTTAAAAGTATTTCCGCAAAAGAGCGTCTAGATTGGCAAGGATACTTTTGTGCAAAAGCACTTTTTGCGGAAAAGCGTCTGTGCCAGTCTAGACGCGCTTTTGCGCAAGAAAGCCCCGATCGCCGTTTTAGCCATCAGGGCTTTTTTGCGCAAAACAAATCTCAGCTGTCTACACTGGCCCTTTTGCGCAAAACTTTTGCGCAAAAGGGACTTTTGCCCGAACGGGAGCAGCATAGTATTTCCACAAAAAGCACTGATTTCATACAGTAGGAAGTCAGTGCTTTTGCGGAAATTCAAGCGGCCAGTGTAGACAGCTAGCAAGTTTTTGCGCAAAAGTGGCTGCTTTTGCGGAAAAACTTGCCAGTCTAGACACAGTCACACAGTTTTACTGGTACAAAATCTGTGTGTAAACAAGGCCAACAAAATGATCCTGATGACTGATGGCACCATATATATTTAATTTTGAACTATAGGAGAAAAAATATTCATTTCCCTTCATCATTAACATATTTGTCTTGAGCAGGGGCCAGTCTAGTTAAACTAAGCTGCTTACACTTGATGGCTGATAAAAGTTCCTCTCATTGAGAAGAAATTTCATGTTACATTGCAGATCATAATCAAGAGGATTTGGATTAAATCAAGAGGCTTTGGGTGATATCATACTGTATCTGGAGGATACAAACTTTGGGCATGTTTTAATTTGAAGTGTTTGGGAGCAAGGGAAAACTGCTGGCTTTATTTTTTATTTCACTGCGATTTTTTTTTTTAATAATCTCAAAAGGTCCCTATAACTGGAGCTGGATGACATTTTTCAAATACTTTATTCACTGATAAATGTAGTTTTGAGCCACCTGAAACTACTTATGAATTCATTTTGAGTTCACTGAATAGCTTTGACCAAACCAAAAACAAAAAACTGAAATATTTTGTAATGTCAAAAGGAAATGTTTAGTTTTGGCTTCACTTTTTTTAACCAATTTTCAGACATTTTGACAAAAACAAAGGACAGGAGAACTATAGTTACAAAATGACTGGAGGAGTAATATTAAACACAGAAGGTTCAAGAGGCACATCATTGCAGCAACTTTCAATGCTCTTACAATCAGATGGCAACTGTGACATTAATGAACTTCCAGCCAACAAGTTGACTTGCATTATTGTGTGTGGAACATTGAGGGACCACAGGAATCTGTAAGACATTTATGAGAAAAAAAAAGCCACTTAACATTTTTCATAGAAGTTATTGCCATTATATTGATTCACTTCCCTCCAATTCTCCTCATAAGTTGTCCCCAAACCAGACTAAATATGTTCTTAATTTTACACACAAAAATGCCAACTCAGATATAGGGATTCCAATCAAAAAGAAAAAAAATTATACTGAAAGTTGGATTAATATTTACTCCAATTTTTATTAATTTATTAATTTTATAAATTTATACTATTTATTTTGTTCTTGTATTATGTTCTATAATTTATTATGTTCTCTTTTCAGGTTTTAGCTTGTTGTAAGCCGTTACACAAGTATTCTATATATTTGGCATTCTTTATCATGTTTTATTTATTTGTGTGAGTGTGTGTGCATGCAGTCCTATGCCTCATAAAGGACAGTTCTAAAATATAAATATTTTGAATAAACTTGCATGTGCAATATCAGACTAACTCTCCTGGAGGCAGTCATGTTCAGGTTTTAAGTGTCATGCACAACAATGATCCAACATCATAGTGAAATAAAGATAGTTGTCAATTTATTTAATTACTATCAGAGAACTTAGAGAAAAGACCTAGAAGTCATCAAGTCTCTTTCCTGCTCCTCTTCTCACTTTGAGTATGGCTAGACTACAAGTTTTTGTCTGAAAAGGGTACGCAAAAGGCGCTCCACAGTTTGTGTACCTTTTTCCGATTCTTTTTCAGAAGAGGCTTTTCCAACATTTGGCCCGTCTAGACTGGGCCAAATGTTGGGGGGAAAAAAACCTCTTTTGGAAGCCACAGCATCAGGAATACAGGGGCTTCCGAAAGAGCACATTTATTCTTCCACCAAAAAAAGCAGAAGCGCAAACACATTCCCTGGACACGGCAGAGTTTTTCTGGGATCCCGAAAACGCCCCTCAGTCTAGCCGTACCCTTTAATCTCTCTCAGACCTAAAGTTTACAGGACCTACTACAGATCACCGCAGAACAGCAGAAACAATAGGCCAAATACAATCATTTTAGGAAGTTGGGGGAGCTGGGAAAGATGAAGATTAGAGAGCAGATGACTCAGGCAACCCAGCTCTGAACCTAAGAGGGCTGCAGGATCAGTTGAGTGTAGGGGACACTAAATATCTTAAAAACTCTGCAAGTACTCTGCATAAAGGAGAAGCACTGGAAACCTAAAAGCACTATGGGCTTCAGGATTCACTGGAATCTAGTCTAGTAATCCCTGACTACTGGCATACACAGCACAAGAACGGCTGGCTGGGGGAGGTTAGCCACCAGTCCTACCCCTTCCACCCAAAGCTCCATCCCTTCTGCCCTGCCCGCCAGAGCCCATGGAGCACTGGGAGGAAGGGCAGTTGCTACCACCGCAGTCTCTCCAGTCCTGGATCTGAGTCACAGAGTGGAAGCAGAGGCCTAGGAATGGAGCATGGGAGGAGCCATGCCTGGCTGTTTGGGGATGCATTGCCTCCTCTTTGCCTATGGTACCTGCTGCCCCTGATGGTGTCTGCTGCCTTCCCACTATTATTTTGTGCACCATAATTTTGTAAGTAATATCAGGAAGCTATGCATTTTGAGCCTCCAGCTTTCTCTGGATTCACTTTCAAAACTACCAAGGCTGGAGGGAGATATGTACAATACCAGAAGAAAGTTATGCAGGACTGCAGGAAGATGTGAATATTGCCTTCACTGCATTGCTTTCTAGCCTCTTCTCCTTTTGTTTCTGCCATGCTTTTTGTACCTGTTCCCTCCCCCACTTTTCTCCACCTTGTTTCCTTTGCCTTCTGCCTACTTTAATTTGTTGCTGCCTTTTTAAAAATCTCTCCTTTTATTCTTTCCACATGATCCTCCCATGAATTATACTGTACTGATACACCTATCCAATGAAGCATGAGCTCTCAATGACTGGATCCAGGGTTAAGTGGTGTTGAGTAAAGAGTACCCTGTGGATTTCCACATTGTACAGGTTTAATGGTCCATGTCCCAGCCACCTGCAAACCCCTCCATGCTGAAAAGTCAGTTACTGGTTTCCATAGCTAGTGTTCTTCAAGATGTGTTGCTCAAGTCCATTCAAAGTAGGTGTGTGTGCTTGACACATGCCCCGGTGTTGGAAGATTTTCCCTCAGTAGTATCTGTAGGAGGACCAGCTCTTACACCCTTTGAAGTGACACACACATGCTATCCTGTAAAATGCACTGCTGGACCCCGTCTAATCTCAGTTCCTTGCTCACAACACTCCTGTTAATGTATCCCAGAATCATGTTTGCTTTTTTTGGAACAGTGTCACACTGTTGACTCATATTTAGCTTGTGGTCCACTATGACCCCTAAATCCCTTTCAACAGTACTCCTTCCTAGACAATCACTTCCTATTCTGTATGTCTGAAACTGATTGTTCCTTCCTAAGTGGAGAATTTTGCATTTGTCCTATTTACCTCAGATCATTTCTCTAGTTTGTCCAGATCATTTTGAATTTTGACCCTATCCCCCAAAGCACTTGCAATCTCTCCCAGCGTGGTATCATCTGTTAACTTAATAATCGTATTCTCTATGTCAATATCTAAATCATTGATGAAGATAGTGAACTTTAACCAGTCCCAAAACAGACCCCCTGCAGAACCCCACTTGTTATGCCCTTCCACCATGATTGTGAACCGTTAATAATTAATCTGAGAACAGTTATCCAGCCAGTTATGCACCCACCTTATAGTAGCCCCATCTAAGTTCTATTTGCCTAGTTTATTGATAAGAAGATCATGCAAGACCGTGTCAAATGCCTTACTAAAGTCTCAGTATACCATATCCACCATTTCTCTCATCTACAAGACTTGTTATCCTATCAAAGAAAGCTATCAGATTTGTTTGACATGATTTGTTCTTTTCCATGCTGGCTGTTTGTTACCTATCATTTTATTATCTTCCAGATGTTTGCAGATGAATTCCTTAATTACTTGCTCCATTATCTTTCCTGGCACAGAAGTTAAACTGACTGTTATGTAGTTTCCTGGGTTGTTCTTATTTCCCTTTTTATAGATGGGCACCATATTTGCCCTTTTCCAGTCTTCTGGAATCTCGCCTGACTTCCATGATAGATGTGAACTAGAGCATGAGATTCTGATCGAATGAGGTCACAGCTGACACCATGGGGTTGTTTCCTGATGTGCTGATTATGCCATTCATACTCACCTCATTACTCTTTGGGGTTCCCCACCACCAGGGTCTGCTGGCCCAGATTCTCTGGTCTCCCTGAGACAAGGCACAAAGTTGGAGTAACTGCCCCCATGAAGAGCAATGCAAACACTGAAGCACAGCACCCAGAAATTCCGCCCCCAGACAGGATCAAAACCCCAAATAAATCCGTCTTCCTCTGAATAAAAGTTTACACAAAGAAAGCTCATGAGGATGTTCACCCTCTTTATCAATGAAAGAGAAAACAGGCACACAAGATTGTTCCCCTCAGACAGCAATTATTTACACTGGGCTCAGTAGTAAACAAAGGTGACTTTATTAAGTACAAACAGTAGGATTTAAGTGGTTGCAAGTGAAAACAGACAGAGCATAGGAAATTGCAGAATTAAAGTTAAAAGAAAATGCATAGCTAAGTCTAATGCACTAAAAAACTTATAAGCAGTCCCTTACAGTAAAGAGCTTGTTCTTATTTCAGGACAGTCTTCAAGTCAAAAGATGATCCTTTACTCTGACTTGGGTCTCCGGTAGTTCCCTTTGTATCTTAATATGTCAGGCTTGGGTCTCCGGTAGTTTCCCTTTGTATCTTAGTATGTCAGGCTCCCCAGGCCAGCCAATTATATATAGATTCTTCTTGGGTGAGAATGTTTTGTTCTCTACCCCCACCTTCCATGGAAAATTATCTGGTCAAACTGGTACCCCACTACCAGGTGGCATGGTCACATGTCTTCCTAAGGCCCACCACTTCTTAGACTTAAAGGACAAACAAGGGTGTTCTAAAGTCGTTAAGTTGATCACCCAGTCAGTAACGCTTCCAGGGAGCACTATTGAGGGCTTACATTTGCATATTTAAAACTATAAACAATTTCACACCTCACATTTCTAACTTTTCACATAAGAATGATACATGCACCGAAATAAGATATACAGATCCAGCAGACAGTAACATTAAAATTGATAGGTTATGTGAGGCATTTTGTCCAAAGCATCTTTGACTTAGTAATATTTATACTCACAAGCCAATTTCATAAAACATGTTGGGGGGGGGGGGGAGACTGAGCTCTGAACTCCTTTTTAGAAACATCGAGGGCCAGCTAGAATTTGGACATTGCCTGTCACATAGTTTTATCATAGTGGGCTATCAGGGTCTGGTGATTTGCTACACAAAATTGGAGGCTGGAAGAGAAATAAAGTTTGTGGCCAAATAAATCGAGCCTCTTAAAATCCTTATTCTTTGGGGTGGTGCTAACCTGGCCTTGATGCTTCCACCTCCAGAACCAGAGAACTGGGGGTGGGTGAATATACGAGTACTCATGCCCTTGGTGGGAACAAAGTACTTATGCTCTGCCAAGGGGGGAGGAATGAGGGAGTCTGACAATCTTCATGACATCATCATGCAGGGGCAAGGTTACTCTGGCTGGGGCCACCTGTCCAAGCATCCCAGAGTGTCCACAGTCTCCTCCAGGTTCTTCAGCCTGGAGATTTAACTTAAAGGCCACCCTTTCAAAAAATCTTGATGTGCCTTCCTGTCATCCTGTGGGGCTACAGAGGGGAGCCCCACTAGGGCCCCATTGGGCGATGAAGAGGAGGATGTTTGTATTGATGGACTTTCCTCTGGTAACAGGGGTGGAGGTCAGAACATTGATCTGCTATCTCCTTCTTGATTGATGGGGTGGTGGCCCCAGAGACCTCTGGTTCCAGGAGTTGGAAACTGGAGGCTGATGGCACCTCCAATGACCCAGCTACTGAACAAGGCACCTGGGGTTACACAGGGAATGCCCATAAATTCCATGGACACAAACGGTAAGCACGCGTGCCTACTTTGAATGGACATGAACAAGCACTTTAAGAAGAACTAACAAAATTTCAGTGAGTTTTCTGGATCCTTTGTTCCCCACTTTGCGATGTTAGGAAGGAAAAACATATTATTTGTTACTATTATTTGTAGGACCAGTGACACCAATCTGTGATCAGAGTCACATTTTGTTAGGTACTATACACAGTATTAAAAAAAACCCGTCTCTGCCCCCAAAGAGCTTTGGAGTTTTTATTTTCTAGTTGCAGTTCCCAATGGAGTGCATTTCTTCCATAACTGCAGAAAGGCCACATGACCCTTTAACACTGAAATATGTCAAGTGTAAGATTTAATGCTTCTAAATTCATGGAGAGGCTATCAGGAAATAGCTTTAAAGACTGTCCACTGAGCCATTAGATCAAAACTGAAGTAATAAAGGGATGAATCATGTTCCAATATAATGAATTATATTGGAAAAGAGGGATGTTTCAGCTCTTTGATACTTCTATTATTAGTCTGATATACTTATATCTGTCTGTAACATTATGAGATCTCTTTTTATAATAGCCTGGTTCATCAAAAAATGACTCCCATTCAATGTATCATTTCAGAAGCCATATTGCTGTGAAACCAGTACTTGTAAGACCTGCTCAAATACAGAAACAGAAATAAATGTAGTTGTTTAGAGCAATATTAAAGCTGCAGATTATTCATTCCCTAATTTAGCTTTATTGTAACTGTTCACAAAAATCACTAGTTTCTAGATAAAGCAGTAACCATAGCAACCAGCCTTCATAAATTAGATAGCAATCAGGATTATCAGTCATAAGCAACAATTTCAGTCTGGCAATGTGGAAAAAACATTAGTTACAAAGTATTTGTGCCTCTACCTTGTCATATTCAGAAACTGAATCTACTGTGTTGAATTTGCAGTCTGTATGTACAAAGAATTGTTGCATATGTTTACTGCAATGAACTGGTCTGCAAACATTATGAAGATCACACTTGGAGTGTCTGTGTATAGCTGCAGCCTGTCAGGAAACTCCAGTCAGACTTTGATTTTCACCAACCTACGTTATCATTTGCATGTTCTCAAATCCCAAACTCCTCCTGTGTGTCTGCCTTCTCAGGTATTTTGGGTCAGCTGCCCATGTAAGGGGATCAATATACAACAGTTTGCTACTTTAAATGGAGTTATCCAGTCAACTACACTGGATTACTTTTGATCTGAGAATAAAACAAATGTAATCTAGAAAGAGACAGATTTTAAGGGAATACAATTATAAGGCATTAATGTCAGAAACAACAATAAAACACTTTCTCCTGCTAAAATTTAAACTAGACTTGGTTCAAGGTGATATCGCTCCCAGGAATATTGATAAGAAAATCTTTAGGCCAGTATCTGCACCTAAATGAACTCTTTTAGTATTATATTTATTGTTTTGTAGGGCCACTCTAATAGTATGTCAGGGTCATTTAGTTATCAAAGTCTTGCAACATTTCTTCAATTCCTGTCTCTCCACCATCCAACTTCCCAGGTTTTCATCAGACAGACCAGCTGTAGCTTTTCATCCTACCTGCAAGTCTGCCTGAAAACCAGTACTCATCTTCCATGCACCTCTCCAGCAGCACCTCTCTATTCTCCTTCCTCATGTCCACATCTCTCTATATGCGGCACTTATGTTCCATCAGCCTGTCTCTGAAGGATCTTTGTTTCTTCTTTAACTCTGCTCCTTTTTTCCCCCCTCAAACCCTGTATCTATTATCTTTATTCATTCCTCTCAAATTATCGTCTGCTGAAATCTCCCCTCTGCTCACCTAGCTTGTGCTTTTTTTCACCCATTAGAATAAGTTTAAAAATGATCAGAAATGGAAGTTCTAAGCCAGTGTGGAAATGTTACATATATAATTGGGTAAATTTTCAAAAATGCTTAAATTATAAATCCTAATCTCTACAGTGATTTAGGTACTTAGGAGTCTAAGACTCACTGACTTCTAATAAGATTTAGGCTCCAAAGAGTCTAAATCACTTTTGAAAAATGTTACCCAGTTTTTCATTCTTTTTTTTCATATGGATTATCACATTTTTAGCAAAAGAGATCAAAAAAAGATTCCTGCCAGATCCCTTTTACAGGTTATTCAGGTGATCAGATGTACTATTTACCATGAACTTTCAGATTTCTAGACTGAACAAAGTGGTATTTTGTCTTAAAGTATAATATGACTAGCCATTTTTTAAAAACAGTCTTGGATAGTGTCAGGGGGTGAGGGCTGGTCCTAGAGCGGACGCGCCACCGTCGGGGGAAAAGACACCCCCCCAACCTAGTCCCAATGTTCAATGCCCCTTGCTCAGGGGAAATATGGCAAAATCAATGCCCCTTGCTCAGGGAAATACAGTCCTCGGGCTCTCAGCCCTCTCCAAGGGTGGAGACAGCTTTCTGGCCTACTTCTGGGGTAAGCCCCTCTCAAAGTCCTGGAGGCTGATTTGTGGTGGGGTGGGGAGTTAGGGGGACCTGGGCCCTCCCACTCCACCGGATCCCAGCCCAGGGCCCTGATAGCAGCGAATGTTTTCACTGCCTGGTCGGCAGGGATGCTGCCGGAACATGCCGACCTCCCGGAGGTCAATCCTCCACCCTGAGCTCCTTCCTCTTCCCCTTCTGTGCAGGATCCTCTGTCACTCAGGCTGCGACTGGGGCTATTCCCGACACTTCTGGGACTATGGGTGCTGCTCCTGGGAGGCCGCGGTGGCACGGCAGCAACAGGCACAGCTCCTGGGGTGGCTGGGGCAGCTCAGAAGCTCCTCCCTGAGCTCCTGCCCCTTCAGCTCTCTCCCGACTGCTTGCCTGCCTGGGCATTTATCTCCACCCTAACTCTCGAGCATGCCCAGCAGGGCCGCGGAGGTAGGGCCTCTTCGGCTAGCTGGCCAGGGGAATTCTTTGGGCTTCAGTGCGGGGCAGCAGCACCCCGTCAGAGATAGGAACAAGACGACAACAACAATTTTATTTAACTTTATCAAATATGCTGATGGCACTTCATGGACTGAATAGAAAGACTTCACACTTTTTGAATCCCTGCAAGTGTAACAGCCTTGCTTCTTTTCTTGGTAATTGTCCTGTTCCTTCACTAGGTTCACCATTCATTGCTCCATTCTGGAACCTCTGTGTTATCTTGTAACACAATGCATGACTACCTTCAGCATAAACTATAGAACCATTCTATTCAGATAACTTACTGACCTATCACTTTATATGGCTTGGTTTCAAGTCACTAGTCAAACAGATTTTAGGCTCAAAATAAAAACCTCTAGAACTAAGCAACAATAATTCTCCTTGAAGGTGATCCATTCACATTTAAGGAGAATTTTAAATTTGGTTCCTGTTGGTGTTTATTCCCACACGCATGGAAGCAAACAGGATGATTTAAGAATGTAATACTCCTTTAAAAAAAACCTATATAAAAAAAGATTGATCCACAGCTAAAACCAGCTTCAGAGTTGAAATGAATCTTTTGGAAGGGGGCCAGGAGAAAGAGAGATATTGAGGGGGTTACTATATATCAAGTAGGCAAACATTTACAGATTTCACTCCCACCCCAACTTGGTGATATACAAGCAGAGAGCTGAGTTTCTGTCTCTAGGGACCAGCACTTTTATGTCTCACTGATATGCACTCTAAAGCCAACTTCTAAAGATCACATTTCGCCAATGTTTAGGTAGGATAGTGACAGGCAAATACCAACGCACGGGCCAGAGGCAGTTATGAACATAAGAATATAAGAACAGACATACTGAGTCAGACCAAAGGCCTGTCATCTGATAGTGACCAATTCCACGTGCCCCAGAGGAATGAATGACGTTTCAAAGGATACATCTACAAAGCAATGCTATTTCAGGATACTGGAGTATCCCGAAATAGCTACCCAAATCTTCACAGCAAGCCTGTTATTTTGGGCTTGCTATTCCAACGTCCCTGTAAACCTCATTCTGTGAGGAGTAAGGGGCGTTGCAGATCAGCTCTTTATTTTGAAATTTGGCACAGTGTAGACAGCACCAAAATGACAAAATAAGCTATTCTGAAATAGCATTGAAATAAAATAAGCAATTTGTATAGCTCAAATTGTGTATCTTATTTTGAGTTATGGTGCTGTGTAGACACACCCCAAGTGATCCATCGACTGATGCCCATTCCCCGCATCTGATAAAAAGAGGTTAGTGATACCATTCCTGGCTAATAGCCATGGATGGACTTATCCTCCATGAATTTATCTAGCTTTTTTAACCTTGTTGAAGACCTGACCTTCACAACATCCTTTGGTAAAGAGTTCCACGGTTTGATTGTGTGTTGTGTGAATAAATACTTCCTTTTGTTTGTTTTAAATCTGCTACCTATCAATTTCATTTGGTCATCCCTAAGGTCTTGTATTAAGGGGATTATTCTGTTTCAGAGGTGGAGTTTTCCTCCTGGCAGAATGAGCTGTGGTTTACCCACCAGAACCTGCAGATTCTTTGGAATTTGACAGAAGTCTGTGGTATTAATTTAGATCAAATAAAGGGCTCAAAGAGTCAACACTGTTGATGTAACCCATTCACTGTGCAACATTTAACAGTTTTAAACAGAGTTCATGGTTTGATGTACAAAGTTCTCAGCCTAGTTAGAACCAAACACACTAAAATGTATGCTAAAGGTTAGAAATGTATTGACTGAAACACACAAAATGAAAACAATCAACACAAGGCAAAGAGCAGTGAAACCCACACATTATGCACAATAAACTTGTCAAACATGTCAAACTCCCTTTTTTGAGACAGTGGATATTGGCTAACGTCTCTTAGTTAGTGAAACATTCCTTCATAGCACTAAAGAAAAGGGTTAGTTCTGTTGCTCAGTTCTGATTTAGGAACTATAGTCACTTTCTTGCTTTTGGCAAAACAGACACAGAAGGGAGAGAAGAGACAAAATAATACTGATGGGGCAAATATGGCTTTTGTAGATGTTCTCAGATTAGTCAGCTTTGGGCTGATAAGTCACTCATAACAATTGTTGATCTGTATCTTGGCTCACCTCCCCACTCTGGTAAATCATCTGGTTGTTCTGGTCAAGTCCCTGTTACTCACTTGTCCTACTCAGAGTCAGCAGAGCTGGATGGGCTGTCTCATCCCAATGTGCTGATGCTGTACAGTACAGCCAATTTCAGGATTTGATGAAAAGCAAAGGGGAAGGGGAGGACAGGAGGAAGATGGGAGGAACAGAAAGGAGTACACAACAAAGGGGAAGGCAAAGCAAAATCTCACTTGTATCAGGTTGGGGGTCCTTACTTGTGCAACAATGATGGTCAAATATCCCCACTGGAGTAAAAAAGTCTGCTGTCATAGCAACAATCCTGACACAGCTATTGTGATGGTAAAAATATCCCCATTTCCCCAAAAAAGTCTGTTGATAAGGGTTCCGCTTAGGCAATACAATAATCCATCCTCTCATTATTATGTCCACCAATGAGGCCTAATTTCCAACACACAAATGTATTAGTTTATTGATTTCTGAGTCTCAACTTCTCTAGTTTACCAGTGGTAATAGTAGACCTTTTCTGTTTAAAGAAATTCTGTTGCTCTGTTTCCTTCTTACACCTTTTCTTAACTGGTTTCATATACCAGATCATTGTGACAACTCCTGAACTTTTACCCACTTTTCACCAAATAGGCTAAGAATTAAAGTAGGCATATTAAGTCACAATTATTACCTAAGGTCCTGCTCCATCTACAGGCCTTCTTGCCCCTCTTTCAAGAAATGGGCAGCATTTCTCCTGTCTGGCAGCTGCCCTTAGAACCCCCAAGGGAACGGACCAGTATGAAGGGAGCTCCATACAAACACAGGTTGAATGCACTTTTTAATACATTTATCATTAGTTATTAGGGAACAATTACATCACCCAAATCTCACTTTTAAATCTCCCCTCAGATTGACTCTGATCTATAGAGTGTCCTCCTCAGGATATGTATGGGGGGAAATATGGTGCCACAAAGGTCAGTACAGGAAAGATATTCATATCTGGATCCTCCTCAAAGTGATGTCATTAGGCCCTTTTTATTGGCTGTGGCATCTGATGACACAGTTACTAGGACAGAAATTAGGAACAATTGCAAAGAAAAAGGCACCCCACAATGAAATGATGGTTACGGTCTCTTCTTAGGAAAGTGTACAGCAATAATAAGAAAATTAATTTATCCTCACTTCAGCCACAACTAAAATAAGTCTTTAATTTCTCCTTGCAGTAGCCATATGTACTAGTACTCACCTATCATAGAAATCTGCCATTTTAGGACAATGAAAATCTTCTACATCAAAGAAATGTTTACTCTCTTTGTCCAGTATATAAGCCTATTGAGAAGAAAAAAATATTAACTGTTGGTAGATCATCAATAAATAAAAGTCCAATACATCAAACAGTGAAATTTTGGGAAACATGAGCAATGGGAAGCTAAGGGAGTTAAGATTTCAAAAATCATTATTGCTTTGAATGTATTTATTTGGGGGAGTGGATGGCTAAAGGAATCGTTCACAGGAAATTGGACTAACCTAGGTTGTCAGTTACGATGCAGCCCACCTCAGCAGTGAGCCAAAGTTGTTGCCATGAACGCTGTTTGATGGCCTGTGGAGATAAAGTGGATGGCCTCTCCACTTCCCAGTGGATCCACACATCACACAAATCAACACAATAATTGGCACTTTTGGGCAGCCTTAGGCAGAGGCACTAAGGAATGGTAAACACGGAGACTGTACTGTCCTTTCTTTCCCAGATATGAACCCTCCAAGGAAGTGTTGAAGCACACTGATATAGCAGTTTCAGAAAACTGTGCACTACTGTTGCCTATATTGCATCTGTTCTGTGGAATAATGGGGAAGCAGGATTGAACTCCCCAGGATTGATAAGCCAGCTCTATACTCACACGAAGTCATTTAAAATAAAGTGTTTGTTTGCTGTTACTAATGGTACACTAATTGCTACAGTATTTATCACATTCTTATAGAGCAAAGAGCAGCCTTAAAAGATTACAAGAAATCTAGCAAATGAATTTGAAATGCCCGAATTACAAGAATTCAGTGACTAGACATGTCCTACACAGATTTCACACACAGTGTTTTCTTCCTCTTACAAACAATTCATAAAATATTTACAAACGCGAAAGAATAAAAGAGAAACTGTTTTGTTCTATAGAAAAAAAGAGATGTTAAAGTTCAGATGCCAGTGACAATGGTTTAGCCTCTGTTTAATCCAACAACACACATAAGCACATGCTCAATTTCAGCTAAGTCTACACTAGCACTTTATAGTGTAAATTTTCTGGCTCAGGTATGTGAAAATCAATCCTACCAAAGCACAGCAAGTTACAGTGTTATAAAAGGCCAATGTGAATCTGTCTACAGTGCTGTAGCTACTTCCCTTGGAGTTTGTGGAGGGGGTTTACATAGAGTACTGGAAGATCGCTCTTCCAGTGCTCATGCCATGGCCACAATTTTAATTTAAAGCGCTGCCACTTTTAAGACTAGACAAAGCCTTAAAGCACATGGTTATTCACACTGATGTCAGTAAGATCACTTGTGCTTAAAATTCAACCATATGCTTTAGTGCTTTGCTCACTCAAGGGCCAGAGCGTTACTTTGGTAAGTGAGGGCACGTCTACACAGCAGGGCTAAACTAGAAATAAGCTATGAAACTTGAGCTATGCTAAATGCATAGCTTAAGTTGAAATAGCTTATTTCAAATTTGGCCGCATTTACACAGCACTTACTTCAAAATAGAGCACTTTTCCTCTGACCTTCCTTAATCCTTGTAAAATGAGGGTTACAGGAATCAGAGTATGATCCTCTAGAAGCCTCAACATTCTGTCAAAATAACTGCAGGTGTAGACGAAATAACGGTGCTGTGCAGACACAGTCTTACATAGTCCTGGTCTACACTACAATTAAGTAGATTTAAGGCAGCTTACATTGACCTAACTGTGTAAGCATCTACATTAAAATGTCATTCTGACCTATGTAACTCAGCTGCTATACCAACTTAATAACTCCACCTAAGCAAGAGGCATGGTGGTTAGGTTGATGTACATGAAGCCCTGGCCATCTAAGGTTTTACTGTTCGTTGCTTCACCTATTTGTGATGCATAGTGTGACATCGGTTAAGCATATGATGCAGCGTACTGATGCTTTTTCAGTGTATTCTAGTAAAAAAATTGCAATAATTAAAGTAATAAATACCCTTAATTATAGCACCAAAAAGAAAAGCGAGTGTTGCAGACAGTGGTCAAGAGGCTAAGAAGGGGAAAAAGGCGATGACTGTAAGCCACAAAATCGAATTATTGGATAAACTTGCAAGTGGTTGTAGTGCAGCCTCAGTAGCTAGAATGAACAGCATTACATTTTCTCTGTCTTATGTTTTTAAAAAAATGAGAAAAACATAAGGGACAGTGTTGCTGCAAATGCGTCGGCTTCTGCAAAGGTATCATGTATGAGTTGTGTTCCTACATAATTGAGAAAATGAAAAAGGCATTAAATATTTGGACTGAAGATATGACACAAAAATGAACATCTACAAATGGTGCTGTAATTTGACAAAAGGCTTTGAGCTTGTGGAAGCATTTTGCGCAAGCCTCGGGTGTGGAGTGGGGAAGTCATGACAGTGCAGTGTTATTCACCATGAACAACGGGTGGTTTGACATTTAAAAAGAAGCACAGTTTACATAATGAAATTTAATGGGGGAATCGGTGCCAGCAAACCATAAAGCAGTACAGGATATCCCTCACAGCTTCTTAAAATTATTGCAGAAAAGGATTATGTGCCTCAACAATTTTACAATGCAGATGTAAAAAGAACATACCTTTCCAAGGAAAGAGCATCTTTTTCCAAAACAAGACAGTTTCATCTGCATTGTAAACAAGCACCGCTTTCTTTCAATTTACTTTCTAAAGAATGTGACTGTAGTCTGGACGCAGGTGAAGTTTTTTCAAAAAAAGGGCAGGTTTTTTTTTCAAAAAAACTCTGTAGTCTAGACATACCCACAGAGGCAGCAAGGGAGATCAGGGAGCAAGAGCTGGTGGGAAGCCAGCTTTAAAGCTGACTCCCCAGGGAGCACAGGATCCATGGAGCTGCCAGCTCCCTTCACTCAAGCACAGGGGGGAGATGAAAGGTGAGAGCCAATATGTATGGGGAGCAAGCTTTTAAGCCAGCTCTCATGTGCCAGCTCCGTGGAGCTGCCTGTCCTCCCCACCTGCCTCACTGCTGCATGGGATGCTGGGGCCCATCATGGACAGAGGCTACTACCACAGCCTGAAACAGAGGCAGCATCACAGAATGGTAGGGGAATCAGTTTTTAAACCAGCTCCCCTTGTAGACTGGTTCCTGCCTGTCACCCCATGCTGCTGCCTTTGCATCAGAGGTAGCAGCATGAGGTAGTTGGGGCTCCCCAGGAGTGAGGCCAGGAGCACACTGACTGCCAGCCCCAGCCCCAGAGACTATCAAATAGTCGTATAACTGCTAAGATTTCATGTGGTTAAATGACTATTCAATTAATCACTATCTACTATCCCTAGCAAAGCCTAGCAACTGCCCAGCTGACCATGCCAGCTCCATGCTGCAGACATGCTCCTGCATGAAGTACACAGGAGGTGTTGGATCTTCTGGATCTGTGTGGAGATCAGAATGTGCAGGCACAGCTGTAGAAACACTGATATCTCCTTGGGGCATGCAGGAGAAGGGATACAAGAGGGACCTGTAGTAATGCCAAGTGAAAGCCAAGGAGCTGCAGCAGGAATACCAGAAGGCAAGGGACACTAACACTTGCTTTGGTGAAGCACGGCAGACACGGCTTTATTACAGAGCTGCATGCCACCCTTGGTGGAGACTTCATCACCACCCTCAAGAGCCCCATGGATACTGCAGATGAGTAGGCGTTACAGTCCCCCTGCTGTGAAGCGATGAGGAGAAGTAGTATGGAGGGAAAGGAGACTGAAGGATCCAGTGGCACAGTAAGCCAGGACATGTTTTTGACTCTGAATGGTCCAACCAATCCCTACAAAGCACCACAGGCTAGCCTGATGAAGGGGAAGAAATCTCTGGTGAGTATGTAGTTTGCTTTGAAATTGCAAGGACACACCTCTTTATTTACTGTTTTTCTACTTATGTGAGAAATTGTAGTGAAACAACCAATAGAGGTAGAGTTGCTATCTGTGTCTCATTAATTTTAACAGTTAGACAGAGGAGGTCACACATAGCAGTTATTTTTTTCTATGCACTGGGATGTCCTATGAATCTTTCATAGAAATCTTGAGGAAACTCTCCTTCAAGATAGTCTGAAATCCTTTTCTAAAGGTTTCTCGGGAGCACTACATTATTTCTTCCTAAAACACTCAGCAATTACTTCAGCAGGTACCAATGCAGCCCACAGGCTAGCAGCACACAGCCTCAGTCAGATGTCTGCAGGAGCTGTTCCTTCTCAGCCCCTGTTACCTTTAGAAGTGAGTGAAACAGTGCCATAACTAGGCATTTTAGCGTGAGTAAGCATATTTCCATCTGCTACATTTTTTTCTCCACTCCATTGCACTCTGGGCATATACCCCACTTGTCCTGCCTTAGTTACAAACAGAGGATGTGTCTATACTGGCGCGATCTTGTGCCAGAGCTATGCAAATGAGGCTCAGCATGGAATATCACCAAGCCTAATTTGCATAACTAATGAGCCACCATTTTTGCAGAAGAGGCTTTTGCGCAAGACGGAGCTGTCTACACTGCCCCTTCTTGCGCAAGAAAAAATAATCAGCATAATGGCTTTGCGCAAGAGGGTTTTTCTTGCACAAGAAGGGGCAGTGTAGACAGCTCCGTCTTGCGCAAGAGCTTCTTCCGCAAAAATGGTGGCTCATTAGTTATGCAAATGAGGCTCGGCGATATTCCACGCTGAGCCTCATTTGCATACCTCTGGCGCGAGATCGCGCCAGTATAGACACAGCCCTAGAGTGAGATATCAGCGAAAATCTCCACTGCCTGTGGAAAACAGTGCCAATATTTAGTTTAAATGTGTTATAAGCACAAACTCATGCCCATGAGCTATCCCTCTCTTATTGTCCAAACATGCTCCCCCCTCCTCCTTGGCTGTACCTACCATTGCTGGGACTACCAACATGCTCTCTGAATCCCAAAGAGAACTGAAAATGTACTGCTTGCAAATTGTGTGGATCTAGGGAAGTGAGTTCAGTATATCAAGCTTCCATTTATTTTGTGAATAATTTCCATTTAATTTGTGAATAGTACCTTTGCATTGTATCTTTTGCAGGCAAAAATGTAGCCTGGACAGTGAGACCCTCAACACTCGCAAAGGCGCTCAGCCAGATAAGAATGAGGACGAAGATGGCAGAATTACATGTTCCAAGAGATCTTGCAAGCCTCTGCTGCTTCAAATATCAAGTACAGGGCATGGAGGATCATCCATGCAGATAGTGGGGACAGGAATAAAGCAGAGAGATGAAAAGTGCAGGAAAAGGAGAGAGATGTGTAGCAGGAATATTACCACTTCTGAAGCAGCAAGTAGATATGTTGCAGACTCCAGTTGGCACTCAGGTTCAACAGACCTGTGTTCATCTCCCTCTGAAGCCCATTCCATAGGGTGTATGGGGCCGTTACACTATTCATACCATTCCATTCTGAGGGAGAGTACAAGTAATGACAGCTGCACTTATGTTGACCTATACAAGACAAGGTATACGTGTATGGTAAGTAGAAATTACTGTTCTTTCCCCTTCAAAAGTTCTTTTTCCTCTATTTATGAAGTTCCATTCAGTTATAAATGCATCTATTTGCATGGATTGGAATAAAAGTCTATTTATGTGTAACCCTTCTGCCGGGTAGGCCTGGCAGTAACCAGGGCTGGGTTCAATATCTTGGGGTCCATCTCACACAGAACCGGCTCGAGCCCCCACCCAGTAATTTGGGAAATTCACACATCCTTGCATGCCCCACTCGCAAGCACTGAGTCTGAGTGTAGGAAAGAAACATTTAATGAAACAGAGAGAGAAGTCATACGGCATTAACTTGGGGAAAACACCACAAACAGAGTTTATAACCCAAACATGAGTTAAACCCCCCATCCCCAGCCAAGAATCACTTGAAGTCCAAAGAGTCCGACACCCCAAAAGTCTCTGTCCCTGGTTCGTGCCACCCAGAGTCCCAAAGTTCACCCACAGGGTTTCATCTCCCAACCTGGATAGAAATGGGGGTGGGGCGATAGATAGGGGGCACCTTACAACACTCCACCACGCTCCACCAACTGTCTTGCCACCGGACGCTCTGCTGGTCGCCTGCCTCTACTCTGCGCCACGCCACTGATCACCGCTCCTCGCCTGCCGCCGCTCCATGCCACGCCACTGGTCACTGCTCCACGCCACGCCGCTGGTCGCCGCTCCTCACCTGCCGCCACTCCACGCCACACTGCTGATTGCTGCTCCTCGCCCGCCTCCACTCTACGCCGCGCTGCTGGTCGCTGCTCCTCGCCTGCCGCCGCTCCTACCAGCCACGTTACACCACCAGCCACTCTGCTGGTTGCCGCCGCTTCACTGGCTGCAATGGGTTTGGCTTTCAGCCAAACCAGTGATTTCAGCTCTCAGTGATTTCAACTCTTTAGCCACCAGCTGGACTGGCAAAGGAAGCCAGGTTCCACTAGACTAGCAAAAGAAAAGACTCCTCAGGGAGTTTGCTTTAGGTCTGTCCTTAAAACAAAGGGGGGGGGGGGAAAGGGCAGGTTGGGTCAGTCTTACAGCTCACACCTGGCAGGTGTGAAGCAGACTGCCTCAAGCCCTTTAACCCTTCCCCCCAGCTCAGTTCACTCAACTCTGGAAGGGGGGAGGCTTGCTCCTCCAAGATTTCTTACCATGATGGTGGTGTCTCTCCTGCAAGCACTGGTGGCATGTTTTACAGTTCCCACATTTAGGGGTAGCATTATCAGTGACCCCCACAACAGTCCCAAATTATTTGCAATTCTCCACATTTCATTCCAACACTGACCCTCCATCAGCCCTGGCTGAATAGGATTTACATGGCCACACCTCATATTCTCTCCTGAGCTGTATTTACAATATCAACAGTTAACAGTTAATTACCTTGCAGAGCTAAACAATTGTAGTGGGCATACCCACCCCTCCTTTTAGCTGGCTGATAGCAAGCAGCAGTTCAGCCCCTGCTTACATCTGGAAACTTAATTCATCTTTATTAGTTCACAACATATGCTTGCTGGGGCTGACATCAGGCACAGATAACAGCAATTGGTACATTTGCAATGTTTTATTGCTACACACACAACCTGTTCAGAGTTGGTGAGATTGGTTTTCATAACCTCTCACCTGTGTAAGGTGTGATGCTGGTTGTGGCACAGATAAGGCTGGAGTATCTCAGGGGATTGCTTGTGTACTTCTTGTTGGTCAGAATGGCAGCTGAAGTGTTCTCTGTGACAGGTTTGGTGCCTTACAGAGAAGGATCCATAAGTAGACCTGATTTTAAGCTTCTCAGTGCTGCACCCAGACTCTCTATTATATTACAGAATGCTACTGTGGTACAGCTGCACCAATACAGTTGTACTGCTGCAGGTTTTTAAGTGTGGACTAGGGATGTAAAAGTTTAACCAGTTAACCGGTTACCTGATAAACATTAGCCTTACCTGCATGCTTACTCAGTAGCTAGTTAACCAAAGGGCCAGGCCCAGTAGGAGCAGCCCTCCCCACCTGTGGTGGAGTAGTCAGCAGGGTCCCGGCCTGAGTGGGCCCAGCAAGAGCAGATCCTCTGTTCATAGTGATCCAGCCAGAACAGCTCTCCAGCCGCGGCATGGCAGGGCTCACGGCTGGAGCAGCCCCTGGCCATGGAATGGCAGGCCCGCCTGGCCAGAGCAGCTCTTGGCCACAGTTTAGCAGACCTGGCTGGCTGAAGCAGCCCTGCCTATGGCATGGTAGGCCTGGCTGGACTGAAGCAGCCCTGCCCAAGGAGGGCCTGGCTAAAGGAACCCTCTCCCCACGGCAGGCTGCGGTGACCCATGCCTGGAGCAGTCCTGTCTATAGGAACCCTGCCATTCACGGTTAGACTCTTAAATGATTAAAATTATATCATTTAACCAATTAACTTTTTAAATGAGTATTTGCATGCCTAATGTGAACAAGTCCTGAATACCTTTACCAGACTTGAAGAAGAGCTTTGAAGCTTACTTCTTTCCCCAAGAGAATTTGTTGTAATAAAAGATATATACCCACCTTGTCTCTCCAATATCCTGGGAGCAGACATGCCAACTCTGCAACAGATCATGATAGTCCTAATTTCTGAATAAAATTAATCCTCACTCATGATTTCTTGAAAGAACTCAAATGTCAAGATTTGGTACAAATGTTTATCCAGCCAATAAGAGTTCCCTCATCCTAAAAAAGGAATATGTTTTTCCTTTCTTAATACTTTGAAACACAATCAGAATTCATCTCCCTTTGTGTTGTTTAGTATAATTTCATCTTTTATGCTCTCATTCAAGAATTTACTTACTTATCAGATACACAAAGCTATCAAGCTAACAAGAGACAGTGTGGCTTACCCTAGGGTTGTGCTCATGAAAACTATGGCACCAGTAGCAACAGAATTTCCTGCATTGTCTCATGGTTGTGGGTATTGACACGACAGTGCAGCAGGCATGGTTCGGGGTGGACTAGATCACTCAAGTTGAGCTTGTTCCTAACTCCCCGACAGAGGGGTGGGCCTTGACTCGCCTCCAATCCAATCCTTTCCTTTCCAGAATTTGGGAATTCTTCCCTTCACAAGTTTCTTAGGCTTCTTGCATGCAGCCAGAGAGAGGAATCGGTGCAGGCTGAAGACAGCACCAATGGGGCACTCCATACAGATGCCATGGTACTCAGGGTCAACTTGGACCTCTGCTTCAGTGAGAGAGTTAACATAGACTCCATCAGGAACACCAAGAGATGTATGTCTCTCTCCCTCTTAGTCCAGGATTTAAATAACTTACAAATGTGACACTTGTCACTTATGTGTCCTTTAGCTCAGACCTGCACAACTCGGAAAGCGGTGAGGGCCATATTACTCCAAAGAAAACAGCTGCGGGCCGCAAGTAGGGTTGCCAGATGCTCTCCCAAAAAATACTGAACACACGGGCTAAAAATTTTTGTCGAGCAAGAAAAAAAAAACAAAAAACCACGCGCGTCAAGATTTTGTTGAATAAATTCACACACAAGGTAAAGACTCACAGTCGCATACAAAGAGAATAAATAACTCTGATACAAGTTATAATATCGACAGGGCATAGATTTTACCAGCTGGTGAGCTGTGACAGGGTGACCCACCCCGCACTCCAACAGCGCCGACCCCCGTACTGCACAGGGAGCACGCCGTTCTGACAGCGGTCTGCGCCGCGCAAGCGGCCGCCCAGCCGAGCGGCGTGCAGGGGGGCCGAGTCCTGGGACAGGAGCTGGAAGCAGGGGCGGGGACACATGCAGGCATAGGGCAGGGCCAGCGCGTGCGTGCATCCCTGACGTACGGGGGTCGGGGAAGAGGCGCCGGCTCAAGAGAACACCGCATTCAAAAGGGGAGTAGAGGAGAGCAGAAGAGAGGAGGGAGGCAGAGGAGAGCAAAAGTTATTTCTGAAAGTCGTCGCAGGCCGCACAGTGATCCCCTTCAAGCTGCATGCGGCCCACGGGCCATATGTTGTGCAGGCCTGCTTTAGCTACAATGAAGAGAGAGTGGGTGATGCCCCTTATACAGTGCCATGAGAGATCAACTTCAGAGGGTGCTGACCCGCTTCCCTACAGATACTGCTTAGGGAAAAACTTCTGACATCAGTTCATGTGGCAAGCACACACACACTTAATGTGAAATGGACAAGAGCAATCATAGAACCATAGAGCTGGAAGAGACCTCAGAAGGTCATCAAGTCCAGTCCCCTGCTCTAGGCAGGACCAATCCCAATCTAAATAAACCCGGCCAGGGCTTTGTCAAGCAAGACTTAAACACCTCGGCTACGTCTAGACTGGCATGATTTTCCACAAATGCTTTTAACGGAA
>CM057845.1:44153518-44164390 GCA_030068395.1 Apalone spinifera
GTATTACACAAGTCTTTATTTGATGCTTCAAGCCTAGTTAATTAAATTCTCTTTTCCCCCCCAATAGCTCCTGACATGACATGGAGAAGTTCCTTTATGCAGGCCCGCTGCCAGGGGGAGGGACAAATGGGACAACTGCCCCAGGCCCTTTAGAATCGCCACTGGAGCACTGTGGTGTGCTCCAGAGCTCTGCACCATGCGCTCCAGATGGCTCTGAGGTTCGGCGGGGACATGAAGGGGGCACCATGCTGTCTAGGCATCACTAGTGCCTGGATGCCCCAGCCCTGCCCCTTTCAGCTGAGGCCCTGCCCCTTCCGAAAACACAGAGCCTCCCCCCCCCACACACATATTATGCAGGGGCCCAGCAATCCTGTCAGCTCACCGGCCTTTACACTTTATTTTTATTTTAATTTGAGAATTTTGTAGATGGGATAAAACTTGAATTAAAGTTGCTGTTTTATTGACCTGTTGCGCTTTTCTCCCTTTGTTCCTAAAAACTATAAAGTATACTCAATAGTTAATATATGCTCCATTCTCTAATTACTTAATCAGATTTGTATATGTAAAATGAATAAATACTTGCAAATTTTGAAAGTATTTCTTTTTAAAAGTAATTATTTTCATTTCATTTCTTAAACTTGCATTTTTATTTCTTTGCTGACCTGCAAAGACTGAAGGAGCTGGACTGTCAAAGAGAAGCATTGAAAAGGTCATTGAAAAGAAGCCTTCATTTACACTCAGTAATGCAGCGAGTAGGCAGCTGGCCACTAGGATTCCCATCTATCAAAGTCACATTGCATTCAGATGACTTGAAGACTGCACACTGCTGTGAGCACCCCTGCTTTCCTTTAAAGTCCACCCTGCTGTCAGTACATACATCTTTCCTGGGAGGCTGCAAAACTAAGTGGATGTATCTTTCTTCAGACTCACCCAATATTTCCCATGTTGCTAGTTATAACAAAAGTGCAAGGCATAGCAGAAGTATTCCAGAAAAATCTTTCTCAGTTTGGAATGTCAATGCTTATTTACTAAGTTAAGACTTAGGGTCTCTTACCACATTTTACATATGCATATGCTCTTCTCGCAAACAGTGGTGTATGAAGGAAAGTTCTGGAAACACAGCCAACTTGACAGGAAAGCTGGGAAGAAGATAGTACATGAACTGTAATATTATGATCTAAAAAGTAGCTTTACAGTGCACCCAGCATTGTTACAAAAACAAACCTGGTCATTTATGAACCTAATGATAATATGGAGCCATCCACATTAGCACCATTGTTCTTTTATTTATTTCAAATTACTGTTCTTATTTACCGCAGCGGGGCTCTATATGATTACTCCCCAGCTCAGATTCCTATGGGGATGATTTATGTCATCATTCCAGTGTAACATTTCCCATAATTGTACTGAGTTTAAAAAACATTAGAACCCAAGGGGCTAGACAAGGAGCTATAACATTAGCAGCATGCTCATATAAATCAATTTACTCCCTTGGAGGGGAAAAATGAGGAAGGAATTTAATGAGATTGCACATGAACTGCAAAGCCAATGTGCATTTACCCTTAAGTGTGTTTAATCAAAATGTACAGATGTATCACACAGATAAATTCAAAAATGAGGTATCCATCTCTGTATAATATTATCTCAACAAAGAGCAAGTGAACTTAAAGCCTATAGTGCCAGAGGATTTTAATGGCCTAATTTTCAGGATGCTCATCAATTTTATGGTAATTTTTACTGCCTGCTACTCACATTGTTTCCTATTTACAAAAGCATTTATTATTATACCTTAAAATATAATTCAATTGCTATCACTGCCTATAGTAAAAAAAAATATGACTAGCATGGCAAGACTGTTTCCAATTACTTTAGATACAATTTATCCTGCCAATCAAAAATGCCTAAATTGGAAAGACTTTACGGTATGCATGAAATATCAGATATTAATCCAAATATTGTACATTGACCTATATATTCACATGGAACAGAATTTAATCAACTATTTCACAGAATAAATTTCTGCTTTGACAAATGCTAGATTCTTGTGCCATTATAACGGGTATTATATTATATAAAGTATGATGTCAAAGACCAAGGGTCAGTGACTCAGATCCCGATAAATTCTAAGTGTCTCCTGCAAGCTTCCAAGAGGCTGAAATTTCCATCAAAGTTAATGAGAGCTGAGCATACTCAGCATTTCACAGGATTTAGCCCCAGATGACTAATCCCAGAAACACATTATGCAACCTGTCCAGAATGTCCTGCTACCATTAGGAAATGGGATTCAGATATCAAAATTAAGAAAGTAGTTACTTGTCTTTATAGGGCCCAATCATGTGAGGTGGTGACTGTCCTCAATGCCCACACATTCCAGTATAGCATCTCACTGGAGTGCTCCAGCCTTAATGACTATTAGATGTAGGTATGACATCACTGATTCATAATTATAAAAGGTCCCAACATTTTCAGCAGTCAAGGTCCATCCCATATTTTCAAAAATATTGACCATTCATCATTAAACTAATGACTGGAGGTTGTGGGGGTAGTAAATAGGGAATTTCAACTTCTTATTTCTCCCATTACATAAAACACCCTCTAAAGATGTTGTACAAGTCTATTTCTAATACGCTTAATGCAATGTGCAATCATAAGATAACCTAATACATTCAGAAAATGGATTATTTGTGGTTCTGTCTGATCTGAGTCCCAAATGCAGTGGTGTTTATTATACTGTATGATCTCATTTTGATGTACAATAGTTATAATGCTAAGATGCAGCTGTCATTCGCTTTAGAATAAATATATAATATGTAATATAATAAAAATAATAAAGTCACAAGGTAGAAACAGGACAGTGCGTATAAAAATAGGCTCCTTTGATTTAATTATTGATTGAGTTTTTACATATTCAATACATTTAAGATAGTTTTCT
The DNA here is from genome assembly GCA_030068395.1 of Apalone spinifera. Lineage (NCBI taxonomy): Eukaryota > Metazoa > Chordata > Testudines > Trionychidae > Apalone > Apalone spinifera. The sequence continues at coordinate 44,156,451 of CM057845.1, forward strand.
CCAAACATAAAAAAGGTACTCAATATGCAATGTACATACTGCAGTTTTACCTTAGGGATAGATGCAACTTCTATTGCTTTATTAAGCTCTTGCAGTGCTTCCTTATGGAGATTCTGTCTTTGGAAAGCTATAGCTAAATGATAATAGGTTTCAAATAGCTGAAATACACAACCAGAATCTCAAATTATTATTGAAGTTTTAGTATTGCTGAGATTCTGAACAAGTTTAGGAACAGTTTTTAATTTGTTCATAACCAATTAAACTGCTTTTTACCATTTCTCCTGTGCAATCATTGTTTTACATATTTGTATGCTAAAATAATTTCAAATGTATTCCCTCAGCTGCTCCCTAAGAACTATTCACTTTGGGCTAGATTCTTAGCTTAACTTCATTAAAATCAATTGAGGTATGCCACTCTACATCAGCTGAAGGTCTGGCCCTTCAATGATTATCTAGAACATAAAAGTACATTGTTCAGAAGAGAAGCAATATCATTAATATTTCAACTTACAAAGTCTGTAGTTCTCATACTAAGCTAATTATATATAATTAGTAGATCACCTAAATTAACATAAAACACTGCAATCTGAACACAAAACTAAGAAAGCCCAGATTAATAAAATGACATGGATGTAAATCTGCAAGGTGAGAACAAGTGCAAACTGCCTCCATCCTAAAACTTTGTCAGATACAGCTGCATCCAAAGCCTTGGTAAGCAAATGATTTAATGCTCATCTGAATACAATCAAATAATCACAAAGTTGGAAGAGACCTCAGGAGGTCATCGAGACCAACCCCCTGCTAAAAGCAGGATCAATCCCAGCTAAATCATCCCGGCCAGGAGGTTGTCAAGTTGGGACTTAAAAACCCCTAGGAATGGAGATTCCACTATCTCCTTAGATAACCCATTCTAGTGCTTTACCACCCTCCTAATGAAATAGTTTTTCCTAATATCCTACCTAGACCTCCCACACTGCAACTTCAGACCATTGCTCCTCATTTTGTCATCTGTCACCACTCAGAACAGCCTCTCTCCTTCCTCTTTGGAACCCTCCTTCAGGTAATTGAAGACTGCTATCAAATCCCCACCACACACACACACTCTTCTCTTCTGTAAATTACATAAACTCAAATCCCTCAGCCTCCCCTCGTAAATCACGTGCTCCAGCCCCCTAATCATTTTGGCTGCCCGACACTAGACTTTCTCCAATGTGCCCACATCCTTTCTGTAATGGGGGACCCAGAATTGGACACAATGCTCCAGATGTGGCCTCACCAATGCCAAATAAAGATAAATAATCACTTCTCTAGATCGGCTGGCAACATTTCTACTAATGCACCCCAATACGCCATTAGCTTTCTTGGCTACAAGGGCACACTGTTGACTCATCTCCAGCTTCTCATCCACGGTAATTCCCGGGTCCTTTTCTGCAGAACTGACGCTTAGCCAGTCAGTTCCTAGCCAGTATCAGTGCTTGGGATTCTTCCATCCTTGTTGAACCTCATCAGATTTCTTTTGGTCCAATCATCCAATTTGTCTAGGTCAGTCTGGACCTAATTCGTGCCCTCCAGTGTATCTACTTCTCCCCCTAGCTTACTGCCATCTGTGAACTTGCTGAGGGTGCAATCTATCCCATCATCCAGGTCATTAATGAAGATGTTGAACAAAACCAGCTGCACAGCCAACCCTTAGGGCACTCTGCTTTATACCTACTCCCATTGTTCACTACGTGTTGCACCTGATGATCTAGCCAAGTTTCTATCCACCTTGCAGTCCATTTATCCAATCCATACTTCTTTAACTTGCTGGCAAGAATACTGTGGGAGATCGTAACAAAAACTTTGCTAAAATCAAGGTATACCATCATGTCCACTGTCTTCCCCATATTCATAGAGACAGTTACCTCATTATAGAAGGCAATCAGGTTGGTAAGACATGAGTTGCCCTTGGTGAATCCATGCTGACTATTCCTGATTACTTTCCTCTCTTCAAAGTGCTTCAAAATGGATTCCTTGAGGATTCCCTCCATTTTTCTGGGGACCAAGGTGAGGCTGACTAGTCTGTAGTTCCCCAAATTCTCCTTCTTCCCTTTTTTAAAGGTGGGCACTACATTTGCCCTTTTCTAATTGTCCAGGACCTCCCCCGATCACCATGAGTTTTCAAAGATAATGGCCAATGGCTCTGCAATCACATCAGCCAACTCCCTCAGCACCCTCAGATGCATTAGATCTGGCCCCACGCAGGTCCAACTTTTCTAAACAGTTCCTAACCTGTTCTTTCTCCACTGAGGGCTGCTCATTTCCTTCCCATACTGTACTGCCTAGTGCAGCAGTTTGGGAACTGACCTTGTCTGTGAAAACAGAAGCAAAAAAAGCATTGAAAAAGCTTTCCCACATCATCTGTCACTAAATTATCTCCCTCATTCATTAATGAAGATGTTGAACAAAACCAGCTGCACAACCAACCCTTAGGGCACTCTGCCCTCATTCAGTAAGGGTGCTACACCTTCCCTGATCACCCTCTTATTGCTAATATGCCTGTATAAACCTTTCTTGCTACCTTTCACATCCCTTGCTAGCTGCAATTCCAATTGCGCTTTGGCCTTCCTGATTAAACCCTGTATATTCCAACCTTATAATTAAACCCTGTATACTCCAACTTTATATTTATAATCTTCCTTAATCATCTGCCTGTGTTTTCACTTCTTGTAAGCTTCCTTTTTGTGTTTAAGCTCGTCAAAGATTTTACTGTTAAGCCAAGCTTTTCTTACTGTACATTGGGATGTTTTGTTCCTGCTCCTTCAATAAGGCTACTTTAAAATACAGCCAGTTCTCCTGGATTCCTTTCAACCTCATGTTAGTGTCCCATGGGATCCTGTCCATCAGTTCCCAAAGGGAGTCAAGGTCTGCTTTTCTGAAGTCCAGGGTCTCTATTTTGCATCTCTCTTTCCTTCCTTCCTTTGGTCAGGACCCTGAACTCAACCTTCTCATGGTCACTGCTGTCCACATCTACTTCCCCTACTAATTCCTCCATGTTTGTGAGCAGCAGATCAAGCTGAACATGGCCCTTGGTTGGTTCCTTCACACTTGTACTGGGGAGTTGTTCCCAACATTCTCTAAAAATGTCCTTGATTGTTTGTGTACTGTTGTATTGGCCTCCTAACAGATGTCAGGGTGAGAACCAGGTCCTGTGATCCGAGCTTTTGCTACTTGTCTGAAGAAAGCCTTATCTACCTAATCCACCTGATCTGGTGGTCTACAGCACACATCTTCCATGACATCACCCTTGTTGCTCCTGCCTCTAAACTTAACCCAAAAACTCTCAATGGGCTTTTCTCTCATTTTATATTGGAGCTTTGAGCAATCATACTGCTCTTTTACATAGAGTGCAACTCCTGCACCTTTTCTCCCGTCCTTCCTGAACAGTTTATATCGTTCCATGACAGTGCTCCAATCATGTGAGCCTCCCCCCCAAGTCTCTGTTATTCCAATCATATAATCAACCTTCATTAATTTATTTCAGGTTTCTAAAGACAAGTATTTGGAGTTGAAATGAAGAAACATATGGCAGCTGCACACTGAAGCCAATGTTACAGAGAAATATGGCTACATCCTGGGAAAATTCTGGCCCTAGGCTACGTCTTTACTACAGGGATCTATCGGAAAAAGGTACGCAAATAGTGCTCTGAAATTTGAGGCTTTCAGAAGAGGCTTTTCTGAAATTTGGCCCATCTACACTGGGTAGGAGGACAGGGCTTCCAAAAGACCATGTCTGTTCTTCCGCAAAAAAAAAAAAAAAAAAAAAAGAGCAGACGCGTTCCCTGGACATGGCGGAGTTTTTCCAGGATACTATCCCGGAAAAACCCTGTAGTGTAGACATAGCCCTAGTGAAGGCATTAGAAGTTTCACCATTGATTTCAGTAGGGTCAAAATTTAATCTTATGTCTAGGAACACCTGCACAGGAAGCAGGGAAGGAGGTACAGCACCTCAGCAATGGTGGCCATTTTTGTAACAGCTCTTCACCCAAGTATTGTATCTGGTGCATAAAGGACCCATCTCACCAGACACATTATGGGGGAGATGACAATACCACCAATAGCACTGCTCTCCATAACTACAACCATCCATCTGTAGGATGAGATCTACTTCTTACTTTCACCTGAACAGTGTGTTCTCTCAGCTTCCCTGACATCTAGTCAGATAAATGTGGTTCAAATATGTAACTCAGTTATATGTTCTCAAAATTTAATAATTCAGATGTTGGTGTTATCTAAATGAAGGTTCCAATCCAACAACCAAATCCAGATGAAATCTTGCACACATGTTGAGCCCTAGTGATGTCAGGAGTCCATCCAGAAAGATCTGATTGCTGAACTAGAGCCTTATATTGTGATTTTGTAAAACAGTATTTATCCAGTAATGTCAATCCTGGGTGTTCAAATTTAAGCCATGAGTAAAGTCCCCCAAAATCATGTGACTGAATTAAAAATTAAGGTTATTTTAAGGGTTATTTTTATTTGCTTTCTGGTTTCTAAGTCTTTAGAGTTCACATTTTCTCTGCAATTGTGATGGTTAGAAACTTTTTTTAAAATGAAAGCTTAGGTTTTCACAAAATCACATCACTTCAGAAGCTGGGATTTTAAGAAAGACCCTCTATCTAGGCAACTTGTATTAAATGTCAAGATCTGGCAATCCTACTTGTCACCTGAGAAACTATTTTAAAATTACCAGTTGTACATAGTAAGGACCAGGCTCAAAGTCTTTGGGAAGTTCCTCTTTGCTCAAAGTTTTCAAGAGTGCGGTATAATGTCCAACAACCTGAAAGCAAAAAACATAAATGGCAAACTGACCGCGTCAGACACCATGAGAAGCAAAGTTCAACGCTCCGCGGGCAGGAGGCGCACCCCCAGCGGCGTGGCAGAGCACAGGACAGAGCACAAACACCCGCAGCCTGGTGCCACAGCAAGTTATCACTGCAGGGGGGACTTGCCTTGGCTGGGATGAAGAACGTTTACTGGTCGGTAACTGATGTGCAATGAGACCCCCTCACTCCTGCCCCGACCCCGCCTACTCCGGGATAGGGGGCCCCTCCGTCCCGACCCTGCCGGCCCCCAGTGAGCGTGGGAGGGGGCAACGTGACCCGCGCCCTCTGGCGGAGGCGGGCGGAGTCACCTCGCTCCAGCGCAGGGCGCGCTCACAGGCTACCGCGGAGAGCAGCTGCGCCTCGGCCTGCGCCTGCGCCCGGGTTACGGTCCTCGCCGCCACAGAAGAGGGGAAGGAAATGGTCAGACCGGAGGTGGCGAATTGGGGTAGCACGTGGAGCTTGACCGAGGGCGTGGCAAGCAGCGGGTCCCGGGACATGCCGGACCCTGAGGCGGCGCTAGGCGGCCCGCCGCGCTAGGCACAACAGGCCGCGTTTCCATGGCACCGGGGGCGGGGCCGCGGGACGTGAGAGCTGCTCTGAGCCCTCCCGCAGCGTGCGCCTGAGCTGAGCCCTGCGCCCGCGCGGGAGAGCATCACCTCTCTGCCTGCGACCCAGCCCTCCCGCTTTAAAAGGTGGGCGACAGCCAGGGGAGGGATCACGTGAGGATTACGTGTTGTGATCCCTCCCTCTGGGGCATCTGGCGCTGACAGCAGACAGGATACTGGGCTAGATGGACCTTTGGTCTGACCCTGTATGGCCCTTCTTATGTTCCTATAAGGAAAAAACACGTGGGTAAGTGCTGCTTTAGCAAAATGAGAACTTTCCTTCAACCCATTTCTGCTTAAATGTGCCCACCCTCCTCCACCCAGATTTTTTTTTATTTTGTCTTCTTATAGTAAGTGCCAGATTTTTAAAGGGTTTTAGACACCTGAATAATCAGACAGGTGTCAGTAGCCGGGATGGGGCAGTCTATCGTAGTGTTGAAAAAGCCAAAGGTTGGAGACTGAAGTCAGTGGGTACATCTACACTTGCTCCCTATCTGGAGATAGGGATGTAAATGTAGCTGACAGAAAGTGCTAATGAAGCGGGGATTTAAATATCCCACACTTCATTAGCATAATCTCACCGCACGCTATTCTGATCACCAGCTGATTCGAACCAGGAAGTACGCTTCGGGCCGCGTTAGTTCAAATCAAATCCTTTGGTTCATTTTTTGAGGAGTAACATTAGTTCGAACTAAGGGGTTTGATTCGAACTAACGCAGCCCGGAGCGCACTTCCTGGTTCAAATGAGCTGATGATCAGAATAGCGCGCGGGCGAGATTATGCTAATGAAGTGTTTAAATCCCCACTTCATTAGCAATTTCGGTCGGCTACATTTGCATCCCTATCTCGAGATAGGGAGCAAGTGTAGATGTACCCAGTAACACAAGCCAGTCACAACAGCCAAGGGTCAGAGGCAAAATCAGGAGCGGAATAGGAATGTAACAGGAGTAAGGCTAGAGCAAGACAGGTACAAAAGTAATCACAGCTGCAGGCATGGTTTCTTCAGCCAGTCAGGCAGTTCTACTGTAAAGTCTTGCAGCACCTTAAAGACTAACTAAACATGTAGATCAGTGTTTCCCAAATGGTGTTCTGTGGGATTCCGTGAAGTGAAAATAAGGGTTCTCCGAGAAAATTCAATTACAATAACATTTTATGATTTAAAAAAAAATTAAGTATTTATTAATTTTATTGAAAACAATTTTCATTTGTATTTGCTTCAGACAGCCAATTAATACAAAAATTTTAAAGAAGTTTCTCTGATTACATTTTGGGGCAGCTTTTGTCAAGAATATTCAGCTTTATCAAGACGTGCAATTCATCAGTTGTTATCCTTTGCCAGCACATATTTGTGCAAAACTGGGTTCTCGAATTATGTAGCAACAAAAACAAAATACAGAAATCGACTGAATGATTTCCACGCCAGATATGCGAATCCAACTTTCCAGTATTAAACCAAATGTAAAAAGAATTTGCCAAGAAAAAAAGAAAAACCACTCTTCACATTGAAAACTGCTAATATAATGCATATTAGTTTTTGAGCTTTATTTTTTGTACACATTAAATGTGATTTTTGTTTTTAAATATGTGCAATTAAACTAAATGTTGATCTCATGACCTTGTTTAGCATTTGTTTATTATTATCCTTACTCATTTGTGGTCTACTTTTTCAGCTCCATATATAAGACTGTTATTAGGGGTTCTGCAAAATTATTTCGAGTTTAAAAGGGTTCTGTGGACAAATAAAATTGGGAAACACAGATGTAGATGGTATCATGAGCTTTCATGGACACAATCCACTTCTTCAGATGAATGGAGTTAAGGGGTCCAGTTTCCAATAAATAGCAGAGAAAGAGAAGGGATGGAGGAAAAGAGAAGGGGAAAGGGGGGAAATTGTCAATTAGAGTGTCGGTGCTAAATTAAATTGATAGAGTGGGTACTAAGTGCTCTTAAGTACCTTGTGCTTAGTTTTTTATGTCATTAGGATATGGAATGTAGTGGGCCATCCACACCAGGTCTTTCTTTAGACCTCTGTTGCAGGTATTGAACTTGTAAATGAAATTATTTACTAGGGATATTAGAAAACGGTTATTTAATAATCATGTAACTGCTAAATTTCTTAGCGGTTACACAGTTACTCGATACCCTTGGGGGCGGAGCCGGCAGCAAGTACACACCCTGCTACACTCTCAGGGAGCCCCCTGCCACTCCATGTTGCTGCCTCTCTATCAGAGGCAACAGTGCAGGGTGACAGGTGGAAGTGGACCCAGACTTGCTGAGGACAGAGACTGCTCCGTGGAATGATACAGAGGCAGTAGCACAGGGCAGCAGGTGGGTTTCCCCGCACAAACTGGCTCCTGCCTGCCATCCCACATTGCTGCCTTTGGGTATGTCTACACTAGCTCGTTAATTCGAGTTGGGTAGGCAAATCAGGCAACCGGAGTTCCAAATGAAGCCCGGGATTTAAATATCC
>CM057845.1:44176176-44187686 GCA_030068395.1 Apalone spinifera
ATAGATTAGTAAGACAGGATTTCCCTTTACAGAAACCATGTTGACTTTTATCCATCAAATTATGTTCTTCTACATGCTTCACAGTTCTCTACACAAAACTAGCACTATGCTGGAACTTCACAAAAGCAGATGGAGCCACTTTCACTGTGATTATGGCCAATACAATGTCCTGCTTTTCAACACAAAAGACTTCTGACTATTTTACTGCACTCCCGATCTCCACTCCAACAAAAAAACATCCTCCAGGGACACAGGTTATGGTATACTTCTTCCTGGACTGCAGAGTACCAAGGGCTCCTCCACAAATAATAGTGACCATAGGCTCTGATTTACCCTCTAGCTGGAGGCGCTCAACCTTCCACTCCAACTCAGATTCCAATCTTCCACTTAAACCCTCATTCCATCCCTTCCCCCATTCCTCTTTCTGCCTCCTGGAGCTTCCTGAATGCTGCAAATCAGCTGTTTGCACACTCCAGAAGCGCTAGGAAGGTAGAGGTGGAATTTATCAATGGGGCCACTAGTGGGCGAGAGGCACGAGGGGGAGCTTGGCTGCTGGTGAGTGTTCTGCAACTACTAATTTTTCCCCAGAGGTGCTGCAGCCCTCAAGCACCCACTGAGTCAGCACCTACGTCAGTGAAGAGACCCAGGAATTGGAAAAGCTCTTCCTGGTGTTACTGGATGCAGCAAAGTAGAAACAGTGGATTGAATATGCAGAAGGTCTAAACAATACACATTTGAACAGAAGCACCTGGAACCTGGTAAGCCACCTGGGGGCTGGACTCAATAACCTCCTGAGGTCTCTTCCAGCCCTCTGATTCTAAACTCCACACCAGAGCCGGCCCAAGGTATGGGCCAACCGGGCTACCGCCCAGGGCACCCCATTGTAGGGGGCACCACGCAGGGCTGCCGGGCCAGGTGGGGGCAGCACTGCGCTTGCTCTGTGTGCCTGGGGGCGGGGCCGCGCATGTGCTGGGCGCCCAGGGGTGGGGCCGTGCATACGCCAGGTGCCTGGGGGCAGGGCCATGCATGCGCTGTGCGCCCGGTGCAAGGGGCAATGCGCGCCTAGGGGTGGGGCCGCTCATGCGTCGCACTCACAGGGGCGTTGCCACACTCCTGGGGCCCGTGGCACACAAATGGCTCGGGCCAGCACTGCTCCACACATGCCATGAGGCTGCAGATGGAAGCCAATGCTATCACTGCTAAAATCTGTAGACATCAAAACAGTCCGTGGATCAACAGTACTCCAGACGCAGGGATGGTGACAGCTTCTGCTGGCCCCTGAGAAAGGTGGAGGGGCCCCTGGATCTGCACTTTCATAAGGGGTGGGAGCATCAGGAGGAAAGGGTGCGGCCAGGGGCAGCCAGCCCTCTGCACCTCCTAGAATACAGTACTCCTCCCACCCCAGCTCTCAGAATGGCCCAGAGCACATGGCATGAAGTTTCAGCAGTAATTTAAAGGGCCGAGGGTGCTGTTGCAATAGCAGTGGCAGCGGCCAAGAGCCCTGGGCCCCTTTGAATCACTGGGCCCCAGGGCAAGTGTCCCCTTTACCAACACCAACCCCCATCAGCAGGCCTGTGCAGACAAGTCCAGCATCAGGTTCAGCAGGCAGTGTCCATATGCATGCCAGTATACCAGGAGATCAGCGTAGCCATTGCAGTCATGAATTGGCAAAACCAATGAGAAAGATGATATCTATTCGGAGCTCATATATAACCTGGGTCCACTGGCATAGAAATGCATAATGCAGCTTTATCTCAACATCCTGGAGGCTGGTGAAATTCCCTGTATCTGTAGAGAAGCCAAAGTCATTGAACTCATAAAGCCCAGAACACCTGCACATCACCCTTCTAGTTATAAGCCAGTGTCCCTATAAGAGCTCCACTTATAAGATGATTCTGAACCAAATCAGGCCCACTATGGATATCAGCCTAGCCTAGTAACAAACTGGTTTTTGACCACACAGAAGTAGCTCTAAGCAGGTCCTAACTCTCAGTATAAACATCAAGACTGAATTCCAACAAAAAACTAAAGACAGTACTGCTTTCATTGATTTGTCAGTGGCATTTGACAGTCTGGAAGGATGATCTGCTACTGATTGTCCAAAATAATCCCCTGCGTACAGATTATCAGGCTGCTAAACACCATGCTTAGCAGCAAAAGGCGGAATGTATACCTCAGAGGTCAAACCAGCAAGTTGTGCACTTTTAAATAATGACTTACCACAAGGTTCTGTACTTGCTCCAACACTCTTCATTATTTACACAAGTGATCTGCCTGAAACAGTAGCACAGAAGTGTGCATATGAAGAAGATGTGGCATTCACTCAAGCCCATAGCCTTAAAGAACTTGAAGTGACTTTAAAAACATGTAGAAATACTTCCAAAAATGGCTTCTGATACCAGAGTACCAAGGACTCAGCAGTCTCTACTTTCCATCTTGACAATACAATCACATAAAACATATTGACTGTTGAATTTTATGTGAAACTGTGCATTATGACCCAAAGCCAAAATATCTTTGGAGTCATTCTTGACCACACATTGATCTTTCATGACCACCTCAAAAAATAGCCTCTATAGCACAGATTTGCATCAAGATTATTCAGAAGTTAGTGGGAACAAGTTGGGGATTACGGTAGTCACCCTCATAGACTCATAGACTTTAAGATAAGAAGGGGCCATTATGATCATTTAGCCTGACCCCCTGCACAATGCAGTCCACAGAATCTCACTCACCCACTCCTGGAATAATCCTCTCACCTATATCTCAGATATTGAAGTCCTCAAATGATGGTTTAAAGACCCCAAGATGCAGAGAATCCTCAAACAAGTGATCCATGCCCCATGCTACAGAGGAAAGCGAAAAACCTCCAGGGCCTCAGCCAATCTACCCTGGAGGAAAATTCCTTCCTGACCCCAAATATGGTGATCAGCTGAACCCTGAGCATGTGGGCAAGACTCACCAGCCAGACGCCCAGGAAAAAATTCTCTATAGTAACTCCCTAGTTACTTCATTTGCTTCATTGCTTCATTTGCATAATCACCTAATGGTGCTCTTTTGAAAAAGCACCATTTTGAAAGTAAAACTGCGGTCTAGACGCAGTTCTTGCAAAAACTGGGCGCTTTTTCGAAAGATCCTCTTGGGCAAGTTTCTTCGCCTCCAGGTTCGTAGGACCATCTCCTCCATGACATCTACAGTGCTATTGCCAAGGAGGAGAGAGTTACCTCTGTTGCCTGGTAGTGAGATATTTTCTCACTATATATATATATATTCAGAGCTTAGATTACTTTGAGTCTTCACAGAGCTGACACACATAGATATTTTCAATCCTTCCCACAAGGACTGTAGGTTTACTGAACAACAGCACTTTATCTCTCTGGTGGATCAGTTTGAAGGCAATCCATTTAAACCTACTTTGTGGCAGAGATGGGAATTAACAATTCCATCAAACAGGAAAAATAGCTTAATCAGGCTTTTTAAAAGGGAGCCAGTGTTGTTACATTAACAATTAATGATGCAGCTGGCAGGCAGGATGAGTTGTATGAAAGATCTTTATTAAGCATGCTGGGTGGCCTCCAGGGCTACCAGGGCCCTAGATTTTGAGCAAAACATCTTGTGCTCCATCTTACATACCTGAGTCTTTGGTGCTATATCAAACTAGATCTTTCCTGAAACCTGACTCTTTTCCCCAGTTCCATTTACCATATTATATATGTGGCCTTCTTGCATGAGAGACAACTCCCAAAAATGTAAGGGCCTGAATATCAGACACCGTAATAAATTATGGTATTTGCACCTGGTGAGAGTAAATAGTGCAGAACACCTAATGCTAAGAGGCTATGTTTATGTCTATCCAGACATTTTCCACTCCCTCTTGACTGAAATTGCAACTCTGCATGCCCTTCACCCTCACAACTGATCCCCTATTAATTGGGTATCTGCTCACCATTAAAATGCAGGCACATCTGTAATGGAACTCAGTAGCAATCTAAGGACTTGTCTACACTAGGAAATAATTTCAAAATAAGTAAAAATTGAAATAATAGCTCCCCAGATAACAAAATTGAAATAGTGTGTCCACTCTACAAAGCAGCATTGAAATAGCTCAGAATTATTTCAAAATAGCATGCCCACACTGATTGGAGTCTGCTTTGCACTTATAGCCCCCTTAAGCACTCCGGGGAGAGCACTAGGAAGGCAGATATTTCCTGTGACTGCTTGGTCAGGCAAGCTGAGATATGTGCTTTCAGGGTTTCCTCTCCACAGTTGTGTCTCACATACCACTCCTATACCGCCTCCCCTCTCATGAGACACCAAACTGATGCAGTGTGCTCTGGTTGCCCTTGCGGATGCCACAGCACTCACATCATGGAGCTGGTGCTTCTGCAAAGCAGTGCCAGGCTCATAGGCCTTGAGCTGAGCCTCATGGCACAGTTCGTCCAACTGCCCACATGCTGCTCCAGCAGGACAACAACCAGCCCCAACCGAAAGACTCCTTCAGCCAGGTCCTAGCATTCCTGCTGCTGCTAATGTCCCTCAATCCTCTGGACGCTATGGAACAGGGCTTCTGGCAGAGAGAGACCAGTTCCAATTAGTGGGACCACATCAGCCTTCAGTGATGGGACAACCAGTAGTGGCTCCAGAACTTCCACATGCGGAAGGCAACTTTCCTGGAACTCTGCAAATGACTTGCCCCCTGCCCTGAGATGACAGGACACCCATCTGCGACCCACCAACTTCCTGCAGAAGCGCGTCACCATCATCCTCTGGAAGCTCGTCTCACTGGACAGCTACCACTCCATTGGAAACCAGTTTGGCGTGGGGAAATCCATAGCTGGAGCTGTGCTCATGCAGGAAGCCATGGCCATCAACAATGTCCTGCTGCAAAGGGTTGTTACTCTGGGCAACATCAACACCATCATCGATGGCTTTTCTGGCATGGTCTTCTCCAACTGTGGGGGGCCATAGACAGCACTCATAACGTCAGCCTGGCCCCCAACCACCATGCCTTGGATTGTATCAACAGGAAGAGGTATTTTTCAATGGTGCTGCAGGCCCTCATGGATCATAAAGTTCATCGACATCAATGTCGGGTGGTCAGGTAAGGTACACATGCCTACATATTCTGAAACTCATGCCTGTTCCAGAAGATGAACGCTGGCACTTTTATTCCTGACCACACCATCAGGGTCTGGGATGTGGACATGCCCATGTGCATCCTACACAACGCAACCTGCCCCTTGTTCCCCTGGCTGATAACGCCCTACACGGCAGCCTGGATGTCACCATGGAGAACTTCAATGCCAGGCTCAGCAGGTGCACATGGTTGTGGAGTGGGCATTTGGCTGCTTGAAGGGGAAGTTCAGGAGTCTCTTCACCCACCTGGACCTCAGTGAGTGAAACAGTCCCTTTGTGGTGGCAGCCTGCTGCATGCTCCGCATCCTCTGAAGAGCAAGACTTTCCTGCCAGGGTGGTGGGCAGGAGCTGAGCGACTGGCCAAGGCTTATGAGCAACCGGACACTAGTGCCATCAGGAGAGCACATCAGTGGGCTGTGCTCATCTGGAAGGCCTTGAGGGAAAGTTTCAGCCAAGGTCACCTGTGAGATTCTCTCCCGGGCCTCTCCACAAGGGGTCCCTGCATTGCCCATGTGTGCCTTTCCTCCCCCAACCCTCTCTTCCCCTACCCTCTCTTTCCACCTCCCCTCCCCTGCAGAGCAAATAAAAAAGCCCCCTTTTTTTTAAAACAAACCCTGATTATTGGGGATATAAAACAGAGGAGGGACTGGGGAAATAACCTGGAATGGGGTAGTGGGAGAGAAGAGGGAGGGTTCAGGGATGGTGGGACTGGGAGGTGTGCCTGCCTCAGTCAGCTCTGTAGGCCTCAGTTACCCTGGAGGTCCCACCACTCCGTGTTCAAGGGCCCCAGGAGCCCCTGGAGAGGCTAAGAGGAGAAGCCAGGAGGGCAGGGGTGGGGGCAGGGAGGTGGCTGGTGACTCACTCCATGCATGAGGCCATGTGCTCCTTCACTGAGGTGGTGGAGGAGCACATGGCCTCATGATGGCTCAACAGCTGGTCCTAGGTGGCCTTCTGCTGTTCCTGGTCAGCCTGGCACACCTCCCAATCGGCATCCCACTCCTGACACTCATCATTGAGCCCACTGATGAGGGAATGGAGGCTGGCCAGCTGGCCCCACAGTAGATCTTTGTGGGTTTTCTTTCTCTGGAGGCTCCCACAAAGTTGTGAGGATGGTGTGGGAAGTGGTGGATGTGCCACACGTGCAGCTGGCCAAGCTGTGAAGAAAAGTGACAAGAGCAGTCATCCCAGGAGATACTGTGCATGAAGCCTGGCCATCATCTCTAAGCCAACACCCAAGGCCACAGTTCAGACCATGACAATGTGCTTCGAGCAAAGCCATCTCTTGCCTAGACAGTGGGCACTTTCCTGGATGGGCATGGACTTCTCAGGGGAGCATCACTACCACCACATTCTGGAGACAAGCAGGCATAGGAAGGTGCCACCCAGGCCAGGAACCTGTAGGTGGGAGAGGGGGACAGGGCAGCTCAGCCTCCTTCGGTGTCCCATGCATGCCGGGTTCAGCACTGGCGGCATCCCACACAGAGAGAACTTCTATCCCTACCCGCTGGAGGGTGGCGGTAGCAGAAGTGTGAGTGAGCAACGGAGGCCACTTGGAGAGAGAGTGCTACTGGGGGGTCCCCTCCTCTTCCGCCCCCTGCAAGTTCCCAACAGGGGATCAGTCTCCTCTGCATCACTGTGCTTGACCGTGAGCTGATGCTGCCCAAGTGCAGGCATGACCGTGTGTCATGTGCAGCACTGCTGTGTGTTTCCACACCTTACTGGTGGCTTGTCATGGGAAGGTATCCCATAACAGCAGCCAGAGTAAGGCAGTCCACTCCAGGAAACTTGTGAGTAGGACCAAGCAATTCCTGAGTGAGACTGTCATGAGGCTGAGTGCTCCGGACTTGCGCTCCATGTACACACACATGCATGGGCTGTAATGTGATCTCCTCTTCCCCCCCAGGCTGAATGTGTGAATAGCAGAAGAGCCTTCCCCAGGAACTCACCTGAAATGCCTTCCCCAAATTCGTCTGATGCCTGGGAGATATCCTGGGAGTGGGGGAACTAGCTCAAGGCTAAGGAGCAGGTCCTGGCTTGCAGGCATGGTCAACTGGCTGGCCTGCTCCTCCACCTCCTCTTCATCATTGTCCTCCACTACCCCTCCCTTGTGAAGGCTGACACTGGGCTTGTCCTGGCCAGGCTCTACAATGATGGGGGAAGGGGAGGGGACTGTCCCCCCTCCCAGGATGGCATCAGGCTGTTCATAATAAGAGCATGTGTGTAATGCCACCCCAGAGCATCCTCACTGTTACTTGGCTTATTGTAGACCTGCCTGAGCTCTTTAATTTTCATGTGGACCTGGTCAAGGGTTCATGTGTGTCCCTTCTTGGCCAGGCTGGTGGCCATCCAGCCATAGACCTCAGTGTTGCACTTTCTGATGGAGATCCTGGAGTTTGTTCTCTTCGCCCCAGGATCTCCGCACCAGTCTAGGTCAGTGCTCTTCTGTGTCCCCAGCCAGGGTCAGTTGAAGGTGCTGTGGGAGTGCTGGCAGCTGGGGGGGAGGGCGGGAGCAATAAGCATTATTCTTCATGGAAAGCAGGAGTTATTATTTTGAAATAACCAGCCCATTATTTCAAAACAGCAGGCTTGGTAATGTGGGAGCTCTGCTTCTTATTTCATAATAATGGGGGTTATTTCAAAAGAACTCCCTAGTGTAGACCAGGGCTAACAGTGCACAGCAACGCTAGACAGCAGTGTAGGGCAGTAAGTGAACATGACTAAGGAAGCCATTTGCAATGCACAATTAATTTTGTATTACAAAATTCTGGAAGTACATGACATATTAATGAGCACCATCTACTGGCACTTTATTAACTATTTACATGTATACAAATATTCTCACTCTTTTAACAGAAAATATGGAAGGAGATTTGCTAAGCAACATGTAATTACTCATGTTGTAATTTTAGCCTCAGTGTTCAGGTCAAATCCAATGATGCCAAACTCTGCCATTGACTCTAAATTGTCAGAACTTTAGTTTTATATCTTACTTGAATGCTTTAACAGTATCTCCATGAATACTGTACTTCTGTTAATACTGTGCTCATACAGTGGCCCAACACAACCTCAGGGCTTGTCTGTTCATGAAAGTTAATATGGAATAAAGAAGGGTGTGAATTTAAAGCAGATTAACTATTTCTGGTTAACTTTATGGCTATATCTAAACGAGGTTTACCAGAGCGGCCAACAAAGGTTTCCCTTGCCGACCGTGGTGCGTCTAGACTGATTGTCGGCACAGCGTGGCGGCCATTTTTATTTTAATGAAGCAGGGATTATTTAAATCCCTGCTTCTTTGCCTATGCCGAATAAACTATTTTACATGGCTCTAGACATAGTCTATGTTATATATTATATTCCAGAATCAAAGCTATTTATTCCACACTAGAATTATTCGAAGCATCAAGAAGCATGTGGACAAGGGTAATCCAGTGGATATAACGTACTTGGACTTTCACAGTTTTGGACACCAAAGGCCCTTAAGCAAAGTAATCAGTGATGGAATAAGAGGGATGGTCCTCTCATGAATCAGTAGTTGATTAAAAGAAAACAAAGGGTAAGAGTATATGGTCAGTTTTCACAATGAAAGGAAGTAAATGGGGTCTCCAAGGATCTATGCAGTTCAATATATTCACAAATGATCTAGAAAAGGAGGTAAACAGCTAGGAGGCAACATCTGAGGATAATACATTACTCAAGATAGTCCAAAGATAAGTCCAAAGCTGAATGTGAAGAGTTACAACTGGATCTCACTGGGTGATGGAATAACAAAATATAGGAGAAATGCAATGGTGCTGTGTGCAAAGTAATGCACACTCAAAAAGGAAAAAAAGCCCAACTATAACATGATGAGGTCTAAATTGGCTGTTACCCAGTCAAGAACAAGATCTTGGGGTCATCGTGAAAATATTTGCTTAATGTGCAATGACAGTAAAAAAAGCTAACACATGTTAGGCATTATTAGCAAAATAGTAGATAATAAAATAGACAATGTCATAATACCACTATATAAACTGCAGGTACACCCATACTTTGAATTATTTGTGTAGTTCTAGTCACTCCATCTCAAAAAAGATATATTAGAATTGGAAAAGGTGTAGAGAATGGTAGCAAAAGGGCTTAAAGATGTGGAACAGCTGGAGAGATTAAAAAGACTGAGACAGTTCAGTTTATAAAAAGAGGAGAATAAGAGAAGCTATGATAAACATCTGTAAAATCATGAATGGTGTGGTATTTAACTCTTCACAGAACACAAGAACCAGGTGTCACCCAATGAAATTAATAGGCAGTAGGTTTTAAATCAATTTAAGGATGTATTTCTTCACACAAACACTCAGCCTACGGAACAACTCTTTTCCAGGGATGTTGTGCACACTAAAATTATTACTTGTTTCAAAAATGATTATATAAGTTCCTGCCCCTAAAACTCTGACTGTCAGAGGTTGGTACTAGATGAAAGGGGGTGGCTCACTCAATAATTGCCCAATCTGTAAATTCCTTTGAATCATATGTCACAAACCACTGTCAGAAAGACAGGGTAATATGTTCAATAGCCCATTGTTCTGATCCAGCATGGCCATTCTCATTTTTCTATGTTAATCCACTTCCAGAGTGGATTAAACTAATTCCAAATAAGAGTTTGTTTAATTCAGATTAAGGTAGGATGTGATTTTGAAGCAGAATTTAAATCCTGATTAACTCTCTGTGGGTCTGTCTCCACTATGAGGTGGATTAATGCTGTGGCAATCGAGCTAGCAGAGATCAATTTAGTGGGTCTAGTGAAGACTCACTAAATTGACCACTGATCACACTTCCATCAACTCCAAAAATCCACTAGAATGAGATGAGTAAGGGGGTCCAGCATGATGTGGACTCTGCTGGAAATAGATCCAAGTCAATTTGAGTTATGATACTAATGTAACTCAAATTATGTAGTTTAGATTGACTTGTTTCTATAGTGTAGACCTGCCCTGTGTGAATGCTTTTATCCTGGAATAAGAACACCTTATTCCAAATTACTCTATGCAGTGTTGTTATAGCCAGTGTTGGTCCCAGGATATTAGATAAACTAGGTTGGGGAGGCAGTGTCTTTTATGGGGCTGATAAAAGATGTGACCTCATTCAACTTCCCCCATATTCCAAAATGTGATCCATTTGGAAATGGATTACATTAATTCAGAATCAGGCACTATTATTCCGGACTAAATATGCCCACACAGGGCTTGTTTACACTACAGAGAAGATCAACTCTCTGGAGATCAATCTGCTAGCATTCAGTTTAGTGGGTCTACTGCAGCTCCCCAAACTGAACGCTGAGGGCAGCCCCTACTGGCGTTGCGTACTCCCATTCTATGAGGAGTAAGGGAAGCTGACAGGAGCACGTGCTTCAGTAGGCCTCTCACAGTGTAGATGCTGTGGTGGCTTGTCTTAAGGTAAGCCAAATCCAGCTACACATTTTGCATAGCTGGATGGAGTACTGTAAGCCGATTTGCCTGGTCTAGTGTAGACCAGGCCACAGGGAGTTTGGTATAGCTATTTTGGAATAACTCTCCATGTAACCAAATTGTCAAAGGGAAGCGTGTCACCTGCATAATACTCTTATCATTTTCTACGATGCCTGGGGTTTTCCTTGCAAATCTTCCCTCCAAAGACTGACCAAAACCAAGCCTCCTTTGGGAGTGTGAGACCTGATGAGAATTAACCAATTAACTAAAGGGGATGTTTTAGTGTTGTTATACTCCATCTTCATGACAAGAAACATTTGAAAAGAAGATATCTCACCAGGAGTATTGCTGGGTAAAAAAGTTGAAAGAAAACACAGTGTCTTCTGAATTTTAATAACACTGTGCTGTTGGAGCTCTGTGTACAGAAAGGAAATGGTCTGGGTTGTGAGTACAATTGTGTGTAATTAGGAACCACTAAAATAACCTTTGTGTAAGTGACTCTGAGAATGAAGCATAACATTGTAAAATGAGAGACCTAAAATTAGGTGTAATGCTGAATGAATAATGGATAGCTGGAAGGTTTTGGAGCGTGCCTGTGGAATGCAGAGTTTCTCCTTGTTGTATGTAGCTAAAACAAAAAAGAAGCTAAGTTATCTTCAGTTCTTCAAAGTACCTTAACGTTTTGAACAACACTTCACAAATCAAATGCCTCCCTTATTAGCATGGGTAGTACAGTGTCATTTGCTGTAGTTTAAACCTTGGAACTGCCAGAGGAAAGAACAAAAAAAGGCTAAAGTGCATGTAAGGCTGTTAATCAACAGAAGAAAAATAAACTCATTATCTCTTTGTCTGTCTCTCTGGCTGTGTCTAGACTGGCCGGTTTTTCCAGAAAATCAGCCGCTTTTCTGGAAAAACTTGCCAGCTGTCTACACT
>CM057845.1:44207692-44223195 GCA_030068395.1 Apalone spinifera
TTTGGCTGTGTAATCGCTAGTAAAGTTATTTTGAAATAACTTTGCTGTGTAGACATACCCTAAGGTGCCACAGAAATTCTCATTGTTTTCACTCACTGAATGCTATTTTTTAGTAATGTTCCCGAAGGTGTAATATTGCTTTGCACATGTACAGTTTCTCTGTGTTACATTGTAATAGGTTTAATATTATTATAGCATTGTTATATTTACTATTTATATATAATATATATTTATTGTTATTATACATAATATTTATTATATTATTAAAGCAATATTATAGCATTGTATTTGGGGCTTAAAACATATATAAGGGGGTCAATGTGTACCATACCATGCAACATTGTATTGCTATATGTTTTGGGTAATCTATTGCATTGCCTTAGTACAAGACTTTTAAATGCTATGCTAATTTGTGTTATGCTATGTATCGTGTATCACAATGTATTCTTTCTTGATTATTAAAATTATTTCCTTTAAAATAAATATTTTGTATTCAAAGAATTACTGCTTGAGTGCCAATCCTTTGAACAGAAGGCTGTATCCATGTTCTGTCACAGGTTAACAGAATTGGTCCATTCTGTGGAGTCCAGTGATTGTCAGAGACAATTCCTCAAGCACAAGTCATGTCTGGTTACCCACTGAAGTGGGCCAGATTGGCAATTGGTTTACAGTTATAGGCAGGCACTTATTGAAGTGCCTTGGATCCAGATTTGGGGGTAATCATCTAACACATAAAGCCACAAACATTTGACAACTGACATCTACTTTCGGTCATTACCAGCCTGGCCTGAATTTGTTATATTACAGAATTTACTTTTTTTAATATTAAATTTTGTTATTTTAAACTAAGCAGCACATTGATATTTCTATTGAAGCAAGAGTAAACCATCAGACAACAAGGTAGAACCAGGTATATTTAGAAGTCATGTCATCCTCTTAATACAAACAATATACAAGCAAATGTAGAACTTGTTCATGGTAAAAATACTCACTGATCAGGATATGCATTGAAACTCTTCTCACTGAAAACTGCATTGTTCTCTACAGGTGGAACCTCCCTTGGCCTGGCACCCTTGAGACCTGACCAGGCTCAAGCCAGGAAATTTGCCAGGCCAAGGGAGGTCAGTGCTGGCCCTTTTCCTTCCACTAGGGCTCCACTTCCAGCAACTGGCCCTGAGGCTCTAGGACTTTGTTCCTGGCCTCCATGCCCTGGTACACCAGAGCAGCAGGGCTCTATTTCCAGCTGCTGGCCCTCAGGCTCTGTTCTTCCCTAGTACAGCAACACTCTTGGCCCCAGCCCACCTATTTTACCCTGTAAGTTCTCCAGCCCTGTAGTATACATGCAGTTGCCAACACTGCAGGACCAGGGAAATCTGGATTACAGAGGTTCAACCTGAAATAGAAAAATAGCCGTTTTCTTCTGTGGGTAGTAAAACCTAGGGACTCTGACCGTTAGACCATGTGGAAACCTATTAACAATACACCCAATTCATTATAAATCCCAGGAGCCAAGTCTAACCTGCAAAACTTTACTCATATAAACAGGATCACGTACTAGTTTCCATTTTTAATTTAGAAGTTATTAGAAATTTAGGCCCAGATCCTGCAAGACATTTTGCTCACATGGAGCTATTTGCAAGAGTGGGGCCTTAGTGAAGCATCTCAGAGTCAAATGGCCAGAGCTAAACATGTTGTTACATCCATATATTCAAGCTTGAACAAAACAGAAAATATAGAGGATGTAAATCTGTGCAGTGTTAAAAGCTCCATTTTCTTCAGGTTGCTTTTCAATGGTTGTTATGGCACCTGCTAAATCTGAATAGTTAAGTAAGTCACCTGGTTACATGGGAGTACAGATGAAAACAAATGAATATACTGAGAATAGTTTTCATTGCACAGATCTACTGTGCTGTTGCTTCCAGTTTTGAATGAGTAAATAAATAGTTACGAAGATAAGGAGACGATGGCATTTGACCTGTGAAGCGATTTCCTTCCTTCTCCAAAATTCCTGATTGGTTTAGATGATTTAATATCATGTTGTTTATATTCTTAAGATCTTCTGTATTCTTCCTTCCAAATGCTAGTTGGTTCGACACTTCATTCATCTTGTTGCCAGTGTGAACTTTAAAAGAAAAGTACTTTATGTTAAACTGGTAACATATAAACCAAATGGAGCATTGTGACTTGGTGCATGCCTGTGGGAAATGGAATGGAATGTATTCTGCTCAAAGACATAACAACAAGATGACAGTTCAGAAACCTAATTGGACAAGGTTGTGTGTTGAGCAGTCATGGTCTGACTGAATTCTTTCACAACTGATTTTTGTTTTTCAATCTAGTGTAGTACAATCAGCGGTGAAAGTAACTTAAAATTTCTTACAGGTTCTGTTCTATTGCCATCCGGGTCCCTGCCAACTCTTTAAATAGCTCCCTGCTGGCTTTTGCCGCAGCTCAGCCAGCTCTCGCTGGAGCTACACACCAGGGCACACTCTCTTACTTTCACTTCTGAGTATAATGCAAAAAATATACTGGTTAAGAAGCTGCACATATGCTCTTAAGATGGGCAATCTTCTCATTTCCATCCATAGAACATTTTCTTATTTGAGCACTGAAAAATTTATCCCTATGTTTAGTCACAAAACATTCATTTGCCCCTTCAGGCACAATCACTAAATAAATCACAGAGACTTAGGACTAGAACCAGACCTTTCATTTCCCCAAATATAGGTCTCTACCATCTGAGTTAAAAGAGAACTCCTACCACTCTTAGTATTAATATATACACACACAAACTCAAAACCTTGTAGAAAATTTTGTCTAACTAGAGATGTCCCAAATATATAAAGTACTGGCTTCACTTTTTCTAGGTATCTAGATGGAGAGATACAGGAGTTCTCTTTTAACTCAGATGGTAGAGAACTATGTTTGGGGAAATGAAGGGTTCTGGTTCTAGTCCTAAATTTCTGTGATTTATTTAGTGATTGTGCCTGACAGGGTTTATGAATGTTTTGTGACCAGACATAGGGATAAATCTTTCAGCACTTAACACTGCACAGATTTACATCCACTTCATTTATAGTTAGATATAACTCCAGTCAAGCCAATACATTATGTACTTGGGCCTTCTCTAATTAGACAAAACTTTCCCCAAGGTTCTGAGTTTGATAGGAGCTTTAATTCAACAGCAAACTTCCAATTCTTGATGAACCTATGTCTGGAGATTGCAGACATAACACTAGATAGAACTCATGACTGGGAGAAAAACCATGGGACTTCAGCTCCCAGAATGCAGGCCGCTACCCACTTTGGGTCCAAATAGAATGCCTGTAATTAATTATATTAGTGGATCCCTTACCCTCTTTGCCACCTAATCACTACACAGCAATATTATTCATTCATAATATAAAGCCAAAACTTGCAACAGTGACACTTCCTGTTAAGCAAATTTGGTGTCATTGTAAAGCAATTTAATAAGGGCTTCTCAGGTACGAAGATCCCCTGTGCAGCCTTTACTTCCCTAAAAGCTAGAGCTACAGAGCTATTTCAGGATACCAAAAGTATCCTGAAATAGCTATTCCACATCTATTGAAGCAACCCTCTATTTCAAAATAGATTTTGAAATAATGGGCTTCTTATTCCAACATTCTGGTAAGCCTCATTCCTTGAGGGTTATGGGGAATTTCAGAATAGCGAGTTATTTCAAAATTTAGTGCTGTGTAGATAGTGCCAAATTCTGAAATAAGCTATTTCAAAATAGCATTGAAATAAGTTACACAATTTGGATAGAGCAAATCGTGTAGCTTATTTCAAGCTAAGGGTGCTGTGTAGATGCAGCCTAACAGTCCAAGACTGCTTTGCCAACAGGCTCTATTATGAGTCCAGAAATGGCATTAGTGGAGACAGCTCAGGAAAGAATGGATGAAAGTTTCTGATTAAAAAGAGAGTGAGGAATTTGTAACATGCTCTAGCTAGAGCCATAACATAGGGGAAACATCCTCCTGGCAAAAGGCCCCAAGGGCTCATTCCCCCAGCATCCTGAGCAACATTAGCAGAACCACCCGTTCTTATCTAACACCACAGCATGAGCAATGATTCAAGGGTAGCCTGTGGCTGTTGGCTAGGCAGCATTACCGGTACTGACCTTACAAACAGATAATTATCTTTACCGAGGTGTTGCTGTTAGTCAATTCTGAGATCACATCTGATTTTTTTTTCAGGCTCTTTTTGTTTGGGGAATTCTTTGCACCAGATTATTTCCACTCAGCTCTTAGCTCTGGAACCTGAAGCCCTCAGACTAAACTATCTCCATGGCAACTGAGCTAAATTCACCCCACATGTTACTCCATCAGCCTTACACAAGGAAAAAAATTCTGGAGAAGAAAAGAAAAAGGATGTTTTCAAAACATGCCCCAGCAGTACAATCATCTTGAAAACAAAGCACTCTGCTTTACAAACATTTCCAGGCACTATGGCAGGGGTGGGGAACCTTTTTTGGCTCAGGGGCCCCTGACCCACAGGAAAATCAGTCACGCAGGAGGCAGCTGGGGCTGGAGTGCCAGCATAGGCTTCCCACTGTGGGAGGAAGGGAGGAACCTGGCAGCCAGATCCAGGCAAGCTGGGCACTGCATCTGGCCCCTGGGCCTTAGGTTCCCCACTCCTGAACTACAACACAACACAGCATTGCTGAGGTATATTTAAAATAACTGTTCTTATCACTTCAAGATTAAACACAGGTTGTTTAAAATCCTCCTTTAAGGTCTGGGCCACACTGATAGTCTGCTGCTGGGCTCGGCTGATGAAGTAGCATGAAAAGCATACACTAGCTTTTTAAAGATTGCCCTGCCGGCTTTGCTTAAGTTGGCACACACAGCAGCCCCTCTACAAGACATTTTTAGCTTAATTAACTTCTACCCCTTGTCCTGAGAGAATGGGTTCTAGGATAAAACTGGTGCAGTGCTATGGAGAGAGTCACCCGTGTTCTTGTTCTGGGGGTAAGAAAGCAGGTCTGAATAATTCTCTGGCCTAGGTGTCAAATCTAAGACATGTTCCAGTGAACATCAGTCACTTTACATTTCAGGAGGGATCTAACTCTCCCATCTTGGGACACCAGTTATCCATGTTTTAGTTTGCAGAGCCATTTTAACTGCAACATATTTAAATGATCCAATACAGTAGTGTAGCTCCTGTTTACATAGTGTGGCTTTCTGTCCCACTCCAGTAGTTGGAGCAGAAAGGCTTGTAAGTCTGAAATCTCAGATGTAGCTTCTGGGTCTCTTTAGCTCAAGGATTAGAACAGCGGTCTCAACCTGCATCCCACAAGCCATTGTGGCTGACTCAGCAGAGTTGTGCCCATGTGACATTCTTAGCGCCATACAGGTGGTATTGGATGCATATACAGCCCACAATGGTAAATAGGTCGAGGACCACTGGACTAGAAGCTCATGCTTTTAGATCCAGAAGTTCCCCAGATTCAATGCCTAATGCCAATTACCAATCCAGGTGTTATGACAGCATGTTACAATGGAACTCCCCTAAGCTATTCAAACACTTCCTTCCTTTGACTGACCAAGTTATTTATAAGAACCAAGTTATTTATAAGTGTTCTACTTACTTATTAAGAATATTACAAATGAAACAAGCACCAAACTGACAATCAAAATAATTATCAGTATGACAAAGAACAAATGTTGGCTTCTCATGCTGCTCCATGTCATCAAACTGCCAGTGTTCTCTTCCTCCTGGGTTCCTATGGAATGAAAATAATATTCTGCTAAGAAACTGATTGGAGATAATTAGGAAAACAATTAACAAAAAGCCTCTAGTGCTAAGTACAGAGAAGCCAGAATACACCCAAACTTGGGTCCATTTCTGTTTCTAAGCTGGAGACAGGCACCATGTTATTAAAACCTTGAACTGTTTCCAGTTAAATTGCAGTCCTGTTCCAAAAAGCAATGCTTGCTTAACAGATTCACTCCCTTTATGCAGGCAGGGTTATAACAGCTCACTTTAGTGACAAAAATATTTTGCTGCTTTTCACTCTGATACCGATAGAACCATACAGATAAGGGAGAGTGAACAACACTCCTTTCCACATTGGGAATCATCACCTGACCAGTTCTGCAACTCTGCTTATATCAATGGGCCTACACAGGCTGAGAACCTAATTTGGCCTGCAGAACCCTTATCTCTTACAATATGGCACGAGAAGGGAAACCCCAGTTTTACTTTCCCTGAATGGGCAGCACTGGACGTTAGACTATATTAGAGCTTGTTGGGACATTTTCTTTAAATATACTGTTTCACTAAAGTGAAGATGTATGGAGTTTGGTGAAGTTTTTGTCAGCCAAGACTTTCCTGGCCCTTCCAAGAAAATAGAGAATGGGAGACCCAAATAAAAAGCTAACATTTTTGGATCCACAAAGCCATTTGATCCACAAATAGCCCACACAACTCTATTTTGTGAAAACATTTGGAATATTTTGATTTGTTCCTATGCAAATTGAAAACAATATCTGAGGCCTGAAAAAGTTATCATGAAATGGAATGGTCCTTCTCCATCCGGATTTAGTATATACAACTAAGTACGTGTGGCAGCGGGTAAGAGGTATAGCCACTTTCCGCCCCTCCTCAAGGTGCAAGACTGGGCACTAAAGGATAACCAGTTAGGTATTCTTTCACTGAAATTTGTGGGGCAAGCCAGCTTTCTTGCTATTTAGGAACTTTAGTGGGTGACAGGACAGGTCCCTCTTGAAAAACAAAACAGTTAAGTATGGGGTGGATATAGTGAAGGGGTAGGGAAGATAGTAGGAACCAGGATCTGAATCCTCTTTAGAGTTCTTGAACACAACTGAGAGTTTTGAGTGTACCTCAGTTTCACATTTGAGCAGCATTTGCCCTAGGAAACCTTTTAGGGAAATTCTGTAGCCTGTGCTATACAGGTCAAATTAGGTGATCACAATGACTCTCTCAGGCCTGGGAATCTATGGTCCACTGTCTAAAATCACAGGTTGGAAAGAGGATGGATGTGGGTCTCTGCTCATAGAAAGGGAAAGACTAGAGGCTTGAGACTAGCATGGGCAGTCCACAGAGGAGAGGTTAAAGATGGGGTTACCCTAAAAATGGGACAGAAATCACAGCTGCATATGACAATCTGCTATGAAAAATGTCTTCCCAGGTTTCTATCAGTGTGGTGTTGAAGTTGTAAGACTCATGGGGCTTTGCAGTTAAGCTGATGATGATAAAGAAGGGAAAGGATTGTGTGTGCTGTAACAGCACTTTAATAATGAGTAGACATAGGGTTCAGGAGTTCACTGAACTAGTCAGAGATCCTGGGGAGTATTTTTGCTGTCCTTTTATTGCATTGAATGTGTTCCTGCCTGTGGATAAGGTAAAGCCTGCAGCTTTTTAATATTTGGGGTTTTTTTATTATCATGCCCTCAGCCTTCATAACAAATCAAATTTGTACTAAATGCCACTACCACAGATACTGCTTCCTAGCCAGAATAATAATGATGGGAGAGCTGCTTTCACGGTCTCTCATGCATTGCAAGCTATCAATAGAGTTCTCATAAATGCCACTTGTCTGTTCTGTCTAATGAATGCTTCATACTAACCAACTGGCCAAATGTGCCAACTTACGCTATTGTAAGCAACCAGTGAACAAGGATTCCTGCCAAGCTGAAAACAATGAGAACATTTTATGTTGTGAAGCAAAAAGTAATTGGTATGGTGCACCTACCAAAATTAGAAGCTTTTTATTTTAGAAAACTGCTTTAAAATTATGGCTAATGTGTTGCCTTGGATTTAGTGATGTCAGGTCATATTAAGCCACTGAGCTAAAGAAAAGTCATGCATACTGCATCACAAGCAACGTTGAAACATCTTTTTTTTTTTAAACTCAAATCTGGTATTTTCCATAGAAAATGGTAGCATTGTCCCATGCATTTTTAATGATTATCAGAGGATGGAAAATGCTCAAACAATCCAGGGACAAAGGTGGAAGCAACGGATATAGTATAGCTTGACTTGCATAGGGCTTTTGATACCATCTCACATGACCTGCTCATAAATAAACCAGGGAAATATAGCTAGAAAAAGCTATTACATGGTGAGTGCACAAGATAAGGACAAAATGGAGAAAATTCAAAAGAGAGTAACAAAAGGGATTCAAGGCCCAGAAAACATGACTTCAGAGGAAAGATTGAAAAAACTGGGGCAGTTTAGTCCATAAAAAAGAAGAGGAGACAACACTCCAAGTCTGTAAAAGGTTGTTATAAAAAGGAGGATGATAAATTATTCTCTTGAACCATTGAGGACAGGACAAGAAGTAATGGGCTTAAACTGCAGCAAAGGAGATTTAGGATGACATTAGGGGAAAAATCCTGATTGTAAGGGTAGTAGAACAAATTACCTGAGAAGGTTGTAGAATCTCCATCACTGGAGATTTTTAAGAACAGGTTAGACAAATACCTGTCAGGGATGGCCTAGATAATATTAAGTCCCGCCTCAGTACAGAGGACAGGACTAGATGATCTGTCAAAGTTCCTTCCCATCCTATGATTCTATGATCTTAATAGTTCTGTAACAAAGAGATTCAGAATGTAACAAGTTTCTTGGTACAGCAGCTGAGGGTGCTAAAGAGTGCAGTCTCTTTGAATATATTCTACTGGTGTGAGGGCAAGATACTTTCATAAAACTCCAAACATTAAAGAAACATCTAAAAATATCATAGAGAAAGAGCCAGATTGCTTTATGAACTACATATAGCTTTGCAGTCATTTTCTGCTGAAATCCTAGAACCTGTAGATAATTGTTAACAAGCACCCGGAGTCCAGAAATGAAGTATAACATCCATTAAAATTATAGGGAGAATCTAAGTAGGCAAAACAGAAATGATCTGACAGTAGCACTGATGCATTCATTGTTCTTGTTAAAATGACAAGTGGCCTACATAAGACAATAATATGGCAGATTTCTATCATTTTCAATATGGGATCCTTGTTGTGTCTGGCAGCTGCACCTTTATAGTCATTAGTATCAGAAAAATTAGAGGGCTCAGAAACAGAGTTACCTGAAAGATGCTCGGCTCCATGGGCTAAGACAGGGGTGGGGAACCTAAGGCCCGGGGCCTGAATGCAGCCCCCGGCTTACCTGGATCTAGCCCCCAAGGCTCTGGGCCTCCCACATCATTGAGGAGCCCATCCTGGCACTCCCGCCCCCCACCACAGGGCTGGGGCACACAAAATCTACTAGTCTGGGTCCCTGTAGGCTCTGGTGTATGAGGGGAATGTGAGGAGTGTCATTCTCCTTCTCAGCTGGAGCCACATCAATGAGGGATTGTTTTGGGTTTTTTTGCTTTTCACTTGTGTGTGGCCCCCAACTGATTTTATTGTGGGTCAGTGGCTCATGACCCAAACAAGGTTCCCCACCCCTGAGCTAAGATATTGATATCTTTCTAATTTGTCTTGCATATAAGAACCAGTGTCGCCTATGACATTTCTTTCAGCATTATCTATACATGTATAAAATCAGTCGTGGTGGTGGTGGAGTGGCTCACTGCATTTTTGTTCTATTTGAAGCCTCTTCGATTATGACTCTTACTGTACAGATATTCTTCAGCTAAATTTTAAAAGTACAAATTGCGCTGCTGAGATAAGGAGAAAACTATAGAATATTGTACTTACTTAAATAACATAATATGGAATTCTGCCAAGAAACTGCTGCTTTTAAATTTCTTTCAGATCACAAAAGAGCCAAAAACATCTCAAATATCGCTAGCTAAAAATAATCTTCCTGTCACGTGTGAGACAAAGGTAAAATGCATAAAAACAGTAAAATCAGGAGGATAGTACAATTCTGAATCTGTTTGAAGTAAATTCCCTGAATTAGGATTGAAGGAAGGTTAATCGAATACCTTAGGAAATTGTCTCGGATTATCAGAGGACAATCATTCCATAAAAGCAAATACAGGATCAAACTAATCTTAGTTGCTGCTTGTTTTTTTTTTCTTTTAAGCTTTTATGTGAATTTTAGTAATTGTGAAAAGTGCAAGACAGAAGAAAGAGGTCATTTTTATTCCCAGAATGGATACATATGGGGAATGATGGCACAGGCTTCCTACAATGTACCTCAGATAAGACATGAATGGCCCAAATAGACATGGAAGGGTAGTTCAGTTTCCACAGAGAATCCTTAGCTATGCTACAGATGCCACCAAGAAGAATCTGGTACTGGCAATTGTTGCAGAGAGGTTACCTGAGTAATAAGATCACTGATCTGATGTGTTCTGTGCAAGATTCTAGCTGAATTGGGTGTTTTTGTCATAGCTCTCTGTTATCAGAATTCAATTTCCTTTTAAAGCCTGAGTTGAAGTGCACTTATTGGGCCAGATCCTTAGAGATTGTAAATTGACATTGTACTGTTGACATTAGTAGAAGAAATACACTATTTGGAATTTCACTAGCTGCAAATATGGCTCATTTTCTTAAAACAAGTAGCACATGTATTTCTATGGAAAATAAATCCCAGAATGATACACATTAGTTTAAATTGTCAAATACATCTGTATGTTAGTTTCTTTTCTTTTTCTTTTTTTCTTTTGACCTAGAGTACCATTGAGAATAGTTGACAAGCATTATCTGGCATACATACTTAACAGGTGTTGAGATCCATCAGAACACAGATGCAGTTTGTTTAGGTTATTTAAAGAATCAACCACATAAAGTTTTCCTTCTTCACTGGTATCCAGTAAGTCAATTTCCAGAGAAGAACTCTCCATTGTACCTAAAAGAAAACATAGAAATTGATCCTGGGAAGTGCTCAGTTCCCTTATCTCTCACTAAAGACAAAGGGAGTTGACAATGATAGGAGACACTTTATAGAGACACTCAGCACCTTTCAGGATTGGACCAATATGAGCTGCAAGCAACTCACTAGCTAACCTTTCTAGTTTATTATTCAAAATCTCCACATGTGGAAGTTCATTGCCACATCTGAATCTTGCAGTAAACTTCCATCTTTCTAGCTCCTGCATTGATTCAGGTGTAAATTGTTACTTATTTGTATAACATCCAAAGCCTGGAAGGTACTTTACAGACCAGTAAAACAGGGTGAAATCCTGCAACTATTGAAGCCAATGGCAAAAGTGTGATTAACTTCAGTGATGGCAGGATAATACATCTAGGGCAGTGGTCATCAGCCAGTAGATTGATATCTACTGGCAGATCTTGGAGCCTCTGACAGGTGATCCTGACTGGTTTGACTGGGCGTCTCAAGTGCCTGCACTTCAGCTGCCCCTGCCCCCCCGCCCCCATTGCTCCTACCCAGAGCCACCTCCTGGGAACCGCCTACTTGTTGTACAGAGTGCAGGAGACAGAGGCTGGGGGGTATTAATGTCACTCTGTCCCCCTTCCCTGTAACCTATCTTCACAGAGGAGGGCGGGGCCTTGGCGAAGGTGTGGGGCAGAGGTATTTTGATTTGAGGTAGATCCTGGACTGACTTAAATTCAAAATGTGATCTTGTGCTTAAAAAGGGTGGAGACCCCTGATATAGGGTGAGTCTACACAGTACCCTAAACTCAAAGTAAGATACGCAATTTGTGCTACACAAATTATGTATCTTATTTCAAAATAGGCTATTTTGAAATTTGGCACATCTACACAGCACCACATTTTGAAATAACACGCTATTTCGAGCCATCCCTTATCCCTTGTGCAATGAGGTTTACTGGGATGGCAAAATAGTGTGCCCATTATTTCAAAAAATATTTTGAAATAATGGGCAGCTTGTGTAGATACCTCCAGTATCCTGAAATAGCTGTACAGTGTATACGTAACCCTAGTCTCTCCCTTGAGTATCTAACAATCTAAGTACTAGGGATATGAGATGACATAAGAGAGGTAGGGGAATGGAGAGAAGGATTACAATGATACTCATTCATTTGCTTATAAATATTGATGTACCACTGAGGCTTTTTTCTTGGATAAACAAGTGACTGTGATTGGGGCAGGGTTGTCAGCAAAAAGGTGTAGCTTGCTGGAATAGCCCTTCTTTCCTTACTGTAGTTTTGGTTGACACACAGGATCTAATTTGAAAAAGTTGCATATATCTGTACCATTCCAAAGGTGAGTGGATTACTTACCAGTTTTGAAACACTCAGAGGTGTGAAGCTTCAGCTCTCTCTCTGTTAATAAAGAATTTGAAACTATCAGAGCCCCAAAAAGGCTGCTATGTTAGCCCCTTCTGAAGTCATTATAGAGAATAAAAAACCTCTTAGGCTATGTCTAGACTGCAGGCTTCTTTCAGAAGAAGCTTCTCTGGAAAAGATCTTCCGAAAAAACTTCTTCCATAACTGTGATTACTATGGATAGAGTGGCCACCAGGGCACCTGTCCTTTTTCCTACTTCCTCTTCTTTCAAAAGAACTCCTTCTTCCCCGTCCATGATGCACCTTTTTCCAAAAGAGCTCTTTTGGAAAAAGACTTCTTCCTCATAGAAAGAGGTTTACCAATGTCGGAAAATCCCCTCTTCTTTCAATTTTTTTTGAAAAAACATGACTGTAGTGTGGACGTAAGTGAAGGTTTTTTCAGAAAAATGGCAATTTTTCTGAAAAAACAATGCAGCGTAGACATACCTTTATTCCCCTCACCATTAAGAAAGAATTAGAAAGGATTTAGCTGCCTGAATAGATTCTCTGATGAGCTCTGTTATCAAACTCAACTGGCATGTTTTTTGATTCACCCTTTCTATAGTATGACATCATGAAAAGCAGGTTTCCTCTGTACCAACACTTTAATAAGTGCCTTTGGAAACCAGGGGCTGTTTCCTGTCAGACACATGCAGCAGCAGATACTCATAGCATCATGCCAACTCATGCTGCTGCTCAATGTCTCTCCCAAAGTTGGGGACACAGCCAAATAACTATTCAGTGAGACTCCTACTTTGCTAAGGTGCTTTTGAAAAGGGGACTAGCATTAATAAGGGAAAATAAGACAGCCAAAGAAAGAATAAGGTCTTTATTCAACTGAGGGTAAATTATATGAAAATGAGTACAACCCTTTTATTTTTTCATTCTGAGGAGTTGCTGAAAAATACAAAAATAAGGTGGGAAAACTACAATTGCAACCATTCAGCTCAATCCAGTAGATTTTTATATATGCAGCAGTAATTTCAGGATAGATAGGTTCTATCCACTAGAATGTATAATTTAACGAATTTTAGTGGTTCTATCATTACTGTCCATGACCACATCCATAGCAGCCGTACTTCTTATGGGACTCAGTAACACAGCTTTCGACAGATTAGCCATCTCTAACACACAAGACCTCCTGCTATTTTTAGCTTCAGAAGGACAGTTGTTTCTCCTGAACATTTTCCATTTTGGCTAACACTTTCTTGCAGCAACTTTAAGGAAGACTTCTAAACACTTGAGCGCTAATGTAAGTAACTGATTTGATAGTTTTAGACGTGTTAAATTCACAAGTTGTAGATTTTTGTAATTAAATATTTAGAACCAATTTCCCCAATGTACACATTTCTCAATGATTAAAAACAGCATCCTGTGAATTCTTTTATAGCTTATTTCTACATCAGCACCTTGAAAGAAACATGAACATAGATATCAGTGTCACCAGCTTCCTATTAATTAATTTCACAACAGGACTATGCTAACCCTCATAGCTTTTAAATTAGTCATTCTAATTTATATTTTAATACAACTTAAAGGCCACCACCTTATAAGCATTACAATAACTTTAAAAGAATTAAGTTGTGCTAAGTGACTTTTGGTGATGTTACCACTTTGTAAAACAAGTGCCTACAAATTCTTAAAGAATAAAATCAAGTCTAAATGGATTAGCAAAACAATAGACTGAAGTATGAATTACTTACAATTTAACCATATTCAGCTAAAAATTCAGGATAGAAGTCATCTAGTATCAAGTATGAGAAGAAAATGTGCTTTGTAATTCCCTCCCCCCTCACTTTTAGACCCCGTAAACTCCCACAGGATCCATAAACACAGCTATGAAACTGACTCTTTCAGTCTATATTTAGCATTCATTTTAGCCAAGTAGTCTGGTTTCCAAATACTAACCTATTTAAAACACACACACAGTTCACTTATTAGACTAGAGTCACTGTAAATTTTAATATTTTAATATTTACTGTTATTATGGCGAGTTTTAGCATATGTTTTTTACATGTATCATTTTACTAATCTTTTGCATTGTGTGACTTTAAAACTCAGGCTTGATAAACAAATCAAAACAATATTTTAGTTAATGAAATATTTAGACATCTTAAAATACACAAACTCTACCCCTTTAAAATCACTTTATTATGAAGTTAAATTGAGTACTCCATACAAACAATTCTAACAGATGTTTCTGATATATTAAGAATATGTGTAAATACCTACAATACAAATTTCCATTTATCCAATTAATATTACTGATCATGTTTATTTAACCGCTGCCACACAAGTGGTATAGATGATGCTAATACAAAACCAAAATATGCTCACATAGTTGATCTATGGAGCAGTCCCAGATTTCTATACCATTACGTTAGTCTGCCTCTTCGTAGTGTGAAATTTTGGTCATGTCAAGTTCTAAAACCACATAATCATTGCTGAATCTCAGCATAACAAATGCGAAAAATCAGAAGACACGTTTATCCTTCTCTAACAATCAAGGCACATGGAACTAAAGGCAACAAACAAGTGTGTAATCATAGAATTGTAGGAGTGGAAGAGACCTCGAGACGTCATCTAGTGCAGTGCCTTACACTCCAGGCAGGACTTAGGGCTTGTATACACGTACACTACATCTACACTACGAGTTTTCTCTGCAAAAATATGCTAATGAGGGACTCATTTGCATAAGTCAAATCTCATTTGCATATTTTCTGCCAATCCGTTTTTGCACTGGCATTTTTGTGCAAAAACAAGCAGTGTGGATGTTTTCTTTTTGCGCAAAAACCTCTTTTTCCACAAGGTCTTTATGCCCCAAAAAAGAAGGCATACTGATCTTGCAGAAAAAACATTGTTTGCACAAAAAGAAAACGTCCACACTGCGGTTTTGTGCAAAAATGGATCGACAGAAAATATGCAAATGAGATTGTGACGTGCAAATGAGTCCCTCATTAGCATATTTTTTGCCACGAAAACTCATAGCATAGATGTAGCCTTACAGGGGATCAATAGAGACCTACAAATCTGCAGATATCTGCTTTATATCCACAGCTCATTTTTGTATCCGTGCAGGACTCTAGGGATCAATGCTGTGGCAATCAGTGCATCAGAGCTCAATTTAGAGGGTCCAGTGAAGACCCACTAAATCAACTGCAGACTGCACCCGTCAACTCTAGTACTCCACCAGAATTGAGTAAAGAGAGTCAATAGGAGAGTCTACATAGTGTAGTGTGGACCCCAGGATAAGCCTATCTAAGCTATGTTGATTTAAATTATGCTATTTTCTAGACCAGGGCTATTCAACTCTGGAAGT
>CM057845.1:44223295-44248142 GCA_030068395.1 Apalone spinifera
CAGTTCTGCTGATATTAATAAAATGCAATATTTACTCAATTTCCACATATATGAGTTCACTTTTTATGAGCAATTACAGTCCAGGCATTTAACTACTGAAACACATATAAACAGAAGACCATTATATTGACTACTTTTTTGTTTTGGTTCCTACCCGCGGGCTGCCTGTTGAGCCCTGCATAAACCCAAACCATACCGCAGGCCACAAATGGACTTCATGCTGTGTGTTGAGTAGCCCTGCTCTAGACCATCTCTGACGGGTGTTTATTTAACCTGCTCTTAAAACATTGAGGCTACGTCTATACTGCACCTGTTTGGCGCAAGAAATATGCAAATGAAGTGAAGCATAGAATATCACTGTGCCTCATTTGCATAATTAATACTCCATTTTTGCACAAGAGGCTTTTGCACAAAAAGGAGTCATCTACACAGCTCCTTTTTGCACAAAACCCCCCTCTTGCACAAGAGCTGTTCTTCCTGAAAAAAATAATGCGGAATTACTCTTGTGCAAGAGGGAGTTTTTGCAGAAAAAGGAGCAGTGTAGAGCGCTCCTCTTTGTGCAAAAATGGAGCCTCATTAATTATGCAAATGAGGCAGCAATATTCCATGCTTCACCTCATTTGCATATTTTTTGCACAAGAGGGGGCACTGTAGACATAGTCTCACTGATGCAGATTCCAAAACCTCCCTACAAAATTTATTCCAGGGATTAACCACCCTGACAAGAAATTTTTCCTAATGTCCCACCTAAACCATCCTGGCTGCAATATAAGCTCATTGCTTCTTGTCCTATCATAAGAACAAATTTTCTCCCACCTCCTCCTAACTACTTTTTAAGTATTTGAGAACTGTTGTGTCCTCTCTCAACTCTGCACCAGACTAAATAAACCCATTTTTTCTAATTTCCCTCAGTCATGTTTCTAAACCTTTACTCATTTTTGTTGTTCTCTGTATTTTCTCTAATTTATCTGCATCTTTCCAGAACTGGACAATACTCCAGTTCAGGCCTATTCTGCACAAAGTTTTTGTGCCTTGCTTACAACAATCCAGCTAATGCAGCCCAGAATGGTTTGCCTCTTTTATTTTTGCATTGTTACACCATTGATTCATGTTTAGATTGGGATCCACAGACCCCTTTCCTCCGTACGCTTTCCTAGACAGTCATTTTCCATGTTGTATATGTGAAACTGAGTGTTCCTTCCTAAGTGGAGCACTTTTCATTTATCCTGACTGAATTTTAATCCAGATCAGTTTGAATATTTATCCTGTCCTGCAAAGCACTTTTAACTCCTCCCTGATTGGTATCATCCACAAGTGTTTGATACCCTCATCTAAATCATTGATGAAAATATTGAACAGAACTGGGCCCAGCAGTACCCCATTCACTATGCTCTCTCTGCATGACTGCACACCACTCTAGGATTGGCTTGGCAAGCAGTCAAGCCACCCTAGCTACCTCCATCTAGGTTTTATTTCTCTAACTCATAAGGTCATGGCAGGCTTACTACTTTTATACAGAATTAACAATTTGTTTTTG
Source organism: Apalone spinifera (assembly GCA_030068395.1). Lineage (NCBI taxonomy): Eukaryota > Metazoa > Chordata > Testudines > Trionychidae > Apalone > Apalone spinifera. The sequence goes on from CM057845.1 coordinate 44,224,833, forward strand.
ACAAATCCATACTACTATTTATAATGAATAACTACGCTGTAGCACTCAAACTGCTCAGTAAAATTAAAGAATCAAAAATAGTAGCTGAAGTTATGGAAGCAAGAGTACCAAGAATATGTACTTGCCTGTTCGGGGGCATAAGAGAATCAGGAGGTGGTACTACCTTTATCACAAAATAACTTATAAAATTAGATTAATCTAGTATCTGCTGCTGTTAGTCTAAAGTCTTCCTGCTAGTAAATCCTGTCTATTTAGCATAGTTACTGACAATGACTGAGAGCCCTTAAGACAGGTGTAAGCAAAAGCCTTGCAGTGGGCTGGATCTGGCCTGCCTAGGCCTTTGATGCAGAGCCCCCCCCAAGCAGTTCCAGGCCTCACCCCTCAATGCATTTTCTAGGTCCCTGACACACACACCTAGCTTCCTTCTATTTAAAGAGCTCTCACCTTCCCTACAGCTACCAGGCATTGCATTGCCTGATAGGCATGAGCCCTTTAAATAGAAGCAATTGAAAGGGCTCTACCATCCCAGTTTCCCAGGCAACATACTAGACGCAAGGCCAAGAGCAATAAGCCCTTTAAATAGCAGGAACTGAAAGGGCTTGCAGCTCCCATCCCCTGGTAACATGATGCCTGGAAGCCACAGAGCAGGAGTGAGCCCTTTATAAATTTCTGCTAGTTAAAGACTCGCCCCTTTCTGTTTAAGGCCCTACCCCTTCCAGCACAGCCTGTGACCCCTCCAAAATTTTCTGAAGTGGCCCTTGTTCAAAAATTGCCAATGCCTGCCTTAAGCAATTAAGTCTACATACAATTTATTTGAAAGACTAGCTACCATTACTCAGAAATTTGTTAGAAACTTGTGTTAAGCAGGTGAACACTTAAAAAAACTTCATTCGCCCAAATCTTCCCTATATCTGAGGCTTATGTCTAAAGTTGTATGTGCCATCCTTTCCCAGCCAATTTAAGTTTACCCTCAAAATATTCTTTATTTCAACCCTCACAAAAATGCAATTTTGTAGAAGTTTCCAAATGTGTTGGTTCTCTGAACCAAGCAAGACCCTAACAAAAGCAAGTTTGCTCATGTGTAAGAGAAGCATAAAAAACTCCCTAAGACATATGTAAGAGTTTTTACTGGAGAGGAAAGTTGTGGCAGAATTTAGTTAAACTTGCTTTTATTCTAATTGAACGATCATTTGAACAGATATGTTACATTATAGCAGGTGGTAGTAAGGGAAATTTAAGCTGATAATCGTAAGTGATGTTTCCACAGTATGGGTGTGAGTAGGAATTTATATGAAGTGTCTGTCCTGTTACTATTAGAACCAAAGTTACAGGAAAAAAGTTATTTATGTAGTTGAGATTACTGATGTTCCCCTGGATCCTCCAGTTGACAAGTTACACAATTTTTGGCGTAAGACTACAAAGAGTTATAATTGAGCTTTCACAATAACCAAGTTTGAGCACTTAATTGTCAATAGCTAATTTTGCACAAAACTTACTTTCACAATGTATATTTTGGCTACATTAGTATATGCATCATTTAGTGGTAAAAACCTGACCTCATTTACTTTTATACACCTTGTCTAACCACCATATTTGAAAAGACTTGAGAAATTTTTATTCCAATGATGGAACAGTCTTATACAAAGATATGCAAAATGTGTCACCACTCTAAATTTCAATGTAGTGTGGTATGCTTGAGCAGTTTACAACTTCAAGTGCCCACAGCAGGATTTCATAGCACTGGTTTAATATAGTAAAGTCATATATTGTGCAATTTGTTAGTCCATCAGCCAGTCTAAAAAAGTATTAAAATTACAAGGTATAATTGGGCAAAGAAGTAGCAGTTCCAGAGGCAAGTTTGTCCCTGTACTTGTTCTATGTAATTTCATCATTGTATTAACAATTCAAAATAAGCAATATCAGACAATTTTGGCAGTTCAATATATACAGGTTTCAGCACCAGCTAACTACCAAGTGGTAGTATATTCACCAAATTCATGAGTAAGTTTGATCCAACAAGTGTTAAGGTACATTTCCACGCAATTTTAGGTCAACTGATGCTATATATACACATGGTTTATACACAACTAAAGCAATTCTAACATTCATAACAATTACAGATACTATACTATACACTAGATATTTATCCCTGTGTAATAAAGTCTAAGCTATGTGGATATGTAAGTTAAATCTCAGATTTCAAAGTTTCAATCACATTTATAGAAAATTATGAAAGTCTTCAACATTGGATCCGAGATGGAAGATCTAGAAAAATTCACCCACATCTGTTCTTTTATCACGACATTTGCTTCTAGCTTTTGTTCGTGCCTTGAATGCTGCAGAGTTGTACAAATGCTACAAAGTGGAAGATAAAAGTCAGTCAGGTATTGGAAATATCTATGTCTAAGCATAATTTACTAGTTCATGTTCTTTAATTAGGCTATAAAGGTCCGCTGAATAAGACTAAATTCTGATTTAAAATTTTATTACTCAAAAGTCTGAAGGAAAATACAAATTTTGCATCCAGGAAGATCAAAGATTCCAACATTTTAACACAATTCTAATAAACTGATTAAAGGAGAACTGCTATTTAATAAGCATGAGTGTCACTATACGGAAGATCTAAATTCTCAAAATAGGATCCTGAATGCCTATTGTATTTTCTAAATCAGAATGCAAGGGAATAGGACTGTAAACTCCTCAAATTTCACTGGAAGTGACTTGGGCACTTTAGAAAGTTTTACTCCTATCTGAGTATTTCTTTCACAGCTCCAAACACAGGTGTCAAACTCATTCTGTGAAAAAGGACAAAATTGCATTTAACTATAGTCCACTGGTCAACCTAAAGATGGCCCAGGAATATTTTAAGACTAATGCACAGCAAATTCTCCAAATGTCAGTCATTTAAACTTTAGAGTTAATTCTCCTGTCAAGTCAGCTTCAGTCTTCAGACTCAGCAAAACCCTACCTGCTTATTCAGGTTTTATATTACATCTCCAATAAGTGTGAATTGATCAAGCATAGTAGCATTTTGGATACATAACATGGTATTGTCTAAGTTTTGTAGCTCAGTATTCCTGCAGGATAGACCACACTGATTGAATAACCCTTGTTTTGGCACTATCACCATAAAGCCATACCAGCACAAATCACACTACATGAACTCGATGTAATTTTACATCAATTTTTGATGATTGTCAAGACCATTGCTCACACATGAATAGTTAGGTCTTCTAGTTCCCATGAGTTCCACTATAACGTTTTTACAGGGAAAGAGTTAAACTCATGTCTGAGGTAAGATGCTTTTCCACAGACTTCAGTTGTCACACAGCAATATCTCAGGACACCCCAAAGTCCTGTAGACAAAAGCAAGTGCTGTACCCCAAAGAAAGGAGTCCAAGTATAATGAGAGCTGTATACTAGTTCTTCAGTCACAAGATTAAAACTTGGTTCAGGACAGAATATATCTGAAGCACCCAAGAACAGCCATTTTTCATTAAACTAAACATTTGTAGCAGGTTGACTAACAGTTGCTTAATTCCCAAAAGGGAACAGCAGTGGGCAAATGCAGGTGATATGGTTAAAGGTGTGATAACATACCCTTTCAAAACGGGATATCTTCATTGTCTTAAGAGTTGCAGCATCAAGCATTACTGGTGGTCCAAGTTCAAACACATTCCGAAGAAACTCATTGGACTGAGTGGAAAAAATGGAAACATCAGTAACCAAGCTTCTATTCTGAATATTGCTGTAGCTTTAAATTTGAGATCTAAACTACATAATATTGAATCCATAACAAGTAATTTATTCTTCTCCCCCACCATCATTTTTTGTAATTAGTCAAGACTTAAGTCTGAGTATTGTCTGATGCAAATAAGGAGTTGTCAAAGAAACAGTTATAGCTTCCTATTTTTGCAATGCCGACCTCAGCATTGAAGACTACTACTCTGCTACATGCCCTATGCTATGGGGCCTAGTGTAAGCCACACTCAATGTGAGGTCCCTTTTGCAAGCAGAGTTGTCAGCTAGCCGTTTATAACGGATCATGCTGGATAATCAGGCTGAATGTAAAATACCCCTTAGTTGTCATCTCACAAAATTTGAATGAAAATGTAAAGTTACTTTATAACCAGTTTACCATAGCTGCTATGACATTTGTTAGGAAACGTTAACAAATCATTGGCTATATTCCAATAGAAAACAGGATAATTTCATAAATAATTTCTAGGGACCAGAAAGGAAATTGTGTGGAAACAGCTCACCTGCAAATGATATTGCATCCCTGATCCCAGAATCTCTTTGAAGGTATCATATGTTTGTTTCTTAACCCAGCAGTCAATATACATACGCTCGGGTCCAAACTTGACAGTTTCTGCAGGGAAGTCACGTTCCTGTCCAAAAAAAAAAATCAAAGGCAAAACAGGAAAGAAAGCTACATTACCAAATCCCCTGATTTAGAAGAGTCCTAAGCAGGCAAAAGTTATATAGAAAGCTTATGCATAACTATGGTAGTTTTCCTTTCACTGAGTGAAATCCTACACAAAGTAAGGACAAGAATGATTTATCCTGTGAAATAACCAATATGCATGTTTTGTAGCCTACTACACTGTATAGTACAATTGCTACTTTTACTAGACACAGGGTGATAACAGGACTGAAACTTAATATTTATGTTGCTATAGGTAACATTAGAAAGTACTTAGTCACACTGCTATATGTATGCCTACATAAACAGAAAAGCAAAAGAATTTTCACATGGGGTATTGGGTTTGTCTAAAATGGTTCAGTTCACTTGATTTGCATCTATAATTAGTCAAGTCTCCGTGGATCTTTAAATACCCATGGAAAGTCCTAATACTGCATTAAAAAGGAAATGTTATTAAACCCCTTTTAAAATACTGAGTTTTGAGGCAAACCATACTAATGTGTATACCACTTAGCAATGAGTGCCAATGTCAGTTGAAGCTATTACCAAATCATTTTCTTCTGTATTTAACTGGCAATTACTCCTGCCAGTGTAAGCATCCCCCCTAAATACCAATTTATTTATTACAGCTATGTTCACTACTAAAAAATTTGACTGTTTGAAAGTACAATATTTTATTCAGTAGGCATTGGCCTGTATAACGAAAAATGAAGTTACTTTGTGCTTATGCTCCAAATTCACCTAAAATTTTAAGTTTTTCAGTGAAAAAGCAATATCACAAGCATTAATACAACTGTTTTATAAATTATTTGCCACTTTTTAATTCACAGATCAAGGTTTTCAAAGTAACTGAGGAATACCTCTACAGCTCGCAAGACATCTCTGAAGACAGATCGCTGCTTTCTTTTGTCTACTTTGGCACGGTGCTTGTTTCCATCTGTAGCCAGGGCTCTTAGTTTCTGTGTTAAGAGCTCCATGTCTTCATAAAAGAAATCCTAACCAGACAAAATGAAAGATTTCAGCTTCTGGTCTTGCATCAACTTCTCAATGATACTGTCTGTCATTTTGACTAGATGAGGAGTTTGTAAAGAAAAAATAAATTTATTAACTGTATTGGAAAAATTAAGTAATCAGAGTCCAGGTTACCCAAATATAACCTGTGCACACTTACTGGCAGTCATCAGGTATAGTATTTAAAGTGGAGCTCCCTCAATAGAAAATTGTCTCCCAACAAGATCTCTTGTGAGGTCCCTGGATAGAAACACCCCCCTCACCATTTAGCCTGCAAGAGCCTAGATTTGTTAACCCTTTAGACATGAGGTATTTTGTTCTCTGGCACTTGGAAATCAAGGAGTTGATTAGCGGCATGAGATATTTATGTTTTGGGGTGCATTAGAGATACTAACAAGGGATGTGAAGGACTAGTCGCTTCCCCCCCTTGCTGCCTCTATCAAATAGAGGCAGCGGGGAGGGAGGGAGAAGAGGGGGTACTTCAAAGCGGCAGCACTGATTGAAGCCTGGGGCCAGACCCCACGCTCCACACAATGTTTCAAAGTAGCAGTGCCACTTAGAGCCCGGCCTCAGCTGGTGCCAGGCTCTTTGTGGTGTTTCAAAGCAGCTGTGCTGCACAGAACCCGGGGACAGCAGAGGAGTCCCCAACTGATCCTGGGCTCTATGAGGTGCTTTTGTCTCAAAGGTGGAGGTGCCCTATCGATGCATTGACTATTCAATTAGTCAGTTACCTGATAGTCAACTGTTAGTATTAAGGATATTAAGTAAGATGGTTAATGCCATTTATTTCTGTGAATTCAAGTTTCGGAAAGGGAACTGAAGTTGCCCTTGTAAAGAATAAATCTAAACAGAGTATGGAGACCAGATTAATTCCTAGCCAAAAACAAGTGCATTGTCTTTTTATCAGTTTTACATTGTTTGCAGTACTCTTTCCAATGAGAGTGTTTTATGTTGATTGCACGGTATTTGTGGCATAGTCCATCTTATTTCTTGAAATTTTCTAGCACAAGAGAACCCTGCACTTTATCAGAGGCTCCTAGGTACTACTATATTTAATAGCTGCCAACTGTCTGTTTTTGTCATTCCATTTTCCTTCTCATTTTATCTCTCATCTTCCCAGTCTGCCCTGTATGCCATGCCACACAAACATACTCAGCATTATCACCCGGTCTTGATATTTAGTTGGTAAATTTAAGATTGAATATTGCATGTAGTTTGAATGCTAAATAAAGGCAAAGAATTATAGTAAAATCTAGTATGAAAGAATTGTCTATATAAGATTAGCATCAGATGTGTTGCAAGGCCACTGGGATAATCCTTGTCAAATTCTGCCAGTTATACAAGCCACTGAATTCAGTAATTTCCATATGAACTGAAGTAACTTAAACAACAAATAGTCCTGCAGCACCTTAGAGGCACAACCCACTTCTCCACGAAAGCTCATACCACCATCTACATTTTTGCTAATCAAAGATTCTACAGGACTGTTCATTGTTTTAAGTTTTTTCAATTACAGACTAACACTGCTACCCCTCTGAAACTGAAGTGCTATTCTTAAAGGAAATGTTTAAGATCTTACACAATGCAGATATTTAATCAAAATCTATTACATTCAAATCAAAATTGCTTTCACTTGCATCTTGCCAAGCCTAACATCTTCACTATAAGGCCTTTCAAAGTAAGTTTAATGGCTAGGCTCTTGCAGCCAAATCCCTTTCATATTTAGAGGCATCACAAAAATTAGCAGAATTTTACTATGGGAAATTAGCGTGCTTGATACCCTGCCTCGTTTACATTTACCCTTTCCCCCTCAGACAGTTCTAGCTCGATCAAGGCTGATGTGCTTTGCCAGGAGCCCTCTGGCAGCCCTCCCAAGCTGTGCCCATGGGTAATTGGAGACTATTCTCTTCAGTGCTGTCAAGAAAACAGTTAAGAAGTTAATAAGGCACATTACTGAATGACAACAAAACATTAAGTCTCTACTGTAAGGCAATATTAAAAACAAATTAATTAATATAGCTAAGCATTTGGTGCAAAGGTGAGCCACAGGGAAAATATACTAATGAAACTCAGAAGCACAAAATAAATATGTAATTAATTCCTTCCTCAAAAGTTGCAACTAGCCACAAAAAATTTCTTGGCACCTGTAACAATAGATTTAAAAAAGAGTCAGGCAAGTGTCATTTACACTTGTTTTTTACTGATCTTGTCATTAGATACCCCCTTTGAGACTTCAAAAAAACAGAAAATTACTACTAAAGATAATACAAGAATACATTGCAATAGCACACAAAGCTTTCTAGAACTCAGCTGACAGATTGAGGGAACCTGAAAAGGGCAAAGTTTGCACCGAACACCCCCTTAACATTATTTATTGAGGTATGCTATGCTAATATACATTTCTTTTCTTTGTAGTTCCTTTTTAAAAAAATAGTTAGAGGTTGGTATCAGATTTTTAGATGCTAGCCTTCCAACAGTCTTGGGAGTTAGAGGACAATAATGGGAGAGCTAATAAGTAAGCCATTTTAATTGGGATAGTTATAAGGTATAGGGATGTAATAGTGTAGTTGATTAACCAATAGGTAAAAGCACATGGGTTAATGCTATAGGCTAAGTATCTCCCCTCCACTCTCCCTAACCATCAGTAATTTTTTTAACAGGCTGGCCAGCAGCCTGTCTCAGTCCTAGCTTGACAGGTCTGGGACCTACCCCCACTGCACCTCTGAATTTGAAGTGTTATTAGGAAGTAGGTGGGCAGGCAGCCTGGCTCAGACCTGACTCACACCAGGCCCAGGAGCTCAAACACACACTCCCCAAACAGGAGCTGCTGACACCCCTGTATCATGTATCAGAGGCAGCAGGGTGGAGTGACAAGAGGCTCCCTGGGAATTGGGCCAGATTGCACTAGCTGCCAGACCCATCCCTGGGGACCATGGAATAGTCAAGTAACTGATAATTCATGAGGTTATTCGACTATTCAATTAATCGATATTTAACATTTCTAATACTGTCTCTACCTAAATTTCATTCCACTGTTGAGATAGATTTTTCTTCATTACCTTATGTTGGAAGTGTTGCTATGCAACTTTCCAATAAATGTGCAGAGGGATGCAACTTGATTGTAAAAGGTGGCCGTTTGGAATTAGGGATTCTATGTGAAAGAGTATCGCAGACTAAACATTGCAGTGTGTAACAATCTCAATGCAAGAAACCTACTACAGCTAATCAATCATACTTACAGTGTCTGTTTCTCGTGCTAGTTCAAACAGAAGAGCTAGTGTTTCTCCAGCAGCAATTCTCATGTTGACATCATCACAAGATAACAAGTTTGGAAGTTTAGGTAAATGCCTAGAAAAATTAGCTACATTTTATTAATCATTGAAGAATGATTTTTATAATAGAGCAATGTTAAGGTAAAATAGCAGATCACTGTAAAAGTTGCCTTCTGGGAAATGAACATACATTTCAAGTTTTTTCTTCACTTCACTCATTGGGCAGATGGTCAACAACAGAGTCCATGCTAAAAGAGCACTGATGTGAAGCACTGTATTGTGGGTGCTAGAGATGCCATTAGTTTCTCTCTCCCTTGGATAGGATTTAGTGAAGATATTTTCCAAACACTCCAAAGTTGAATACAGTTCCTGGTTTAAAAAAAGAAGCCGTGTTAGTGACTAAATTCAACTATTTAAATTTGTGTGAAACTTGATAAGTAGTATTACATGTTTATACTTACAGTAATATCATCAGTGACTATGAAACAGCAAACTCCTAAGCAGGTCGCACACTAGACATGGAAAAGAAATAAAACAAGTCAGTATTTCATACTTAAGCTTGATTCTACCGGACTCAAGATCATCCCCAAATTGTAACCTTTGAACTTCGTTGCTCCAGCTGTCAAACTGCTCATATAAATTGAATTTCTATGCTGAGTGTGGTTGGGACCTAAAAACAGCACGAACTCCTCCTTCCCAGTTTTTCACTTTTCTACTGCATAGCTGTATCTGGCCCCTAAGGAGTTCGTGGCTTTGTTAGCTATATTGCCTGATTCAACCATGGTATTACAGAAAACTGAGTGCAGTCAGCCTTTCACCTGATTTCCAATTTAGCTAGAGCTAATAAAAAGCTCACTGTGAACTACAAGTTTCACAACAAAATAAAATGGATTGCAGTTTCTTGTGGATGTCCTCATCTAAGAGGAGCTTGAATTGCCATTTAAGTGTTAAATGCCTGTATTAAATACCAGAGGTGCTTTACTTTTAAAGTAGTGTTTCAGTTGTGCTTTGAGGTAACACTAGTCAAGCTAGAACTATTAGTTTTGATAGTCTTTGAGCACAACACAGGCAAGCCATCTGTTCAAGAGTGAATGCAAGAGAATTAAATGGTAATAGTTCAACAGCAGAAACAGCTATTGCTTTGAAGGGGCTCCTAGTTAATATTGTGGTAGATGCCAGACCAGAGGAACTGGTGGATTCTTTGTGCTTGTGTTTGAGGCTAGTATCACTACCAAAAAACCCCTTGACTAGGTATAATTATGCTTAACCCGATTGCTTAAATACCTGTGGACTCAGGATACTGTTTCAGGAAAATTAAAATAATCCTAAAAGACCAGCAATACTTACTAGCAATTCTAGAAGTGAAAGGACCATACACTGTCTTATACCTAGTTAATGGTAGGTGTCATATTAATGTTGTTCCAGGTCAGAGCTATTAACAGTCCAAACTGAAGGACTGACTGAAACCTAGTCACACTAAGATGTGACTGAAGTTTTGAGATAAAAAAGCACTAAAACTCAAAGGAACAAAGATACTTTACATGGTGTCCCAATTTCTACAGAACATGGCTCTTCAGGACTGACAAAATGAGTTGGTACCAGAACTTGAAGTTTCACCTTAAGTGAACATCAACATAAGCTTAACCCCGCTTCTCAAATTTCATGTCATCACTGAAATTACAGCACAATGCCACTTTATATTAAAGCATGAATTAAATTATAGCCCTGCATTAACGCATCAATGAAGAGTCTGTATTTTTGGCAGCAGGGAAAGAAAGTAACACTTGGAACTGCTGTACTACCTCTGATAGCCCAGCACATTTTATACTTACAGCCTGTCTAGCCTGGATACTAGCTGTTCCATCACAGATTATCTTCTTCAGAACTGGTCCAAGGGTCTTAAGGACTTCTTCACTTTCAATTCCTGACCCTAACTGCACACAGAGAAGACATGCCAGCCCTGCTGCTGCAGACTGTTCATCACTCTTACCTACAGATTAAAGGAAATACACTGAGAGATCACCTGTGGACTTTTTCCTGCACTGAATCACTTACACATTTAGAGACTTCTAAAGCGAGATCCAGCAACAAAGAAAACTCAAATGAAGAAAATACAGGAACAGATAACATGATATCCATACTTCCAGCCAAAAGTGGAAGGAAGTTAAAGTCAATAATTATGTAGATCAATGGCCAAAAATCAATCAATTCTCACTATGGACATGAGAAGCTAAGCTAACACATGGTATCTACTAAAAATGTCTATAAAATACTAAGAAGTTTCATCATAGTAGTTAACTCTACAGTGGTATGACAAATTGGTATCTATCCTATAGTTCAGTTACATTCCAGTAGTATACAAGCACTTACCTTTCTTTATGCAACGTTCAATGCTATCGGTTAAAGTCATTCTCCTTTCCAAGATAAATTCATACAGTATTTTAGAAGTCAGAGCATTTTTAAGACCCTCAAGAGCTGCTTGTCTTGTCTTTGCACTGTTGAAGGAATAATAAATTGATACAAGTCAGTCTTCATGCAAGTTAAAGCTGAAGGTTCTGCCTTAACACGCTTTTATAGCAGTCTTTATTACACATCTAACTGGTGCTGTCAATTTATGGAAGTCCTATGAATTAAGTACAAACATTTAATACAGATGTTGAGCAAATCTTCTGGGCAAACCAACTCCCAATTACAACTCAGTTTATTCTCTTTCCACTGCTTTCCTCAGCTAGAATGCAGCAGGGTAAAACCTTTAGTCAGAAGCTGTGGGATATGCCTTCTTCGGCACTTCAACACACAATAGTTTACTAGCCCAGAAAAACTATTCATCATTGTTCAGAAGAAACATCACTGGCTCCAGGGGAGCTATTCCTGATTCACAAGAGAATCAATTCCCTCCTTCCCCCCAGCCTGCATTACAAATCTATAATTTTAGTAAGTATGTAACAAAGATAGGCTAAATTTCTATGGAGCAGTACCATAGCATTAGTTTGTATTAGAGTAGTCACCAAACATAGTATACCTCTTGTCCAAGGTAAGATCAATGAATCCCTTTAACTTGTACTCGAAGTCTTCTTGAGTTGCTTCTTCATCAACTTCAGGTCCTAATGTACACAACATAGTTTAATCCTAACACATCACAACACTTGCATTTAGTTAATTTGAAATATACAGTATGAGAAGCTAACTACTACATTTAAATATCATACTATCCACCTTCTTTCAAGTAACAGGACTTTAGCAGTAAGTGTAGGATATTACATGAGTAAAATGACACCCAGGAGAGGAACCTATCTGACTGCAACTATGGATAAGCATTTGGCTTTAGTAGCCAATTAATTCTTGCTGAGTTGTTTGCATGTGTACATTTTAGAATGAAGCAGCAGTCAAAGTCAGAGGGGGTTTGAGGTCTTAGGTTCTCTTCTTGTCCCTGAGGCAAGTGGTAAAAATTACATTTGAATAAAGACATTATAAATTTGATTAAATCTAACCTGTGTTTTGGAAATTAGTAAACTATACTTACAAAATAAAAGCCACAGGAGGTTTTAAAAATCTTATGAAACATACATTTATCTGGAAATACTTAACATACCTAAAGAGGCACACATAGTAATGACCTGAGACAGTGGTCTCCAACCTTTGAGCACGAGATCACTTTCTGAATTTAAATGGAATCTAAGATCTACCTCAAATATAAATACTGTTGCCACGCCTCCTTCCCACCACTTCGCCAAGGCCCCACCCCTGCTCACTCCATTCTCCCTCTCTTGCCTATCCTCACTCACTTTCATCACACTGGGGCAGAAGGTTGTGGCGCAGGCTCTGGTCTTGGATTAAGGGATTTAGAGTGAGGGGGGCTCTGAGCTGCTCTTGGAGCAGACAGTTGGGATGTAGGAGGGGGTTCTAAGTGCAGGCTCTGGGATGGTATTTGGATGCAGCAGTGCTAGGGGCTAGGGCAGGGGTTTGGGGAACAGGAGGGGGTTCCTGACTGGGACAGGAGTTTGGGATGTGGACTCCAGATGGGCACTGCTGTTGGCTCCTGGGTGGTGGTGCAGTGGGGCTAAGGCAGGCTTCCCTGGCCCTGCACCATTCTCTAAAGCAATCAGCAAACTCCATCCCAAGTCCTGTTGTGTCCCCTCTCTGGTCTGTGGAGAAAAGATACTGAGTGGGAGAGGGGGCACCTTGACATGAGCATCCCTCTTTTGCCCTGCCCAGAAAGCAGGCTCCCCCCTAAGGGAGGGGCAGCTCCAAGGCAAAGGACAGGAGATGCGCAACTGTAGGGGGAGGGGGCAGCAGAAGTGCCAGCACTTGATAGCCTCTTGGCCAAAGTAGTCAGGATCACCTGTCAGAGGCTCCAAGAGCTACCAGTAGAACCGGATCTACTGGTTGGTGACCACTGCCCTAAGAATTCTATTCCCTCAAATCTCTCCATTCAGGTACAGATTTTTTCCATCCATTCCATCCAAGAATAAATTTTTAATGTATGCTGAGGAATGTGCAAATGTGCACCACCAGCAGAAACAACAAAAAAAAAAATCTAGCTGTGGGCACTCCACTAACCGGCTGGGCAGCATCTGAATCAGTCCCGAGTGGCAACACGAACGTGCAGCTTACAAGGAACACTGCCAGAGGACCCCCACATACACACCCCGCCACACACCTCCTACCCCCCAAGTTTTTGGTTATTTTAAACATTACTGCACAGTTAGTGACTGAATATTAGGTAGTAAAGAATGCATCAGAAACCTTTGTTTATGAAGAAATTTCATAAGATGTTTAAATTAAAATCTAACCTGTACCTTCTTCAGTGAAGCTAGCAGGATCACTGAAGCCACTGCAGTGGCTCATAGTCTCAATTGATGCATCCTCATCACTGAAAGGCTGCACATTTCTGTGCTGACCACCTGAGGGGGGAAAAAACCACATTAGTGACTACTTCTATATTAGGGAATCACTGCAGCAGTGTCATACATTGTTGCTCTAACCCTTAGTCTCTCCGACCCCTTGCAGAAAGTAGGGAGAAATAAGGGACTTTCATGTAAAAGGTTTGCCCTCTGGAAAAACTGAGGCTTTCCAGACCCTGGGTTCTCATCTCTTCCTAGCCCTATTTAGGGTTTCATGGTTTAAGAGGGCTTCAGGAAATCCTTTCCCAATCTTAAACTACTTAGAGATTTGCACCTGGAATAGTGTTATGATACACAGTATTCAGTGTACTGATGGAATTTAGAATTATGGAGGAGCAACACCTTTGACTGGGCTTTCAAACAGCACTACAATCTATGTTTAAAGAATGTATTCCATTCACAGGCAACCACAAAGAGTGGAATTTCCTTGCTTTTAAAAATCCATTTTAATCAACATAAAAGAACAATTGAGTTTTGCTTTTTAAGCAATGAATTAATCACTAAACTACCAAGCGTATTAGTGGATTCTGCTTTTCTGTATATCTCCATATCAGAGAAGGATGCCATTCTAGAAAATCTGACTATTTTAGAAGCGTACATCTATTTGCCTGTTCATCTGCCTTTTGCCATTTAGGAGGAGTTCTTAAACTGACAGGCAGAGTCAGGACCACCAAATTTGGTATGCAGTTTCTTTTTATCGTAACTTAAAGCAAGGTCAGAGTTTGATTATGCCAGCACAATGGGATGTGCCTGGAGTTTGATTATGCCAGCACAATGGGATGTGCCTGGAATTTGACTGTTTCTCATAAAATGAAAAGGGAGGGGAGTGGTAGGAGGGGGAGTTATACTGTAGAATGTCAAAGGGCCAGAGATGAAGACCAAGACAGCTATAACCTCACTGAGTCAGCACAAGTGGGGGGAAGAAAGGGACGGCTATCTACTAAAAGTTGAACCTCTTGTCTGGCACCCTCAGAACCTGATCAGTGTCTAGCCAGAGAATTTGGCAAACCATTGGAGGTCAATATTGTCTAGCAGAATTACAAACTACTTCCTGGCCTGTTAGAGGACATTTAGGGGTAAATTAGAGCTAAACAGCACAGAACACCAAGAGCCAGGACTGGTGTCTATAAACAACTTTGTGACCGTGGGAAACTCTGCCACACTCATAAGTGGACATCCAGCTAAAATCATCCAGCTAAAACCAAACCATAGATGTTTGCCAGACCAGAGTGCCAGATTAGAGAAGTTCAACCTGTACATATTTCAGAGAATTTGTCTGTCTCCCCAGCTGGGGGACATGCACCACTCCCCTAACTGTGCCTGCTGGAGCTGCAGAGGCCAAGGACAGGTGCTCCTCACCTGGTCCCAAGCTGCTGTGGCAAGAAGGCTAGGCTGTCCTCTCTCCTCTGGGCAGCCTGCATGCTGAACACCACAACCCAAGCCCCACCCAGGAACAACGATGTAAATGAAGAAAAAATTCTTTGCGTTAAGAACCTGAGCAACTCCAGGTAAATCTTCTAGTGTGCTGTAACTAAACAAGTTACTGGTTTCAATGCATGGGTGACCCCATGAAACTTAACAGCTTGCCATATACTGGATGTCAAACTAATCAAATGGTCCCTCTGCCATTACACTATAAATTATTAACATTTTGCATGTCTGAAGCCCTGATACACACAATATGTCTTCTATATACCCAGGCAGAGTAGCATGAAGTGCAGTAACTATAGCAAATTTTGCCACAGCATTCAACAGAAAGGGAACTTTGCGATAAGATTACCACCCAATGGTCTGGATACCACTGGCAATCAAGAACTGAATTCAGCCCAAATCTGCTGCTCTTGAAATAACACCGAGTCAGGAGTCAACCAGAAATGTGGTTTTGGTATCGGCACAAAATGTGGTGTCCATACCAGTAGTCCCCAACCTTTTGGCACCACGCGCCCAGGGGCACAAGAATGGCTCGGGCCAGCCCTGGTCACTAGGCAGGAGCATATAAATGCCCTGGCAGGTGCCATGGCGCCCACAGGCACCACATTGGGGACCACTGCAGTAGACCCAAAGGGAGTTATTGTGATTTTCACCAAACCAAATCCACACTTTATTTGAAAAAAAGACAACGAAGATACCCCAGACGTCATGACACAAAATGCAACTCATTGTGTAGTTCTTTCCAGTTTGTTTTTTCAGCACCTACCATAGAATATTTCAGTGAAATTTAAATAAGTAGCGTAAATATAAATCTGAGTAGTAACAGAGCTGGCTATACAACCTATGAGTCTTCCCCCTCTTCCTCCCCCCCCTTTTTTAAACTGCTGTAGTGTTAAGTAATCTAAGTAAAATATTCTGTTTTAATGCTAAGAGAAAACAGAACAATGAAGGATGATGTTCCAGCCCATCAAGCCTTCTTTTGTCTGGATTCAACATAGACCTTAATATTAGATGTCATACTTAATATAAGTTTCTATAGCTCCCAATTTTTTTTCTTCAGTTTTGTCCCTGTTCCAGTTTTATTACCTGCTCTTAGCCAGACTTCCTCCAACATAGCAGTGAAAGCCTGTTACTTATCAAGTGCCTTTAAAACCCCTAGTTGTTCTTGGAAGTTTAGTGTCTCTACAATTCCTGTATAAAATACATGTTTGTTCAAAATACATGTTTGTTCAAAGTACTTGTATGTACAGTAGACTTCCAATAATCCGGAACCTATGGGACTTAGGTGGTGCCAGATTATCAGATATGCCGGACTATCAGGAAGTACTATAAGCAGGTTATATATATATTATATCCTGTATATAAAGTGTTCTTAACCCTTTTTATTGTACATACTGTATACAGTAATATTTTATTTTTTCAAGCCTTTTTTACCACTTTTTGCTCAGTTCAGCTGCTGCCACTGTTACCTTGTGACTCATTTTTTGCTGAAGCTCACTCACTAGACTCTTGCCACTTTGATGCCGGACTATTGGAGTTTTACTGTATAACAAGTTGCTGCCAAGCCTCCTAAACGTTGAAAAGACAATCTTACACTGATTTCCAATCATTCATAGCTAGGAAGGTGCCTGAAAACATCCTTTAGGAAACCAAGAGACTTGAGATGACTGCAAAAAAACCAAAAAACCCCAAAACTGTTGAACCACCACTGGGTTTTTTCTACAGATATTGAAGTGTTATTAAATCATAATTAGTATTTCCTTAAATTGCTCACTGTGAGCTATAGCAAAGGCAATGTTAGCATAAAAACTAACTGTCTTCAAATTTCCAACTTTACCCTGTGTTTTTTTTTCCCCATACAATCAGTCTGATTTGTCATTTTTAGGTGCAAAAGGTAATAGCAACTATTCCTTAACTAATCTGATGCTGAAGTTCTGCTGAAACTGATCGATAAATTACTTTAAATTTCTGATAGTTTGCACTGTTTTGTTTGCTGAATGCTTTGAACTCAAGGTTTTGCTCTTCCAACATCAGAGATGAAGTTTCCTTTAGTGATGCAGTTGATTTTGACTATACAAGATGTCAATATTCTGCCATCTGAGATAATTAGCTGAATATCAAAGCCTGTAACAACAATGCCACATCCTTTAATTTTAGGCACAAAGAATGAAATTCATATATTAATATTTAGTAGTCACAACTAGGGATGCTAAATTTAGGTTAACTGGCTAATCGAATAGTCAATATAATATGCATTGAGTACTTGATTAGGATACCTCTGCCCCAGGGCTGTAGCTACACTTCAGAGGCAAAAGTGCTGTGGGGAGGACAGGGCCAGCATGGGACTCAAGCAGTCTTCTGCTGGCCTCCTGCTCCCCAAGGCATTTCAAAGCAGCAGCACCACAGAGCCCAGGGTCAGCTGAACTTCCCAGCTGGCCCTGGGCTGCACACAGCATTTCAAAGTTGTAGACCCCAGGCTCCATGTGGCACTGCAGCTTTGATATGCCATGTGCAGCACAGTGTCTGGCCCCAGGCGCCACACAGTGCTGCCGCTTTGAAGCACCCCTCTTCTCCCCTGCCCCCTTGCTGCCTCTTTCTGATCAAGGCAGCAAAGGGGGGAGTGACTAGAGTATCGACTATCCGATAAGCATTTGCTATCGGATAGTCGACTAGTCATTCACATTCCTAGTCATAAGGCATAAGTCAGTAACTTCCAAGGTGTCTCAGATCTACATTGTAAACTTACATCAGCATAGTTAGATCTGATGCATAAAAAAAATCTATATCCTTGAGATGTGAGTGATGGTGGCCTAATCCTCAAAGTAGGCTCTGTGAGGTCAACAAAAGGCTTCTTCTGTGAATCCAGCTATAATTTATTGAGGAGAGGAATTATTTATGCCAGTGGTCCCCAACTTTTTGGGGCTGCCAGGCGCCATGGGGTGGGGCCACACATACGCCAGGTGCCTGGGGCACAA
Source organism: Apalone spinifera (assembly GCA_030068395.1). Lineage (NCBI taxonomy): Eukaryota > Metazoa > Chordata > Testudines > Trionychidae > Apalone > Apalone spinifera. Next base: position 44,242,852 of record CM057845.1, read on the forward strand.
TGGCGTCTCAGGCCAGGCCTGGTCACTAGGCGGGCACACACAAATGCCCTGGAAGGCGCTGCGAAGGGGACCACAGGAGAACCCCTTCCATCAGAATAAATGGTCTCTAAAATGAAGCACTAGAGCAGCACAGCAACAGTTGTGCCACGATAGCAGGTAAGTGGAAAAATACCTTCAGCACAAGTAAACTGAAGGCGTTTCAACAGTCCCAGGCCAGTTACAAGTATTGGGCACTTGGCCCTGTTACCACATGGAAATTTCCAAATGGCGGAGCAGCATGGGAAAGTCTGAGAATCACTAAAACTAACTTTTGCGCATTTCAGAAAAAAATCCAATGTACTGTCCATACCATGAAAGCTCGTAAACAATACCCATCTCCACAACTACGGCCAGTATCCACTCCCCAGTAGTCAAGGCCCTCTCCATCACTAATGCCTCTCTCTCGCACCTCACTCAAGCTAGTAGACCATTTTGGAGCGCTCGTTTTTTTGCGGGCATAACAAGGCCCTTACTAGATTCCTAGGCCCAGGGCTTTGGAGGGACAACACTGAGCTGAGATTCCCAGGGCGATACTGAAGCCTGGCAACGAGCCCTCAGGTACAGACACTTAACACGGAGTGACCCATTTGCACAGAAGGGACCTGAAAAACCCTCTCAGCGCTTTCTGGAGCGTCCCCAGCCCTGGCGCCAGGGACCGCGCCACCCTTCAGCCATCGGGCGGTCCGAGGTGGGGCCAGGCCAAAGCAGGGACCCCAGTCCAAGGGCTGCTCCGCAGACGTGACACTAGTCACGGGGAGCTCGGCTCAGGACACCAGCGCATGGCGGGGGAGGTGCCACGGGGCGCTGCCTGCGGCGCCGCGCTGGACACAGGCCGCTAGCCGCCCGCTGCCCATCGGCCGGGCCCCTCCCGAGCACTGCGCAGCAAAGGCGGAGCGGCAGGAGACTGTGCGCATGCGCCGAGTGACTGTGTGAGGTGGCGGTTTCCAATCTCAGCTCCTGTCAACCCCGCTGTAACCGGGCCCCTCACTCCGGGAGCACCAGGAAGGAGACGGGCAGGGTCCTGCCTGCCAGGAGAGCCCCGCAGCTTGAAGCACAGCTAGACAGGGCAGCTCCGCTGGTCGAAGTCCGGCTCCCCGCAGCCCGCCGAGACCCACACCCCGTGCTCGAGCACCAATGCATCATGGGTAAAGTAGTTCCTCTTCTGGGCACCCCCAACAGAAGAGACTGGGCCAGGCCGCACAGGAGAGAACCACAACTCCCAGGGTGCCTCACGGCTCCTACCTGCTCCGCGCTGGTGGTTGCTCCCCCGCTTCTTTGACTTGGGCATGGTCACCGGCGGCACGCGACTCCCCTCGCTGGGTCTTGGTCTCTCTGTTCCCCCCCGCCCGGGTCTCAGCGACAATCAGCCGATGGAGGAGCAGGAGCGCTTTTTACTACAACGTCTCTGCGGGGCTGACTTCCCGGACCGAGGCAGTGGAGGAGATTGGCGGAGGCAGGCGAAAGACGAAGCGGTGGTGGCGGCAGAAATCCCCGTGGAGGCCCGTGAACAGAATCGATGCATCTTTCTCCTCTCAGACACCTGGAGCTAAAGGCGAAGAGACGGCGCCGACGCCGCTTTTATAGACAGACGAGCTACGGGGGCGGGCGAAGTGACGTATGGCGGACGTCAACCGAATATGACCAATGGCCATCGCTGGTTTACCGGACTGGTGACTCATACGCGTGAGATGCCGGTCAGAGTGGCGCGTTGCATGTTGGGATGTGTAGTCAGTGAAGGCGTCACTGCTTGTTTCTGGCTCACAAGGACAGCATCCAGGGCCGGCCGGGGGAGCTGTACCGTCAGAGGGCATTCCAGGACACCATTGCATGCTGGGAAATGTAGGCTCAGCTTTTCTGTGCTATGGTAGGACGCCATGGAACGCACGTCGGCAGCCGCCTTACAGGCGTGTCCTCGTCTGACCTGCTGAGCGGGCGGGGTGGGGACGCAGGCAGGGCGGGAGAGGCGAGGTTACGAGCAGCAGGGCTGACACAGGCTCACACAGGCTCTTGAGTCAGAGCCTGCCGGTGCTGCTGGGATCGTGGATCACGGTGGAGATGGTTAAACGGCTCTTTGTGAAACACACGGAGCAAAATCCTCTCCCACTCCCTACCCAGGGGAGGAGCCCATAGCAGCGAGTTTGAGGGGGACACAGCGCTCTTCCTCTCCCCAGGACTTGAACTATGCGGTTTTACCCACGAAAGCTTACACATTTGTTAGTCTATAAGACAGTGTTTCTCAAACTTTTTGGCCCGTGGCCCAAGCTGCACAAGGAAAATCTTTCTGCAGATCACCAGCCAACCACCTATGATGACAAAAAGGGTTCAGTGGGTGCAAGGTATGGGAGGGAGGGCTCAGAAGGGGACTCTGGGAGGTTGGGTGCAGGAGCTGGCTGAGGGGGAGGATGCAGAAGCAGGGTAAGAATGTGGGCTCTCAGTGGGACAGTGTGTATTTGAGGGTGATGGGGATGTGGGATCTAGCAAGAGGGGTATAGGACGCACCTACCTGTCTCCACGCCCTGAGGCACCATCCCGTTACTCCCCTTGCCTGGGATTCCGGCCAGTGGGAGCAGCCGGGAGAGCCTCCAGGCAAGCGGTTTCCTGCACTGCTGTTCCCCCAGCCAGAGAGAGGGGGACTGGCAGTGCAAGGAGTCACTTCCTCCTCCCCTCAAGCTACATCTAGCCCGCAAGCCTCAACGCTCCCTCCTCGCCCTTTCTCCCCCACAGTGGGGAACCAGCGCTGGCACTCTAGCCTTGCAGAGTGGGTACAGAGCTAAAGCACCAGCAGGGGCTCTCCACACTGGGGGAGGGAGAGTCTCAAGCCTGTGGTCCACCTGCAGAGCACTAGGGGTCCGCTGAGATTTTGTATGCAGTTAGGTGCTATATGTGTCATAATTTAGCCAGTTCCCAACAAAGGTGGCAGGTTTTAGAAATTTTGGTGGTGCCCAAAACAGCCAGAGCCTACACTCCTCAAACTCCCTTTTCCCCTCTCCCCCCGGCTAAGGCTCCACAGAGAAGTTTGGGCAGGGGTGGAGTACGGGCTATGGGAGGGAGTTTGTGTGCTGGCTCTTGGCTGGGGCAGTGGATTAGGGTACACGAGGGTTGTAGGCTCTGGGAAGAAGTTTGCAGAAGGAGTGAGGTGTCAGACTCTAGGAGGGAGTTTGGCTACAGAAGGGGGGATTTGGGATATAGGCTCTGGAGGGAGTTTGGGTGCAGACTCTGGGCAAGGGTTGGGGATTGGAGTGTAGGCCATGGGAGAGAATGTATATGTGGGAGGATGTCTGGGGTGCAGGCTCTGGGATGGGGTTTGGGTGCTGAGTTCAGGATTGGGGTGTGGGCTTTGGGAGGGAGTTTGGGGTAGGGAGTAGGTGTGGGGGAGAGGTATAGAGCAGGGGGGGTGCAACTCTGGGAAGGGATGGGGTTGTGGTGCTTACTTGGGGCACCCCCCTCTTGCAGTGGTTCCTAGGTGGAGGGACTCAGCATGCTGCTGTCCACTAGCACTACCCCTGCAGCTTCCATTGTCTGCAGGGTTGCTCAGGGCAGTGACAGTGCGTGCAGACCACTTCCCCTGCATAGGGGCTGCTGGTGGTGATGCCCCTCCCTCGCCCCCAAGCCTTTTAAAATTGCCCAGGGGTGGCAGGCAGGCCTGGGACACATGGGGGCAGCAGATGGGGTGGGGAAGATACTTGGGCCCAAACTTTGCTGAAATCATGCCCCTGGACCAGGACTATTCCTGGAACCTGAGAACCACAGGCTCATATAACTTGCAGCCCCTGATTCCCAACTATAGTACATGTAGTGGAGGGTGGTGGGGATGAGCTGGCTGGTCATACGATGCTAGCCTGGCTCTCCTCATTTCCAGCTGCAATGTCACATTAAAGACAGCTAAAAATACATTGAATATTTTCCTGTTAATGTTATGCTATGGGATTACCACAGATAATTTGTGATCATGAATGGAAGGAAAGGCAATCCAGATACCTGTGAATGGGAGCAGGTGGAGGCATCTGAAAAAAAGCATGCATATGCAATAGGACCATTCCACCGTGCCTTTTGTTGTGAAGCTGGGAGTATCTTTCCCAGATCTGAAGAAGAGCTCCGTGTGCAACTCAAAAGCTTGTCTCTGTCACCCACGGAAGTTAGTCCAATAAAAGATTTTACTTCACTTTATGTCATGTTGTTTTTCACATCCAAGAACAAACATGGCTTCAACTACACTGCACACATACAAGGATTTCTTAAGAGCAATTATAAACATAACTTGATGTTCTTAATGCAATGTACATCAGTTATCCAATGGAAGTGAAATATTAAAAAATGTTAATTATGGATGTTGTTATGGATAAAAATTACAAAAGAAAAAAAATGCTCATAAAAAGAATCAAAAGGCACAGATCTCCTGGACCAGACAGGGAAAACATCATTATTGTGTTTATTTTGCCATCAAAATATCTCCAGGCTATTCTATTCTAGGCTTTGTAGGATCTTACACCACACATCACTGTACTGTAGTGTCAATCACAGTTATGCCACTTAGGGATGTAGCTGGCTGTATAGAATTTAACATAAATTAATTTCTAGTAAAAAATAACTTTAGATTGGTGGCAGATTAATATATGGACCCACAGGGCCTGTGCCCAGGGGCCCCAGCCAATTTGGGGGTCTCTAAGTCTGGCCAGAGGCCATGGAGTCCACCTTCCCTGAGTTACATGGGCTCAGGGGAGCAGAGCACAATGGGCTGAGTGACATGGGCTCTGCTTGCCACTGCAATCGGGAAGCAGTGTGCCCCAGCTGGGAGATGGGAGACAGAGCAGAGCAGGCTGCTGAGTTGTGCCACTTCTCATGGCTCCCACTGCCATGATGAGTGCAGCGGGGGCCCAAGTCCTGCTGCTACCCTGCACCGAGACCTTCAGTAATCACATAGGCCTTGTCACTCAGGGGAGGGGGTTTCAGGCAGGGATACAATGGGGGAGCAGAGGGTGGGACTTGGGGCAGGGATGAGGTGGAACAGGGATAGAGAAGGGACAAGGCTTGGGACAGAAGGGGCATTGCCCTGTCCCCACACTCCTCTAAAGACAGCCCTGCCCCTCTTCTGCCCCCAGCTCCCTGTCCATTCCCACTCCCATTGCCCTGGCCCCCCACTGCCTTCCTATACACCTCCCTATCCAGGATTTAATTTGTCCCTGGACTTGCTGGGTCTGAATAAGTTAGCTGTGGAAAGTGATATTTTGTTTGTTAGTCACTTTTCAGGGCAG